>JARHVA010000822.1:897500-1170000 GCA_037957365.1 Torreya grandis | reverse complement strand
ATGCCAAATAATAATGCCTATAACTTTCATCTATGGCCCTTACCCATCTATCATGAATATATTAAGTCCACATGTATATTTTCTAATTTCTAATGAACACTTGAAAAACCTTCTCAGGTAGACAACTCTTCATCCTATACACTCGAGAGACTTTTAGTAGAATATATCACAGCACTAAAACTTCTCACATGTTTGTTATTATATTAGAATATAAATATCCTACCACATTTGGCCACCATCTCTCTCTTTGCTCTCTAGACCTTGACCTGCAAACCACATTAGTCCTTGAAACTAACCTTCTAACCATTGTCCAAGATCTCAATACCTCATATACATGTCATACAACCTATTACCATGCTCAAACACTAGCATACATCTTCTCACATGCATGAAACCACTCATATCACCAAGAAACCAAGCCCATTCCCTCACATGAGTCTCTTCATGCCATGACAAGACTCATTAAGCTCTTGATACTTGACATAAAGATATGCTTCTTAAGCACTTATTCATTATTTTTACCATAATTCAAAATAGGTTAACCCCCTATAGTATAAAACTTTTATAGGGGTCTATTAGGGTATTATAGGGTGTGGCATAGTCTTATCAATGTCATTTAATGTGTCATTAGCTTAGTCATAGCCACTTTTATTCACCTTTAAGCCTATGTCATGTTAGGGGTCATTTTTTAGTCATTTATGAAGGTTTTTATGCTTCCCCATGTAATGAAAATGTTCCAATAATTTATTCAACATCCTAAGTGTCAACAGGGTTCAAAAGTACTATGTCATAGCTAAAAAACTATAGGTTTCTATGTTAGAACAAGAAAATAGTTGAAAAAATGGTAGTTTGAGTAGTTTTGGTTGGTTTTACAGATTCTACAAGATTTTTGGAATGTGTGGAAGGCTTAAAAGTGACCCTTCAAGGTATTTGATCTCATTTCCATGTTTTATCAGCTTTAGAAGTCCAAAAATTGGCCTAAAACCATTTTATTCCTCCATCACTCTTCTTTGCATACCAAAAAGGTCAAACGGTATTCTCATAGTATGTCCAATAGGAGTTGAACCATGTCAAATCATCTTGTATGGTGTTATTACAATTGGTATAATTTAGATTTGTGGTATTATTTAAAGGATTAGTTTCTTGTGTTTTTTGAACCAATGCTAAGAATTTTGATGCTTCTTTATGCTTGCTCATTCCCATACCCTGCATGTTTCCTCTTTGTTTGAGTTGGTCTATACAAACTAAGTATTATAAGTCATTATGGAAATTTTAGAAATAATTATCTCATGGTTTCCAATCTTTGTTACATGTGCATATATGAATTGATAATTCAAACATCTCAGGTTGCTAGTTGAGGTCACCATTGGAGTTGCACAGTAAGTGTTTCACTAATTATAGAGAGTTATTTTTCTTGTGGTCATCTCAAATGAAGATAACATGTACTGTTTCATTCCTCTCATGATATTATCACCACCTCTCTTCCCAAATTTGAGTTTTAAAGGTTCACATGAATAACACAATCAAAGATGCACATAGTTAGTCTCCTATAGACATCCACCTATAGGTAGATAAAAGGACACCTACACATTCATGGTGATGTTATGAAAATATGTAAAAGTGGTGATAGGTTACCTTAGGTGTTGATAATCAAGATTGAACCATGAAAATGGTTTGAGATTATTTGAAACAACCAATTCATCATGTACATAGTTTTGTATCATCCCTTCATAGTTCCATATAATGTATGTGCACCTATAAGTTTCAATAGAGTTCAAAGTGAGTTGGATTATAGGTTTTTGAAACTAGTTTGAACCTCTATTGAGGTCTTAAAACATTAAATGTGTCATGGTGATCATGGTAGAGTCATAAGGTAGAAAATAGTCTTGAACCCATGCTCTTAAGTCAAAAAGGTTACTTTAAGGATTCCTTACCATTAACTTTCTTAAATAGAGACTTTGCCTTGTTTTGATCCTTCCATGGTAAGGTAACATGAATTCTAGATAAACCTAAGTGTCTACATCTTGTTACCCAATCATAGGTGCATTGTCTTGTAAAGGAAATTGGTTGTTTAGACAAATTAGGGTGATGTATGAAGACCTCCATTACAAGAAATATTTCACTATAGGTTGATAGTGTTATCTATAGTATTTTGAGTCCAAATGGCTTTACAATGCTATGAGACCTAATGGACATAACCTTATAGACAACTACCTATTTCAAATTGAAATGGTACTAATGGATCAGATAAAATTGAAATGAGTTTAAGTATAGGTTCCTAACTCATATTATCATCATAAAAATGTCTCTATGGTCTAAAACAATAGCCACCCATAGTTTGTTATAGAGGAGAAACCATGTCAAATTGGCGTCAATAGAGAAGTAGTGAAAACAAAATCTAATACATGGTATGAATGGACTAAGGAAAATATGGGATTATTTTAAAAACTCAATAGAGGTATGATGTATAATATTCTAGGTCTAACATGAAATTTTCACCTACAGGCATGCTCTTTTGTTGAGCAGATAACACAATCACACAATATGCCAGTCTAGCCTAGTCAAGTAGAGATGAGTGCAGTTTGAGGAGTTGGAAACGAATCATGGATGATAAGCACCTTAAAAAACTATTATGTAAATCTTCACATGATTCCCATAATAAGTAAATATATAAGGAAAGGGTTTCAATCCTGAACATGTTGTCTTGACCCAGTGTCTCTACACATTTAATGTCTAGAAGTCTATCTTAAAGATTGTAAGTGTTGAGGGTGCTAAAAGTGTGATCCAACTCTACAATTATGTAAGAGGGTCCTTATAACTTACAATATCCTCTTATATCCTTATTTTTATTAAGATAATATGGTAAGTTACCTCTATTCTATCTCAGATAGAGGGCACTCTTAGATAAACCACCATTCAAGTTGAATATGAAAATGATGATAAATTGAGAGGTAAGGTGTTGGATCACTAAAAGGGGATATAAGGAGTAGTGTTTAACATGAAAAAACCATGAAACATGAAATTATGGGATGATTTAAAAAAATCAAGAGAGGTCTTAATGTATAAGATGTTAGGTGTAACATGAAATTTTCACCTACAGGCATACCCTTTTTTTGAGTGGACAACACATTCACACAATATTCCAGTCCAGCCTAGTCATGTAGAGATTAGTGCACTTTGAGGAGTTATAAAAAAATCATGGGTAATAATCACATTAAAAAATTATTATGGAAATCTTCACATGATTCCCATAATAAGTAAATAGAGAAGGAAAGGGTTTCAGTCTTCAACATGTAGTCTTGACCTAGTGTCTCTACACATTTAATCGATAGGTGATAGAATCCAAACATGGTGGCCTAAACCCATAGAAGTATAGTCAGGCGTACTACACCTTGACTAGGATTATAGTCTAATTTGAGGGATAATCTCATTTAGAGCACTAATTGAACCCTCAAATACATTTTATCACCTTCATAGGGAGATATAAGGTGAATTGGAGCCTTTATTTTGTCAAGAATTCCCACAGAGGGGTCATTTTTGGCTTAATAACTACTCAAGGTACACATAATTCAAAGCAAGGATTGAGAGGACATCTTTATAAACTCACAGTGGTACATACACATAGCATGGATACCTAAGGAGTTTGGATATGATGAATAAGGTCCCTAACATGATTATAGTGGAATTTGTTTGAATTTTCAACATCAAAATTGTATGAACAATACTTAAGAGTCAAAACTACTTAAAACCCTCTAAAACCATTAATCATAACCTAATGGGAAACATAAGGAAGAATATGAATCCAAATAATCTATTTTAGTTAGGAAAGTGATTTGTACTTATGGAGAACTCCCTTAGGCTCCTTCCCATCATATTGGTTGGTACCCTATTTGTACAAACAAGGTACATATTGGGTTTTATTGATATATTTGTGTGTTTTGAAGGTTAAGAGGAGTCTCAAATAATGAGGATAACTTTGGTATATCATGTAGTACCTAATATAAATCCTCAAGTTCATATCTTGATTCATAAAATCACACAACTATCTCTACAAGCTCTTTCACTTTAGGTAGTCTACGGAATATAATGAGAATAAAGGCTAATCACTAAGTGAGAAAGTTGTAAGTCAAATTGGGAGGACGTATAAGGTATACCTAATGTATTTAGTGACAATAATAATATTTACCTGTGTCATATCACCCCCCACATGGATTTTTTGTAAAATTGAAGGTTACTTGATTGACAAGTGTGAGAAATGAGTGAAAGAAGGATAATGGCGACTACAAGCATTGAGAACACTTGTATATAAGAATACAAGTAGTTAGGGACATATCTAATTCATGTTGGAGATTTTTATTAACCCCCCATCATATTTCACATGTGTCAGCTCTCCTTAGTCTACTTTGGAGTGATCAAGAAAGGCCAATTGATGAAGGTAGTTTCCAAGAAGATAGTTGAAGGGTCTTATGCTAGATTTGAGGAATTTTCATACCTTAGAGGGACATTTGTCCAAAGAGAAATTTCATGGTGTGTTCCATACTTTACCCATATGTAGTGTAACTAATTCTCATACCTTGATAATTTGAATTGTGACCCTTGAACTCCACTTCTCTCTCTCCTCTCACATATTATATAAGTCCTAGCCATTTTGTTTCCTATTTTCTATTTCCACACATAGTATGGTGAAGCCCTACCAGTTTGAAGTTGTAATTTACCTTTGAGTAATACATGTAATCTAATTTTTATTTCAAAAACATCTTGTATAAGTGTGTGAAGTTATTTATGGTGTGGTCTAGTGATAATATTCTATCATTTCTTCTCTTTATCCTTTCATATTTAGTGCAAGAATTTCCTATTCTAACATGTCATATAGAGTGTAGCTAGTGTGTTTGACTCCATTCAAGTATAAAAGTAGCCTTAATGTCTAACACTAACCTCTGGTCTACTTATCTTGAGTAGTCTCATGCATATCACCTCTATATTAAAATATTAATGTTAGAGTATTCTAGGACTTTGAAGCTAATGTTCTAGGTCATTGTTTTAGTGCAAGAGTATGATATCATAGTGGATATCCTTATGGTGTATCTCCCAATTAGAATAGTTTAATTTAATGAATTTTTATATGCCTTTTCACATAAAAAATTAGTTAGTGTAGGTGATAAGTACTTAAAATTTAATCTAGGGAGCTAAACCTTAAACCTAGAGGTCTACCTCTACTATAGGCAACCCACAGGCTTATAGGTATTCCAATATTGCCCACATATTAGATTAGGATTTAAAAATATCCTATAAGGTGTAATATTTTTTTATAATACAACTTATCTCATATACATTCTCAATCAACCTCACATAACCTTTCATTCCTCTATGCATCCATCTTACCAAGTTACCATACTCATCTCTTCTCATAAGGACTTTACATGCTATGACTAGTTTTAGGCTACTAAAGAACTTGACATAAATGCCCCTTTTCATGATATAAACACCTCATTTTCATTTCATACAACATCTCACATGATCAAATAATATTAAAACTCTTCACATGATTCTTCATGCTCATCATACACATGCTCATGATATGACTATGCTTATTATGACTAGGCTTCCCAAGACACCTTGTAGTCAAGAATACTTACCTCAATGATGTTATTAAACAAGAACATTAATCAGACATAATTATTACATCATTGCAACACTCTCTTCAATGAACTCATACAAACCTCATCACAAGACTCTTCTTGGCTAGGAATTTGATAACTAGCCTTGATCATTCTTCACTAGATCAACATTAACCTTAACATAAGCCTTCCAAAAACAAAGAAAACACTAATTAATATCCTTGACCATTGATCACATTTTAAAACCTCATGATGACACCTTAACTATCATTGCTTACTTGGACATCATCCTACACTCATGCATACCTCAAAGATGACTCACCATGGATCTTCATCAGATGCATCTATACATAAATTCAATACGCTTTGACATTAATGACATCAAATTTAAATCAATGAAAGCACTATGCCAACAAACCCACCCTTTGTCATTGATGTAGAAACACACTATAGTCAAATCAATCTTTTCTCCTCAAAACTAGTCTTTCTCCACCTTTGACATTAATGATAAAGGGTCTTACACAAAAAACTATATGATCTTTGGACCTAAACTTTGAGAAACCACATAATGAAATGCTAACCAAATAGTCACATTAGGTGTATACTAATTATTATAGACAACTTTTAGAAACTCACTTTCTCACCCTGAGCTGATGTTATCTCTCAAATACATTAGATGGCACAAATTCTTCAGAAACTACGGAAACAACTCATATAAACTCCTCTCCAATCTATAAAATTTTTCTCTTAGAACCAACTCAATAAATAGAATCATGAAACATCTTAGAAATCATGCTCCTAATCATTGATACCTATACTCTACTAATCATCTCTATTCACCATTGATATCCACCTTATGCAAGATTAATCTTCATAAGATGTTCCTTGATATAAATCTTGATCACTAATCAACAAGGAAGATCATGCTTCAACAATCTCACCTTGCAGATATCACTCAATCTAACATAAGGACACTCATAACACACTCATATCACTATTCTCATACTTCTGTCATTATCCATTCACACACTATGTAAACAATCTCTTATAATTTTATCTAATCTCCATAAGTAATATATGATCCATCTCAATCATGATAATCCTTATTTTATTATTTCATTGCTCATTATGTATGCAAAACACCTAGTTCGCTATCTGTCAAACTTATATCTTTCTTGATAACCTTCACCTCACATAACCATGACATACTGAGCATATAAACCTATGATACATGACCCAAATTTAATATTAAAAATCCTAAATAAATCATACTCAATTACTATGATCATAAAATATCTCTATAATCAATGTTTATTCACCATGTCTATTAGGTCTGTCTACAATCAAAGATATTTTTCCAAAAGAATAATCTAGTTCTCTATGCTAGAGAAAAGATCACTCATGAAATATACATATGGTATCTCATAGGTTATTATTGCATAAATATACCTCATTCATGTCAAAAAAAATCATTATGACATCCTCTTTACATCATTCTGTGAACTAGGTGTATGCCTACATAGTGAACATCATTCTATGAACTAGATCTATGCCTACATGATTCACTATGACAGACCTCTATCATAACTTGTCTTATTCATGACATGGAAATTAATAATATAAAACATCTTCTTTAGTATTTTATGATCTTATTGATGCACATATAACACTCAACTCTTCATGGTAATAACTTAATGAACAACTTTACAAGTAACCTTGTTATCCAGTGTCAAAGACCTTCCTGACATAATCAACTTTCATGATGTTTTTATTACAAAAAATACACTTAGATATAGTGAAATGGATGGAAAATATATAAAAAGAACCAATAACATCATACAACATTCAAAACATCATTTCCAAGGCTTTAGACCACTTGTAATCATATTTCTCTCTATTGGCTCTTTGTAATGTTTCATACTCTACAACCTTTGACTTTGACATGCATTTATTGTAATTATATGAATACTCAAGAATTATTTCCACTTGGAGTATTTTATTCATGTTGTCTAATTCATATTTTATTTTTACACTAACATGTTTTGATCAATATCATGGCTTTTATTCAATTTTCTATGCTCTTAGTTTCCTTAGTAGACTAGTTCAAATTCAAATTCAACGATCATGTTTTTGAATTACAATGACTATTTACCAAGGGTTAAAACTAATGGTATCTGGCATGTCTCTTTTCTATAGACCAAATTTTATGGAATATATCTTGATCTAGAAGATTCCTCATGACACCAACTTTTCAGGACAACTTCTTGAGATATCTGACATCATCTTCATGTAACCCTTTGACCACGTTTGACTATTTAGGTGCTTTTCATAAAATCATAAGATTTTTGGCCTAAAAGGATTTGAATGAAATGAAATTATGGTCTATTTTATCTAAGATTTTGATAGGCATTTTGATTTCTCCACATGGCAATTGATATATGCATAACCTCACCAAATCTTCGATAAGACCCTCAAAACATCCTCTTCTCCATGAATGATCTCTCAACACTCCAAAATACCACACTTCCAAATCAAAATCAACAATATTTAACATTAATTCATACCTTTTTGACATAAAACACGTGTCAAAGATAAAAACTCATCCACCATGCTTCTAATTACCTATGGGTGTCTCCATTAAGCCTAATGGAGTCACCCCTTCCATGGGGCACTAGAACAATGTGAAATCAGGAGATTCCTATAACTCCACTCTTTTCTCAACCAAATTGAAATCATAAGGCTGATAATATTTTTGTAGTATTATCTTGGTCAAGTTTGCTACCTCTGACTTGATGTCTTCATCATCTTTCTTCTCTATCTAAGATGATACAAAACAGTCTTAGTATTCTACCCTTGTAATTAGTTCACCTTGATCTATAGGTTGATCATGACTAGTTCTCACCTTATTTGGTCTCCATACCATGATTTTTATCTTAAGAGCTTCCAAAATATTATTATGAGTTCATTACTTATTCAATTTGATCTTAAAAAATCTTTCAATATGACCAACATAATGACACTCATAACAAATAACCTTACTCTTATTAGACATACCTCTTGATTGATGTGGTCTATGATCTCTTCTTGGACAATTTATTCCTTTACGATAGTCCCATAAAAAAACATTCTTGAGTGGCATCATTATACATTCCTTTTATTTATGTCCAAACTGATAACAATCAAAATAATGATTATAGGATAAATTGGAATACCTTATGGCATTAAGTTGTTTGATTGGTCTTCTCATATTGATCTTTATGTTGGCATTATTTTTTACTTAATATATCTTCTCATGACCTTTATCAAAATTTATCATATTTTATATGAGATCCTCATGCTCAACCTTCAAGGAACCTATCTCAGACTTAAACTGATCACACTCAACTTACTTTGATCTGAAACTTGTATTTTTAACCTCTAACTAATTCTTGAGATATTTGATGGTATTTTCATTCCTTTTGGATTATTTATCCATGTCACTATATTTTAATTAAATTTAATAATAGGGTGAAGGGGATCGGGAGGAGGGTGTGAATTAGTTGTCTTAAAACATTCTTTCAATTTCACTTAATAACCATGAAGCATTCAGTCACATACATATATTAACCAATGCATACAAAAGCATATATGAAATTAAAACACATGAGAACATAGAGTATATATGGGAAATTCTCTTGGGGGATAAAAATAATTGGTTAATATATTGTAATATATTCCTATAATTAATTAATTAAACTTCTAGTGAGGCACCAACCCCTCACTAGTCAAGTACCAACTCAACTAGTCCTTTAACAAGCTCTAACTTGTAAGAAGGATATAAAACCATAGGTAACCCAAAAATAACTCAAATAAATTTAATATATGATCACCCTTATACACATGTTTCTAACTCAACACAATATGACCACTTCCTTTTTATCTTTTCACTCTTCTATCTCTCCCAAATAGCCTATTTGGCCTTCTCGCTCAACTAGCCCTTTTTTGACATAATTAGGTCAAATTACCTTTCTCATAACCTATATAAACACATTTATATATTCATGGAATATTAATTACAAATATTAATAATATTCAATCCCTTTACCAGGTTTCCAAAACTCTATATCATTTGATTTTATGCTCAATCTTCCAACTAGTCAAAATATGACTATTAAACCTTCTCTTTATACTTGACTCTTGCTCTAACCCATCTTGGTCAAACAAGAACCTCACCATAATTATATAACAATTTTAATATATAAAAAAACACATTACACAAGTGAAAAAACCACTATATAGGTCTGTCATTACTCTTAAGGTCCAAAACCATCATTAGGTCTAATAGAAACCTAATGCAATTAGGCCTTATCTAAGCACACGTTTCACTTAGGCCACCTTAGAATAATATGGTCATACATAAATGGATAAAAAATTTCAAATTTAAATTTAATATAACCTATATAATATATCCTTATGTCTCCAACACCATTTTTCTCATTTCACTACTTGAACCACGCAATCAAGTCTACTCAAAATTAGGCCTTTTAACTATCGGAAAATTTATCTTGAAAATATGATGCATACACTCAACTTTGACACATAAAAAAAAAATAATAATAATATTTATATAATCTCCATGACCTTGGGTTAAACATAATATTCATTATATTTCACTAATTAGGGAAAAATACCTCTAACTAATCAACTTCATATGCTTACTCAGAATTATACATAGGCCTTAAGAACCCATTCAAAAACATTTTACTTTTCATAACATAATAGGAGTTTATCATACATAAAAATGAATTAAATTTAACCTAAGATAAATATAAAACACATTCATGAGTATTTTATCCTTCAACTCATTGCAAAATGTCTCAGAAACATCATTCTCACTCACACACATAAAACTACCTATAGCTCCAAAAACACACTCATGAGAATCAAGATTTAGAAAACTTGTGTGAACACTTGTATAAAATTACATTGGTTTTATATGATATTTAATCATAATTATAAAATATTATAATATATATTTCTAAAACTTCAATATCAATATTGGTCTTATAGACCAATCTCACATATTCACCCTACACAGACTTCACTGTGTTAGACAGGTCACTTTAAGGACAACTTTTTTCTTGTGAATGAGAATCATAAAAACTTATTAAAAAAGGGGATATGAGGTATATTTACTTAAAAATTCCCCATGTAATTTTATCCATACCTAATCCTCTATAACTAATCCCTAATTTCATTCTCATTCTTGTCTAGTTTTCTCATTGTCTTGCTCATTAGGCTTATTTAGTGATAGGTCAAATTTTATGAAAATTTTATAAAATTTTAGGTCTTAACATTTATCAAAAACTTAAATTATCATAAATAAAATGTATCAAACATCATCCTCCATCTATTTTTATGCTTTGACCTAGTCAACCCTACCTACTACATAAAAAATCTGAGAAACAAAGGTTTTCCTATAGCTTCTACTCACTATCATGACACACCAAAACCACATAGAGAAACCTAAAAAAGTAAATTAAATTATAAAAACATAAAAATATATCAAAAAAATCATTCTAATCCATAACTGACAAGATATTTTGTACTGGGTCATTATGAGGGTTTTGACTAGTTTCCTTTCTGAACAATCGTTCATAAAGGATTGCCCATAAATTCCAAAACAATTTAAAATAAATTAAATATATGGACCTTAAATATATTCCATTATACTATAAATATCTCATGTAAATTTTTCACATGTCAACAACCATATGAAATTCCTTCTTGGGTTTGCAATACCCCATTCTATACACACAAAAGACTTCAACACTAAGTTTCCTACTTTCTCATTTTTTATATGACCTATAAATTTTTTAAAACAATTAAAAAAATCCCTCACATCTATATAAATTATATAAATATCTTTGGTACCTTGGTAAATTAATTTAAACCCTCATTAGGCTACACTAGGTTTCTTTGTACAATAGGCCTTAAACTGTCAGTCATACTAGGATCATGATCATAACTTGAAGCTTATTACACTAATATAAATACCTCATCCACATGTAAAATAATCTCATACCATGCTCAAATACTTCTAACCTTATTTAAACAAGACATAGACTTCTTACCTCATCATGTTACCAAGTTTGTGCCTACTCACTAAGTTTATTCATGCAAAAAATTAGCTTCAAACTTGACCTTTGAACTAATATAAAGGATTATTTTCCTATTGATCATGTTTACACATATTTATTAACTTTATCATGTGCGTAATGATATAAATCATGAAGCCTCACTATGTTTCATGCTTACACCTTATTTCAGGGATAGATTAAGCTTCTCAAGACACCTAGTACACAATAATAGTTAACATTGTACCATGATCTTGACTTTGACATGCCATCAACCTCAGAATGATTAATAGGTTGCCTTAAAATTATCTCTCAATAGAGAGACAAGATGTTTCCTTCAATTTTCATTTTTTATGAGACTTCTTTGACACATATCATCTCACCATACATGACCTTAACTCTAGGCTCGACATAAAAGACATGTCCTGACATTGACATCAATGAAAATGGCTATGATTCAACACCAAAAACATTAACATACCTCAACACACTCTTAAATATACATATCTTCTATCCAAGAGCCTTAACCACATATCTCAACTCTTGACTCTCTTTCCTTAACTGCTTAGTTATCTTATGTTTATAGGATCACCTTTTAACCATTAGGCTTGCTCCAAATGACCTTGATCTGATACCAATTATTAGAATAATAATAACTAATATAGTGGTGGGTGAATTAGTTTCTTCAAAAAATTCATTCAGTTAACCTTAACATTCACGACCCATTCATACAAGTATATAGATCTATAAACCATAAGCAACCATATAAGAGCATAAAAAAGATAACACATTATATAGGTGGGAAACCCTTAAGGGGAAGAAAAATCAATTATATTTTAAAACTGAATACAATCCTATAATACAAATAACAATATTTAGTGAAGCACCAACTTTACATGGATCACCAACACCAACTAGCCAATCACTTACTTGACTAGGATTTAACAAGCACCCACTTGCAAGGAGGAACCAACCCCATAGATGAATTAGACCAAATCATAAAAATAGTTTCATTTATCACCATAAATATATATTATTTATCATATAATATATTATGATCACCTTCTTCAAATCTTCTCTCTTTTATCCCTCTCAAATTGCCTTATAGGCTTCTTCGCTCAACTAGGTCTCTTAAAGACTGATTAGTTCATATGACCTTGATATTCATACTAAAACCTTATATTATATATTAATTATTGTATCTATATACCCATATTATGGTCTACATGACCTATTTATATTCCTCAATGTGCCATTTCATTTGCTTGCACTCTCACCACACATATAGGCCTAAAATTGCTTTGTATATATATAAGACTCTTGCTCATATACCTCTTGGTCAAACATATACACTTGAACACTTGGATTATCCTTTAAATATGTATTTTAACATGTTAAAACATGAATAAAATAATACATTATTTCATCCATAACTTAATAGACCAAATCCTCTTTTAAGCCTTAAGGAGACCTAATTCAATTAGGCCTACTTTGGTAACATGTTATCTCATGACCCCTTGAAATAAAATACAATTCATTTAAGAACCATAAATTTTAAAAAATAAATAAAATAGGCCTTATAAAACTTAAATTTAATTCCAAAACACGTTTTAGGTCTAACCACCAGTTGAACCCCTTCTTAAAACACCATTTACAATAGGCCTTCATACGTAAAAAAAGTCTATCTTGAACAACTAAAGAATAAACACAAATTTTCCAAATAAACTTAAAAAAATCAAAAATTTTAAAAACTATTGACCTCAAGGTCATCACTAACTTTATTAGATACTTCAACTTATGGTATATAGGTTCAAACTCTTCTCTGCAAGATGCTCACTCTGAACTTCCAACTAGCCTCAAAACACAACCATGGAAACTTGAAATTTAGACACATAAAATAACACAATTAAGGACTTATAATTCATTAAAATGATCCTATATAATCCTTATACTAACCTCCAACAAAAATATCATAATCTCTAATGGCAATTATTGGTCTTGTAGACCAATTTCTTGACCTTCTCTCTAATAGATCTCACTTAGCTAGATAAGCCAATTTGGATTCAACATTTCACTACTTTCATTGAATACCAAAAATTATAAAAAGAATTAATAGGATATAAAATTCCCATAAAAAATATCCATGCACTTATATTTATCACTCTTTCATGAAATCATAATAAAAACCACCTTTTTATATTGCTTGGGTTTTGCACTATTTTTCTTCATTGGGCCTGATAATAATTAGCCAACATGGATCACCAAATTTTCACACTTAAGGGATATAAATTTTGTATAAAAATTCATGGAAAAAAACTAATAGTCTCAAACTCTCTCCTCCATCTATTTAACATTTTTGACTTTCTCAATTTTAACTACTATAACAAATCTTTGAGAAATAAGGCCTTTCTTATAGGGTCCACTCACTCACCTAAAGACTCAATCACACTTGGAGATGATTGGGAGAGTTTAATAAAACCTAAAACATCTAAAATAGACATACCAATCCATTTTTATCACTTTATAACACCTTATTTCATATCAGGTCACTATTAAGGTTATTTGATGGTTTAAACCATCTTCAGCTATTCACAATCATTCATAAAGCTTAGCCCATTATTCCAAAACCCAATGCCTATAAATTTTAGATATGACCCTTCCCCTTCTACCATGAATATCTTAAGTCCTCATGTAAATGATGCACATGCCAATGAGCACTTAAAAAACCTTCTTGGGTAGATAATTCTTCATCTTATACACTTGAGAGACCTTAAAACATTTTTTCACGCCTAAACCTTCCAAATTTGACCTATAAATTGGTCAAAATACCTTTGAAAAATAAATCACACCACTAAAAATTCTCACTTTCTCATTCTTATCTTGAAATCTAAATATCATACCTCATTTTTCCACCATCTCTCTCTCTTTGCTCTCTAGACCTTAACCTATAAACCACATTAGTTCTTGAAAAAAACATTCTAACCATTGTCTAAGATATAAAAAACTCATATAAATGTTATAAAACCTCTTACCATTCTCAACCATTACCATACATCTTCTTAAACTCTTGATACCACTCATCTCACCAAGAAACCAAGCTCATGTATTCACACAAGGTCTCTTCATCCCATGACTACGTCATGACAAGAATCCTTAAGCTCTTGATACTTGACACAATTATCTAATTCTTAAATATCTATATCATGCACATACTCAATCATCCTCTTATAACCTTTCATTCCTCTATCCATCCCATCTTACCAAGTGACCATACTCATCTCTTCTCACAAGGACTTTACATGCTATGACTAGTTTTAGGCTACTCAAGCACTTGACCTCCATGCCTCTTTTCATGTTCTCAAAACCTCACTATCATATGATACAACATCTCACATTCTCAAATAATATCATACCTCTTCACATGACTCTTCATTCTCATCATACACATGCTCATGATATGACTATGCTTATTATGACTAGGCTTCTCAAGACACCTTGTACTCAAACACTAGTACTCAACCATACTTACCTCAATGATGTTATAAAACAAGAACATTCATCAAACAACATTCTCACATTACTACAACACTTTATTCAATGAACTCAAACAAACCTCATCACAACACTCTTCTTTACTAATAACTTGATAACTTACCTTGATCATCCTTCACTAGAGCAACATCAACCTTGACACAATCCTTCCAACCATAAAGATAACACTAAGCAATAACCTTAACCATTGATCAAATTTGAAAACCTCATGCTAATACCTCAAATATCCTTGCTTACCTAGACATCATCCTTCACTTAGGCACATCTCAAAGACCACTCAACATGCATCTTCACCAGATGCATCTAGACATCAATGTCAATAAGCTTTGACATTAATGACATCAAATTGACATCAATGACAACACTATTCTAAAAATCATGAAATCAAGTAACATATAATTTGTCCCATAACAACATATGATTTATTAAAAATTAATTAATCAATTTAACATAATAATCTAAATATAATTAGGTAAATCAACTTAGTGAGAATTGAGATGTGACATCCTTCCCCCTAAAGCTAGTCATCATCCTAATGACACTTATTCAAACAATAATTCTGAATAACAAATAGTATTTAATAAAAAATAACATATTATGAAACATCAAATCAAATAAAGAAATGTGCAAAAAGCCTATATAACTCATCATACTCCTTCCAAGTAGTACTATCCTTAGATTATTGGTTCCAGAAGACCTTGCACTATGACACTTCCATATTACACAAATGACTTTTATGAGTGTCAATTACTCTGATTGGATCTATTGTGATCACCTTGAGATCTATAACTTACAAATAATTCCAATCCAAAAAATATGAAGGATTAGCTATATAATTTTTAAGATAAGATACATGGAGGATATTATGTAATAGATCTAGGGATGATGGTAATAGAATCCTATACACTATAGGATTGACCACTTATAAAACTTCAAACGGTCCCACATATCTTGATAAAAGTTTTGTTAATTTCCCTAATTTAATCTAGCTATTTTATAGATTAACCCATAAAAGTATTTTATCACCTACTAAAAATTTCCTAGTTATTCTCTTCAGATCATCATAGCTATTCTACCTATCATTAATCTTGGCCAATCTCTATTTGATGGTTTTGACTTCATATTCCACTACTGAAAGCATCTCATGTCCAAAGACTACCCTGTCTTCCAACCTATCATAACTAATTGGTGTCCTACACCTTCTTCCATATAGTGCTTCCAATAGTGCCATCTTTAAAGTAGATTAGTATGAGTTATTATATGCAAACTCAATAAATGTAAAGTATTATTCCCACTTGTATCCTGATCTATGTAATACATACAAAGAAGATCCTCTAACACATGATTGACTCACTTAGTTTGATCATCAGTCTGTGGGTGATAAGTAATACTGAAGTTTAGTTACATATCCAAAGATATATTTAGATTTAATCAAAACCTAGAAGCCATCTTTAGATCACGAACTAAAATGATCTTCTCTAGAAAACTATGCAATCAATACACTTACTTTAAGAATCTCTTACAAGACTAGGTGCATCATCTATCAAATTACCTGGTATAAAATGTGTTACCTTAGTTTATCAACTATAACCAATATCATTTTGTGCCTATTTCATGACAATGGTAACCCTTGGACTAAGTGCATATTGATCACCTACCATTTATATTGAGATATGTCTTATGGATATAAAAATCCATCCAGATGCACATGTTCAACTTTCACTTACTGATATTCCAAATTAATGTGACACAAATTCCATTGCATCTTTCTTGAGTCCCTTCTAGAAACAAAGTGGTATAAGCTCTGCCATGAACTTGGGTACTCCTAGATATTCTTAGTATGGGACATTGTGTAGTCCCTTTAACATTATATTCCTTAGATCCTCTCGATCTAGAACATACATCCTTCCATTGTATCATACAATACCATCATTCTTAAATCTATATCATTTATTCCTAAGATTTAAGCCATCTCAGATAATGATTTCCTAACTTGATCATAGAATTCATATCTTGGTAAGAATTCAATCACTCGATCCCTAAAAGTACTACAAATAGTAGACACATCTACTATGTACCTGTGATGACTTAAGGCTTCATCTACTCTATTTTCCTTGCCCTTTATGTAATTGATATTGAAGTCATTGTTAGACAAAAAATCTAACTAGCATCTCTAACAAGCATTCACATTTACTTAGGTAAAAATTTATTTGAGTCCCAAGTTATTAGTCTTGAGCTCAAATGGTTTTCTAGTCAAATAATGTCTCCATACTAGAAAAACATGAACAATTGCTACAATTTCAAGGTCATGAGGGGCATAGTTTACCTTATAAGGCTTTAGATTTCTTGATTTATAGGACACTAATGCACCATCTTGCATAATTAATCCTCGTAGTCCATCCCAAAACACATCTGTAATCATTGAAAATTGACTATTAGGATCAAGAAATATCAACACTAGTGTTGAAGTTAGCCTTCTTTTTAATTCATTAAAAGCTACTTTACACTTATCTAACTAGATAAAACTTTTATTCTTACATTATAGAGATTAAATCATATTAGATATCTTAGAAAAATCTGAAATGAATTTCCTATAATAGCCTATGAAGCCCATGAAACTCCTTACATCATGAACATTCTTTGGTGTTGACCACTCCATAATGGCTCTTATCTTAGCCAAATAAACTGAAATGACATTTGTTGAGATAATATGTCCCAAATATTTCACTTTATTTTGAAAAAATATGTATTTGGATAGTTTACTAAACAATTTGTGCTTATGCAAACATTACAAAACTAGTTCCAAATGTTGAAGATGCTCTTCTTCATCCTTAGAATATATAAGAATGTCATTTAAAAATACCAAAACAAAATGATCTAAATAATATTTGAACATGTTCATGAGATTCATGAATGCTTCAAGTTCATTCATCAACCCAAATGGTAACATTATAAACTCATAATTCCCATATTGGGTTCTAAATGTTGTCTTCAGTATATCCTCATATTTTATTCTCAACTTATGATATCCAGCTCTAAGATCAATCTTAGAAAAGACTGTTGCTCTTCACATCTGATGGAAAATATCATCTATTCATGATAGTGGATACCTATTTTTGATGCTCACTTCATTTAATATTCTATAATCAATGAAAAATTAAAGAGTGCCATCCTTATTCTTAATGAAGATAACTCATGCACCCCATGATGACACATTTGGTTTTATCAACCTTTTGTACAATAATTCTTGAAGTTGTGCCTTTAATTCAACTAATTCAATGGTTATCATTCTATACAAAGCCTTAGACTAAGGTTGTGATCCTATTTTTATATCAATAAATAAATCAAATTCCCATTTAGGAGGAAATCCTGGCAATTCTTATGGAAACACATCATGAAAATTCCTAAGGAAAAGATAATCTTCAATAGATGATTCCTTAGTTTCTTCCATTTCATTTATCTCTATGATAAATTCTTGACATCATTTTCCTTGGGCCTTCATAATTTGCATTGCATAAATCTACCTTAGTCTTAACTCCATTTTCTGACCCTAAACTAGTGTCTAATTTTCATAATCATCAAGACAATCAAACCTTCTCAAATAATAGTTAAACCAGGCATTATGCCTTACAAGCTAGTTGACTCCTAGTATCACATCATATTACCCTAGTGGTGCTACATAAATATCTAAAACCATTATGAATTATGTTAATCTAATTTATGCTTCTACTAAACACTTGTTAACTTAGACTTCATAATTATTCCCATATTGTACTAACCATACATTTACCATTAAACTAGATTTTGTAAATAGATTATTTAAAATTATAGGAGATCTAAAACATTATATAGCCCTTACATCTATCAAAATAGATATCAGATGTTCAAATAAAATCTTGATAGTTCTATAGGTGAAGCTTGGGATTTAGCTTGCCAATTATCAACAACTGCATGAATACGTTATTGAAAAGTTCCTTTCTGAGGGAAGAACCTTCATTCTTTAACTTATCCTTGGTTTAATAACATGTAAAATGGTCACATCCATAAATGAAGCAACCTCCAAGTAGTCCCTTCCTATCAGATAGTTGGTTTCCCTTGAAACTACCTTTGGAACCATTTATTAGTTTCTTGCTACCTGAGCCATTATTAAATCTAGTATTTTAACCCTTGAACTGTCTCTTGGAGTCCACACTCCTCTACTTTTTGTTATTATTTTTGAATGTTGGTTTATAACTTCTAATTTTTTTCTTAAACTAATCCCTTACCTAAGAAAGAAATTTCAATTTTTGTTCCTATTTGACTACCTTCTCTAAGACTTGGTCCATATTAGATGATCGATGAATGTCCACCTCTCTACCAATATAGGGTTGTAATCCCATGCTAAAATTCCTAATTCTCAACCTTTCATATACCTAATACTGAGGTACATATTTTATAATCTTGGTGAACTATTCCTAGTACTCATTCACTAACAAGTATCCTATCAAAATATATTCATGGAATCCATCGTGATCTAAATAGTGTCACAAACTACTCTCAAATGGTGTTGGTTGAATTCATATTCATTTCAAACTTCTTTTTAGCCCACCACATAATTAATTCTATAACCAATTGATATGCTCCCAAAATGGCTTTGTTGAGCTTGACATAGTTTTAAATCTCTAAATACTTTTATATTTTAGTCAACCACACTTTATCTCTACCTCTCATAACAATTCTATCAAACTTAGGTGGATTCACCTTTTTCATATCCCTAACCAATTCTATAGCTACATGTACTCTTAAATCTTGAGGCATTTCCTCATGTCTTTGATATTGATGAATTTCCTACGTAGCAAGATGCTATTTACAATCATCTAGATGGGATTATTTCTTGTTTCCATGAATTTCCTATTCTAGGGATACAATTCTATCCCTAGTCTCATTCATGGATACAAGAATTTGATCCAACTTTCTTATTTTCTCAGTGACAAATTGGTTAGAGTCAAATGGAGGGTTTTTTACATTGACATTTTAAGGAACCCCTCTATAATCTCTGTCTCACACCATTCTCCTTTCTATTAATAGAAGAATACAAAAATGTCATTGGACTCATTAAGTCCTAGAGTTTGAGCCACAACTTTAATACCACAATATAATGTCCCCATAGGGATATACTAAAATAAGGTATTAATTTTTTTTAATATTTACATAAAACTTATTCTTTAATTCTATTACACCATAAGAATATAATTATTTATTTTAACATACTAAGTATATTAAGTGTAAGTAAACATGTAGCAATAGTAGTTCCTGATCACCAACATCTTATGTAACACAACATAGCTACATAAGGAAAGTAATTCTAATAAAATTTATCCATGACTAATAAAATAATACAACCACTAATATAAATTTACATAAATTAATCAATTACAATTACAATAGGAATTATGCCTCTACATAAATATAATAATTAGATACAATGCTCCATGGAGCTTGAGTCACTCTAACTCTTGTATCTCTAATAATCTCAGTTGTAATATCCAAGTAATTATGTTGAAATAAAAATTACTAAGATGGGGGGTTAATTAGTCTTCAAAAATTTCTTATAAATTTCACTTAAGCAATCATCAACATATAGATCAGGCAATGCAGAAACAATCAACTATACAAACATAAAACAAGATTGAACAAGTCAACACACCATATATGTGGAAAATTATAAAGGGGAAGAAAACCCAATAATATTTGAAATTTTAATATATTAATACAATGAAGACATCAAATTTATTGAATCACCCACTTTACATGGAACACCAACCCTAACTGACTAAACACCAACTCAGTTGGGCTTTAGCAAGCACCAACTTGCAAGGAGGCACCAACCCCCTAAATTACTTAACACCAAGTCAACCACATAATATATTTTATCACCTTTAGGATACCATATTTCTAAACCAAATAATTATTATGACTTCTTCATCTCTTCACACTCTTATCCCTCTCAAACTGCCTTCTAGCCTTCTTTGCTCAACTAGCCCTCATATCAACTTTATTAGGTCATATGTCATTGATTTTCATATACATAAACTATGTAAAATATCCATAATAAATAATATACACACTTATTATTGTCTAAAATACCTTATTATACTTACCAATATTCTATTTCATTCACTTTATCTCTACTCTCACCCATAGGCCTAAAATTATCTTGTATTTATATAAGTTTTATGTTCATATCCTTCTTCATTAACCAAGAACCTTTACCCTTATTAGGTCAAACATGAAATGGATATTAGTAAATATCATATACATGGATAAAATGTTATGTAATTCAATTTATTTTTTACCAACCTCAAGTAGGCCTTATCTCACCTTTAGGTCTCATAAAAACCTAATCCTATTAGGTATGTTCTATGAAACACTACACTTTATCTTGCTTGGAACACTTATAAACTCCACACATGGAAGTAAAATATAATAAAACACTAAAATAGATCTATTTTAATCTTTTCTAGTCTCATAACTCTTTTTAGCTAAAACCACTACTTGGAGCACACCATTAGTACTATTCATATTAGGCCTATGCATACCTATAAAGTTTGTCTTGAATAACTAAATCATAAAAATAACTTTACCAAGAAACCATGGAAAAAAATAACATATAAAAAATATACATGACCTGATTGTCATCACCACATACTTTAAGCTTCCCAACTCAGGGGAAAAGTATTCAAACACTTCTCTTCAAGTATCCCACTCAGAACTGCCAACTAGCCTCAAAACATAGTCATGAAAACTTGATCTTCAACACCTAAAAGAATACTTAATATGACCTATGGCACGTTAAATAGATTATTTTACATATGTATATATATATATATATATATATATATATCAAGTATAAATATCACAAGGTTTAATTCCAAATATTGGTCTTGTAGACCAATCTTTTGTCTTCAATACACACAATCAAACCTAAACTAGTCACCCCACTTTGGTTTTACCATTTAAATCAATTTCACTAACTCTAAAATATAATAAAAAACATGGATAGGACATAAATGTCACCAAAAAAAATATCATATGCATTGGGTACTTCAACTCAGGGCATATAGCCTCAAACTCATCATTGTAACTTGCTTACCCATAATTGTCATTTTGTCTTGAAGACTAGTCATGGTGATTTTGACTTTCCACACTTGTGTAGACACTTTTAGAGAATTTAAATTCATTTGGATGATATTATGATATAATTATACAAATATTAGATAGAGATATAACATGATGAAATGATAATATTTGTCTTGCAGACCAATCTCATGAACTTGCACCTTCATTGTCTCATTTGCACTAGATAGGTCAACTTATGAGCAATGTTTTCATCATATCCACTAACCTAAAAAATATCTATACAAAATTCAAATGTATTATAGGTATTTTAAAATGTATCCATACACTTGGATTCATCCCTAATCTATGATAACACATCCCTAATCACCTTCTCACTTCTACCTGGTTTTCTCACTATTTGCCCCATTAGGCCTATTAGCAACTGGTCAACTTGTGAGATTGATTTAACACCCATAAGGTATATAACCCACTTGTAAACTACCATTAAAATCAAATAAAAGCCTCAATATTAAACATTCATTCATTTAAAACATTTAACTTGGTCACATATGATTGCTACAATATATCTCTAAGAAATAAGCTTTCTTATAGGATCTACTCACTCACCTGATAAAAAAATCATACATGGAGGTTCCTGGGAGAGTTTAATACAACCTCCAATCACTTAAATATCCATTTCAGTCCATTATAATAATTTTATAACAATATCTTTCATATTGGGTCACTATTTGGATTCTTTGAGGGTTTAAACCATCTTCTAGTCTTAATGATCATTCATAAAGCTTAGTCCTTCATTATAAAAACCTATGATTGAAAATTTGATATATGACCCTTCCCTATATAAAATGAATATCTTATGTTCCCATGTATAAGTTACACATGTCAATGATCACCTTCAAGTTCTTATTGGGTTGAGAATCCTCATTTTGTGTACACGACAGACCTCAAAACAATTTTTATTTCCTTTCCTTAAAAACTTTGACATAAAACTTTGTCAAAAAACTTATAAAAACATGACACAATTATTTAAATGCTCACATACTTACACTTTCCTTAGAAACTAATCCTAATATCCCATCTAGTCACCATCTCTCTCTTTGCTCTCTTAGCTTTGACTTGTAAGTCATATTCAGCCTTTAAAAAAACCTTCTAAAAACTATCCAGGATATCAACACATCATATAAAAACTCAATAAACCCATCACATTCTCAAAAACTAATATAAATCCTTCATATGCCTTGACAATACCTCATGGCATCTCATTATATCAGGAAAGGTCTAGAATTAGTCTAGTTACAGACTTAGACATAAGGTTTTGCCCTTGTAGGCTTACCTTGAAACTCTCTTGAGTGATCCAATGCCATAAATCCATGCTAAAACAACCTCATATAACCTCTTATACATATTTTCATCCATATTACTATGCCATCATGTTAAAACCTTCTCAATAGGTCTTTATAAGTTATTACTAGTGCCACAACTAGGCTTCTCAAGCATTTTGAGCATGGAAACTGATATTTGAAACATTATTTGATGCTTATAAACCTTACTCATATGAATTACATGCTCCTAAAAAAAATTCATACTTCTATACATACCTCTTCATACTCATCATGCACATGCTGATATGACTATGCTTGTTATGACTAGGCTTCTAAAGACATCTTGTGCTTCAAGGACTGGTACTCAAAAATATGATTACCTTGATTTTGACATGAATCTTGAAATAAATATAAAAAGAATTATTAGTTTTCCTTAAAATTCTTTCTCAACAAAGAGACATTAGTTTGTCTTCAAATTCTCTCTTGTCACATGGTTCATATCTCACAGACCACTCATCATGCATCTTTACCAGATACACCTTGACATCAATAATATAACGCTTGAACTTGACGTCAATGATAACACTTCTGATCAAACTCTCCCATTATTATTTATGGAAAAACATCATTCAATTTGAGCACTCTCATCTCCCCCAATCTGGTCAATCTTCCTTATTGAACTTTCTCCTCCTTTGACATTAATGATAAAGTGTCTTCCACAAACTACCATATGAAACCACACATTCTTTCAACATAGATTATGAATCATCACTATAACATGATCCCTCTTACTTCAAAAATACTTACATTAGATGAACTTAGAACACAAGTCCAATTCTCAACATAGATCAATATTAGACAATAACCTAAATAGCTCCCCCTCAAACCAAGCAAACACCATGATTTTGGTAACTAAAGAGTGTCTTTATAAAGCCTAATTAAGTCACCCCTTTCTATAGGGCACTAAAAAAACACCATTTTAGGAGATTCCTAATTCTATGTGCTCTCACAAAACTGAATGTCCTTCAATACCCTTTTAGGATTGATTAACATTATAGGTTTGATCTCTTCATCATCCATTTGATCATCAATATGAGATAACAATACACATTCCTAACTATATTTCACATCTTAAGTATGTTATATCAAAAAAAATAGTACACTTGAGCTTATAGACTAATCATGACTCATATTTTTTATCTTTGGTTTCCATACATTCATTTGCCTTCTTTCTTGTACTCTAGGAGCTTCAAACCTCCTATTTTGACTTGATGACCTTCTACCTCTATTAGGATGAAATCTTAAAATATGTCCTACAATATGAAAACTATAACGAAACACCTTATACATACCATTTGACTGATTTGAATTGTGACTCCTTCCATAGTCCCATGAATACTCATTCTTAGAAGGTCTTCTACAATCTCTTTCTCTATGGTCAAATTGAATTCACACAAAACAATAACCATTGAATGAATTGGCATACTTTATGTCATTGAGTTATTTTATAGGTCTTTTCATGTTGACCTTCTTGTCTACAATAGTCTTCTCCCTAACTTGATCTTCCTCTTTTTGGTATTTTTTGAAACTAAGACCTATATTATCACTTGAAAACATCTAGATACTTACTATGTCATCTATAAGCTCAGTGTTTTTTCAAACTTCACAAAGGCCTTCACCTTGATAGATGACTAATCTAAATCAGATTCAAAAGATTCCACTTTAGTTTCATACATTGTCTATTCTTGCTTTTCATCCCTTAGTCTTGCATTGACTATCTCTATTTGTCTCAACTTGACTGATGATCTCATCATATTCCTTGGAATTATTACTCAATCTCTCCTCAAACAATCCAATATGATATCATAGTCTTTAAGTAATGATCTTAGTTTGTGATTCTTTCTTCTTTGGAATTTCAACTCCTCTAGGGCACTTACCAAATTTTCTTGAAGGTTCACTTCAACTTCTTCTTCATCTAATTCTATATCAACCATCAGGCCTTTCCCACTTGAGAAACCCTCATTGTTTGATTCTATGGACATAAGCAACATTTCATTATTGTCATGTTTAGGTTCATTATTTCCATCATCACTATAATATGCACTTGAGTCACTTACATCAGAAGAGTTATATTCTTTAGTATAGAATCTTCTCTTATTCTTGAATGTTTATTTTATATCTTCATGCTTCTTGAAAAACTTTTAGTTTTTTTAGGATTATAAGCCTTATTTTAATCTCCATGATGTTCATCATGCTATTAATTATGCTTAAGTTTATCCTTGTTAGGACACTTGGATGTAAAGTGACCAATCTTTCCATAGTTTAAACTTGAATGACAACTTACCCATGTACTTACCTGAGCTAAACCTCAATTTCCTTGAAAGCATGGCTACTAGTTGATCATCATAAACATATAAACATTATTAATCCTTGATCTTCTTGTATTTTGACCTCTTCTCAACTTTGAAAGTTGTTTCCTTCTTAGGAGGTCTTCCTTCATTTATTCTCATCTCATAGGTAGCCAAGATGCCATAAAGCCCATTCATATATAGCTTATCCAAATCTTACATCTATTCTATTGTAGACACCTTTAAGTCAAACTTAGGAGTTAGTGATCTCAATAACTTTTGAACAAATATAAAATCTTTTACTTCTTCTCCCAATCCTCTAATGCCATTGACAACCTCATTAACCTTAAATAGGTAGGATGGAATGGTTTCATCTTCATTCATATTCAAACATTCAAACTATCTTTGATGGGTCTACAACTTTTTACATATTCACCTTTGTGTCTCCTTTATATATGATCTTAATTTTTTCCCATATCTCTTTTGATAATAAAAATTGCATCACCTTCACAAGCTCTACCTCTGATAGGCCATAAAGAATGGCATTCATTTCTTTAAAATTATTTTCACTAGCCTTCTTACCTGCTATATTAGTTGGTTGAATAGGAGGAACACTATAGCCATCCATAACTGACTAAAAAATATCATGAGCTTGAGAAAAAATATATATTCATCCTTATATTCCAAAATTCATAATTTTATCCATTGAATAATGGAGTCTTACTGGTAGAGAAACCACCTTGAGCTTGTTAACTAGCCATCCTTTCTTATAGGACCTCTTTTAGGACTTTAAACCTGCTTCAAAGTAATAGGTTATGATATTAAATAATAGAAGTAAAATTATTGAGAGTGGGGGGTGAATAAATCTTCAAGACTTTCTTATCAATTTCACTCAAGTAATCATCAACATATAGATCAAGTAATGCATAAATAATCAACTATACAAACATGAAACAAGACTAAAAATGTAAGCATGCCATATATGTGATAAAACATAAATGGGAAGAGAAGACATTGATATATGTAAATGAACTATATTCCTATAATACAAACATCAAATTTAATGAATCACCCACTTCACATGGAACACTAACCCCAATTAGTTAAGCACCAACTTAGCTAGGTTTTAGCAAGCACCCAATTGCAAGGAGGCACCAAACCCCTAGAGGAATAAACTCTAAATAATACACATAATATATTTTATCACCTTTAGGAAAAAATATTTATCAACCAAATTATTATGGCCACTTCTTCATCTCTTCACACTCTTGGACCGCTCAAATTGCCTTCTAGCCTTCTTCGCTAAACTAGCCCTCTTCTTGACTTGATTAGGTCATATGACCTTGATTTTTATATAAATAAACTCTATAAAATATTAAAAATAGTTAATATACATAACTATTATATCCTACAATACCTTATTATACTTACTAATGTTCTATTTCATTCGCTCGCTCTTTACTCTCAAACATAGGACTAAAATTGCCTAATAGTTATATAATTGTCATGTTCATAACCTCCTTAGTTAGCCAAGTAACCCTACCATTATTAGGTAAGACATGAAATATATATTAATAAATATAATATACAAATATAAAATTTTCTTTTATTCCCTTTAGTTTTGTCCAACCTCAATTAGGTTGTATCTCACCTTTAGGTTTCATAGATACTAAATCCCATTAGGTCGATTCTAAGATACATTACACTGTCTTCCTTAGAACACTTAAAAAATAAAAAAATTGAATTAAAATATCATAAAAAACTAAAATATATCCATACTAATATCATCTAGGTTTCATAAAACTTTTTATTTCAAACCACTACTTGGAGCACACCATTAGTATTGTTCATATTAGGCATGTGCATACCCATAAAGTCTATCTTGAATAACTAAAGAATAAACACAAATTTTACATTAAAACATGGAAATAAATAATATATAAATAATATACATTACTTAATCATCATCACCATATGCTTTAGACTTCCCAAAATATGGAAAAAGTACTTAAACCCTTCTTTGTAAGTAGCCCACTCAAAACTATCAGTTAGCCTCAAAACATTGTCATAGAAACTTGATATTCAAAACATAAAAAAATAATTCCTATGAGATATGACACCATAAATAAATAAATTTACATATCTATATCACTCTCAAGTAAAAATATCACAATGTCTAATGCCACATATTGGTCTTGTAGACCAATATTTTGTCTTTTGTACACACAGTCAAACCTGAACCAGTCAACCCACTTTGGTTTTACCATTTAAATCACTTTAAATAACTATAAATTATTATAAAATATTTTATAGTACATAAATTTACCAAAAACAAAATCATATGCATTGGGTAATTTAGCTTATGGCATAGCATCTTAAACTCATCATTGTAACTTGCTTACCTAGAATTTTCAGTTTGCCTTGAAAACTAATCATGGTGATTTTAATCTTCCACTCTTGTGTATAAACTTTCATATAATTTTATATTATATTATTAAATAATTATTCAAATATTAAATATAAATATAACATGGTCAAATTATAATATTGGTCTTGTAGACTAATCTCATGAACTTGCACCTTCACTATCTCATTTGCTCTATACAAGTCAACTTATGAGCAACATTTTAATCATATCCAATAACCTCCAAAATATATATCAAAAATTCAAATTTATTAAATGTATTATAAAACTTCTCCGTTCACTTTTATTCATCCCTAATCCATGATAACACATCCCTAATCATCTTCTCACTTTTACCTGGTTTTCTCACTATTTACCCTATTAGGTCTATTAGCAATTGGTCAAATTGTGAGACTAATTTATCAACCCTGAGGGATATAACCCACTAATAAACCATAATTAAATTAAAATTAAATTATCAACCTTCAACCTTCATCCATTTATAAAATTTGACTTGGTCAACTCTGACTGCTACAACAAATTTCCTAGAAATAATACCTTTCCTGTAGGATCCACTCACTCACCTAACAAAAAAATTACACTTGGAGGTAATTTGGAGATGTTAATACAACCTATAATCACTTAAATATCCATTTTATCCATTTTGACCACTTTATACTAAGATCTTTCATATCAGGTCACTATTAGGGTTCTTTGAGGGTTTAAACCATCTTATAGTCTTAACGATCATTCAAAAAGATTAGTCCTTCATTACATAAACAAATTCTTATAACTTTGATCTAGTATCATTTCCCATATATTAAAAATATATATTATGATCCCATTTAAAGGTTACACATGATAATGAGCACTTAAAAGTTCTCAGGTTGATAATCCTCCATTCTATGTACACAAGAGACCTCAAAACACTTTTTCTTGAATTTCCTTGAAAACTTTGACGTAAAAATTGGTAAAACAAATAGAAAAAAAATGACACACTTTTTACAATGCTAACATAATTACACTTTCCTTGGAAACTGATCATGATACCCCATCTGGTCACCATCTCTCTCTTTGCTCTCTAGGTTTTGACCTATAAGTCACATTACACATTGAAACACCACTATCCAAGCTCTCAAAACCTCATATAAAAACTTAAAAAACCTCTTTAATTGTCAAACATTGATATAAATCCTTCATATGACTTGAAAATACCTCATGACACCTCATTAGGTTAGGCATGCCCTAGAAATAGTCTAGTTATAGATTTGGACTTAATGTCTTGCCCCTATAGGCTTATCTTGAAACTCTCATGAGTGCTCTAATTCCTAAAATTCATGATAAATAAACCTAATATATCCTATTATGCCTTTTTTCAGAAATATTACCATGCCATCATGCTCAAACCTTCTCATTAGGTATTTACAAGTTATGAGTAGTGTCATGACCAAGCTTCTCAATCATTTAGATCTTGACAACTGATCTTTAAAAAATTCTTTGATGCTTATAAACCTTGTTCACATGAAATAAATGATCCTAAAAAAATTACATGCTTATTTACATACCTCTTCATTCTCATCATGCACATGCTCATTATATGACTATCCTTATTATGACTAGGCTTCTTAAGACATCTTGTGCTTCAAGAGTTAGTGCTCAAAAATATTCTTACCTTGATTTTGACATGAATCTTGACATCAAACTTGGAATAATCATTAGGTTGACTTAATTTTCTCTCAATAGAGATACATTAGTTTGCCTTCAAAGTCTCTCTTGTCACATGGTTCATATCTCACAGATCACTCATCATGCATCTTTACTAGATGCACATTGACATCAATAATATCAACCTTAACCTTGACATAAATGAAAAAATTTATAAACAAAGTACTGTAGTGTGGATGGAAATCATTATCAATGCGCTTTTCCACACCAACCATAGACCATAAATCCTTTTCAAATTTCCATAAATAGGGAATGTCCCTCTCTTCATAGATGGGTAGATAGTGATGGTGCACGAATCCAAAGAGACAAAATAGTACCCGTGTGATGTAAGATTATAATACATGATGAGTGACATAAATAAAATTAATTTTTAACATGATATTGCACAAGCATGTAAATCATACATATGAAATGACAATGTCCATGTAAACATTACTAAGGCTAAATTTTAAAAATAGTTATTGATCTTTAGGATCAATCAAATTCATATACACCACTTGATTGGATTACGCTCATCTAAAATTGGTGATGCTAAGTAAGCTAGTGAATTCTATCTCACTGCTTAGTTAGTACCAACAATATGATATTTGGTTAACAACATTTAACAAATAGATTCATACAAATTATTTCTACTAGTAGGTAATAAAACATGCTATATATAGGAATAATATTTATGCATACATTTAGTCTATAAAAAATATGATTTAATCCTTTCTATATTATTTACACATAAATAATAATCTTAAAAAGTACCATTTTTATTACCAAACATATAATTAGACTGAATGTACTAATTTATGTAAGTAATTCCAAAATTAGTACAACCAACAATGTCATAGTATAACATACCCTTTACTCAATTAAAAACAACAATCATAAATACATAAAAGATCAATTAATTCATAAAAAATGTATATTCTTTCATTTATGAAACTTAATATAATTTTAAGAGGTTTCTACCTAGAATTATAATTCCCTATCTTTCAGGATACAGTAGTCATAATCTATAACTATAGGCATTCATCACATTGTATAAATATAAGTTATATAAATATCTTTATTCATCATGCACATATATATATATATATATATATATATATATATATATATATATATATATATATATATATATATATATATATATATATATATATATATATATATATATATACCTAGAATTATAGTTCCCTATCTTTCAGGATATAGTAGTCATAATCTATAACTATAGGCACTCATCACATTGTATAAATATAAGTTATATACATATCTTTATGCATTGTGCATATCTATACCCCTATATATGTAATGCACAATTATTGTTCTATCATAATAAATTATTTTCCATTTTCCTTCATCGAAAACTTATGTGATTCATACAACTATTTAATCTCTTTTTTATGGAAAGCATTTTAAGCTCTAAATAGGTTCTCTTCATTTCTAATAACCCATATTTTTGATTTGTAAATTTCATCATATAAAAATATAGTTCAATCACTCAAATCAATTACCCTATTTTTCATTAATTTAGTCTTTTGACTATATAAGATGTAACAAGGAAAATAAATAGTAGTCCAATAAGACCTAAACTTTGCATTGTTAATGTGTTGGAGTTTTATATTTTTCTTGAGCTACTAAGTGTCTCTTTAGAATCGAATCAATCTCTAAACATAGAAAACAAACCTTTACTTAGTTGTAAATATTTCCTCAATATGAAAATAGTTCACTATTATTAATTCAAGCTTATATATATATATATATATATATATATATATATATATATATATATATATATATATATATATATATACCTAGAATTATAGTTCCCTATCTTTCAGGATATAGTAGTCATAATCTATAACTATAGGCACTCATCACATTGTATAAATATAAGTTATATACATATCTTTATGCATTGTGCATATCTATACCCCTATATATGTAATGCACAATTACTGTTCTATCATAATAAATTATTTTCCATTTTCCTTCATCGAAAACTTATGTGATTCATACAACTATTTAATCTCTTTTTTATGGAAAGCATTTTAAGCTCTAAATAGGTTCTCTTCATTTCTAATAACCCATATTTTTGATTTGTAAATTTCATCATATAAAAATATAGTTCAATCACTCAAATCAATTACCCTATTTTTCATTAATTTAGTCTTTTGACTATATAAGATATAACAAGGAAAATAAATAGTAGTCCAATAAGACCTAAACTTTGCATTGTTAATGTGTTGGAGTTTTATATTTTTCTTGAGCTACTAAGTGTCTCTTTAGAATCGAATCAATCTCTAAACATAGAAAACAAACCTTTACTTAGTTGTAAATATTTCCTCAATATGAAAATAGTTCACTATTATTAATTCAAGCTTTTACCTAGTTGACTTCATAAGTTCACTATATTTAAAAGATTAACTATGTTATATATATATATATATATATATATATATATATATATATATATATATATATATATATATATATATATATATATATATATATATATATATATATATATATATATATATATATATATATATATATATATATATATATATATAAAATGTGTGTGTGTGTGTGTGTGTGTGTGTGTGTGTGTATTAATATCCATATTGTATCTATGCATATACTCTATCTTAAAGATATGATACATTTGACACATAAATATATGTATTCATTATTTCAAATGTCACATATAGTACACAGTCCATATATCGACAGTCCACATCTATGTATTTTGCCTAAAATGATTTTATTCCAATTTGATAACACAGAAACCCCTTTCAAACCCATTTTATATTTTTTTATGGTTCCACATGAGTAAAAAAACCCAATGTGTGTGTGTGTGTGTGTGTATAAAAGTTCCTGATTTCTATTTTTTTTTACAAAATACATAGAACTCAGTTATACATATATTCACTAGTTAATATAAACATATACATTCATCATATTTTCATGATTACCCCCAGTTCAACTATCCACCTATATATATTCATACTATTTCGAAATGACAGTATATCTATTTTTCTTAAAGAGAAACCCATTTAAACATTAAATTGACTCAGTATATTTATTTATCAAGGATAGCACTATATTCTTGTATTATATATGTATAGTCACTTGACTAGGTATGTGTATATAATACATTTAAAAAACTTAATCTTTATTTGAATATATAACTATCCACCTAGGTACAATTTTCCTAAATCAGGGAATTATGCTATTACAAAAAACAACTTCATTTAATCCTTTAGTTTTAACACACAAACATATTTAATTAAAAAATTTAGGATTTAGGGAAAATGGATTAGCTCTATGGATGACGGAGCCATCCATAAGGCTAAGCATGTATCCATACAAAAACTTAGTTCTTTTTCCAAACTCGAGGAATCATAACTATACATAGAATTCCTTTAATCAATTGAAAATGATAACATTACCAACCTTCTCAATGCTTTTGAATCAAAACTCAAAGAACTTGAAAACCTTTGCTTTTTTGCTCTGCACTCCTTTTCTCCTCTTTGTGTTTATCTCTTTTCTTATCCTTGACTCCCTCTTATCATTATTTTCTTCATCTCTCTCCTACTAAATCGATATTTCATGCAACTTACCCAAAACTTGTAGTCATCATGCATAATTTGAGTTTATTCATTTCAAAAGAGACTAAAAACATTGTTAACTTACATTAACAAAAATAAGAAAATCCCTAACCTTCCTCTCTTAATTGAAATTTTATTATATCATTAATCATTATCTTGTTTAAAATATTTGATATGATCCTCTTACTTTACAAGCTACCATGTATATCAATCAAAAATTCCATTTTTAACATTATCTAAAATGATAAAAAAACACTTACAACGTGTTGTCCCCCAAAAAATATCACTCATTTTTGGGACAACATTTGAACTATTTTGGTCCTACAGACCAAAATTGTCTCTTCCCTTTTCAAAATTTGTTCTAAGCATTCAAATTCCTCATTTTTCAAGCTTCTTAGAAATCTATGGACTCAACAAGCTAGAATCTATAGACTCTGTAGGCTTGAATCTATGGACTCTATAGGAAGGAAAATCTATGGACTCTGCAAGAAGGAAAATCTATGGACTCTACAGGCTTGAATCTACAGACTTTGCAAGCCAATTCAATGGACTTCATAGGTTGATTTCTATGAACTCTATAGGAAAGAAGCAAGCGCTCAACCAAAAGAGTTCATTAGCAAGCTTCTAAGCAAGGATTGAATCGATTGAACCAATGAACCATTGAACCACTTTGGTTCAAGGTTCAAGGTTTAGAGGTTTAACATCAGTAGTAAAAGTTTAACTACTTCAAGGTTCAATGGCTTCGAAACACTTATCAAAGAGAAGAATTCTTGAACCATTGAACCACTTTGGTTCAAAGGTTCAATGGGTTCAACAGGTTCAATGACCAAATGGTTCAACGTGTTTGGTTCAAAAAGATCAAAAGGACTTAGCCAAATAAAAAGAATGAACCAATTGAACCATTGAACCTTGAACCAAAGTTGGTTCAATTGATCAGGTTAAGCAACATGTTCAAAGGTTCAACTAGTGTGATAAAGATCAAAGAGCTTAGAAAGAACAAAGGTTCAATGGGTTCAAGGGTCAGCAGGTTCAAAAGCTTCTACAGGTAGGTTCAATCAAAAGAACAAGTTTTTGACACTTAGTCATTTTCAGGGAATGAACCATTAAATCATTGAACCATTGAACCACTTTGGTTTAAAGGTTCAATGTGTTCAAGGTTCAACATGCTCAATGAGGTTTTTTTTAAAGAATCTTGGTTTAAAGCGGTTAAAGGGAATGAACCATTAAACCATTGAACCAAAGTTGGTTCAATCGGTTGGTTCAACTGGTAGGTTCAAGGGGTTGCCCCAAAGACAAAGGATCATATACCCTTGTCGAGGGTAGGAAGGAGGCACATGGACCAATTGAAAAGACCAAAAGACAAATGGATTTCCTTCAGGAAAAAGACTTAAGGTAAAGAAATGAATTCTTTCAAACTTTTGTCTAAAGGAATTCCTTCAGACAAAAAGTTTGAAGAAATTCAGAGAAGATGCGGGAGGAGAGCCTGAAAGAATTTCTAAAGGCCAAAGACAAGGCAACCGAAAAAATTCTTGTAGACTTTTTCAATGGGAAATTGTCTGCGGACTTTTTGTCCATGGGAAAATGTGCACGGAAAAGTTGTGCAAGAAAATGTCTACAGAAAAAGTCTGTGGGAAAGCTCTGAAGGAATCCAAAGACAAAAGGCCACCGAAGGACTCGAAGGGCAGGAGCCCTTACAAGGGACTCTCAACTACCAAACTAAAAGACACTTCCCCAAAGCTGAAGGGTCACCTTCCCTTCGAGAGGATGAAAAATAAGAAAGCCGAAGAAGGTCCAAGGGGTGACATGCTTGAAGATGTCAAAGTCAAGAACAACGAACTAGCCATTGGAAATGTAGTGATGGGTGCGCAAACATTAATTTCAAGGTTCGTAAAATAGCCATTGATTTTGAAAATCCTTAAAGAAAAGACAAAGAACTTAGAGACCTGCCAAAAGAAGCTTGAGAGCCATCTAAAGACCGCTTGAAGGGTAGATACCCTTGCGGGGGGCTCTTCCCAACCCCAAAATGGACCCAAATGCATTCAAAGGGTTTAAGGCCAAGACCAACAAGAAGCAACTAAGGAATATAATATCAAATTGAATTAAGGACTCAATTCAATTAACCATAAAAGGAGGAGCGATGAGGAAGTATCAAAAACATTTGTGCATCGAATATGTTTCTAGAAGTAGATCACTAGGTGGACATCAAAGGATGTAAACATTCAATGGCGTGACCTATTTCTCTGCATTGAGAAAAGCAAATGGGTAAATGCTTTTGAATTCCAACATTTCTTCATAACAAAATTCAATGCAACATGATGTGTTATTGTTCTTGAGTCCTCCTTGAAGAGGCTATATAAGGGACTCTCTTGTTAGTGTAAAAGATTTCTCTCTGATTATCAGAAACAAAACTCTACCAAAATTGAAAGGCATTATTGAGACTTTGAGCTCAGATTGTTGATCATATATTGTTATTGGAATAAGAAAGCAAGTGACTTTTTAGACTTTGTGCTGTGATATCTTTGTTGTTGGGGAAACTATTCTTATGTCTTTTTCCTTAATATATTTTATTTTCCTTTAATTCAATAAGCAGAATTAGTGAAAGTAGTCAAGGTGTCCTAAAGCCAGCTGTGGAGAGACTTTGTGCCCCCCACAATTGCCTTTAGTGTGTTTTATTTTTGTTTCTGTGTAAAAGACCTTGGGATGACTTTGTACCCTCATTGTCCTTCATATATCACTCTTGCACAATTGAGGTGGAGACTTTGTGCTAGATCTCAATCTGCTGGTTACTACTTCCTTGGTTACATTTTGCAATTATTACCAGAAGGATTCTTGTGGTTTGATGAATAGTACTTCTAAAAGAAGAGGAGTGCTTTCTATCATTTCCCTTGAGATTTCACCTTTGTTTTGCATGCATCATCTTTGAAGAAAGAGAGATGGATGGTTTATTCTACCCTTGAGTATTATTTTCTATTTATATATATAGCATATCTATAGGGAACCTCCCCTTGATGAGAGGAGAGATTAGTCCCCTTTTGATGTGGTAAACCTACACATTTGGATGATCAGACCTATTTTGTTTATCAGTATGTTGATCAACAAAATATTTAACCAACAGTTTTTGGCAACTCTGCTAGGGATATAGTTATGTGCATTCTGAAACCTCAAGTTTTAGATTGAATTAGTCTCTACCATTATCCATTATAGACTCCATTCCATTTCTGTGTTTTACCCATTATTATTATAACCTTACCATTCACCTCCACACCAACTGGGAAATAATGCACAATTTAAAGCCTCAATCTTCAAACTAAAGCAAGGTCAATTCTTTTCCATTCTTGTTTCACAATCTGGTAGATTCAAGGTATACACAAAGCCAAAGGGCTAAAGGTATTGTTGACCCTATATTTGAGTTAGTATAATAAACTAATTTTGATCTATTTCCTTCACCATCTCACCTCCAACAAACCAAGAGCTTTTCTCCTACTAAAGTTACATCTCCATTGCCAAATGAAGTATCCACTTCTGCTGTTGATAAAGCTTTTCCAATAATTACCCCTCTGAGATTTGTTATTCCTCCTTTTCATAGTCATACAATGGCAGTTCAAGGCCACTGAATTTGATTATCCCCTAGCCCCTTTGAAAAGGTTTAACTAGAAGATGCTAAGTTATGACTTTAATTTCCCCCTAGTGCCTTCAAAAAGATTTTAATAATAGAGTTTTCTTTTTCTATATAATTATGGTCTTGGCCTCCTTGATTTTCTTCATCTAATATGTCACCATGGATGTTGTTTAGCAAGGTATGACTATGTTGGTCCCAATCGACACTTGTGGGAGATGGAATGTCAATGACATGGCTACGATGGTTATTGGTAATGGTATGTGGAATGGTAATGGGATGGGAAGAGGCTAGATAATCCTCATATAAGATACTAGGAGAACTTGTGTCAATGTTAAATTAATCATCCTCAAAAATCAGGGAAGGATCATAAATACACTCATACTCATCTACTAGGAATGCATAACCAATGTTGTAATAGTCATGAACATATTCTATAGCTGAATCTGATTCAGACTTAAGGGAGTCTAAATTCAAGGTCAATATTGATGTTGATTCTACTTTAGATGCTAAATCTGATGTTGATTTAAGAGTAGAACCTGAATCTAATTCTAATTCTTCATCTAATGGGTACTTTGTTATAATTATGTCTTGTTGAATTTTTGGTATTGGACAAGTAATAACCTTTGATGGCATAATGGGCTTCAAAAAGATTGGTTTGTCAAAGTGAGATTCCTCTAGGATGGGAAAAAGGTTAAGAGACAACTCCTTAGAGACTAGCTTGTTAAAGAGAAGCTCTTAAAAAATAGGTATATGGTCAAGGTAATGATTTTTCTAAAGGAAATTATAATCATTAAGAAGTGACTCATCAAAGACTAACTCATCAGAGTGAGAATCCTTGACAAATAATATAGGATCAATAGGTGATTCATCATAGGTTGACTTATCAAAAGTGGTTGATTTAAGAAAAACATCTTGGATCGGTTGGTTCTCTTGGCCTTTGGTTTTCAATGAGTTAGAAAATATCAATTTTGATCACAACTTATTCCTCAAATGATTGGCTTAGTTGGGTAGGTACTGATTGGATTGGTTTAGGTTTAGGTTGAATTATGATCTTTGGGATGAAATACTAGCTGAATGATTAGTTGTGATCATGATTAGATTATTGGTTGAGATCGTAATTGGATTGGCTAATATTTGGGTTAGATTGGCTAGGGTTTTCTAAAGTGGGGAATGATAGGAACTAGATGAGGAATGCTTAGCAGTTGGTAAATGGGTGGGCATTGTGGAGCTTGATTACTCACACAAGCCAAAGGATGAGGTCATAGAATATAAATGGTAGGCATCGTGGAGCTTGATTGATAACATAAGACAAATCATCCAAGTGCTCTTCATAAACCATATTATCCTGGTCAATGTCTTGAGTTGGATCATAAATTAGCTCTTTTCTTTGGTCCCTAAATGGATTATTATAAGGAGGGTATGAATTTGTCTCATAATCATCCTCATCATAGAGGTTTGTACCCAATTTATTCTCACCAACCATATCATTCCAATTGAGGTATTGACTTTGGTCTTCAATTTGATTTGTGCAAGGTGGATAAAATTCCATCTCATAAACCATATTATCATCAAAGGGGTCTTGAATAAATCCATAAAAATCAAAGACATTTTGTGTGTCCATTCTATCATATTTTAGATTGTACGTGACTCCACCATAAGTGTAGCTAGACATATCCACATCAATGAAGAAAGCTCCAAAAACAAAAAGTCTTAGAGTTCCACAAACTTTGAAAAACTATGTCCAAATGACAAAGGGTTCAAACATGATCTAGCTTGGTTAAAAGGGGTGGAGCTGAATCTCCATAAATTTTATCCAAATACATGATAAAAATAGTGTATCATCAAAGGACAAATGCTAAGTGCCTGATACATGTAAAGGTCATGCAAAATGACCTAAGAATCAAACTACCAAAATCTAATGTTGAAACATTTTCCATGTAAGTCTAAACTACTAAAGAGAAAATTTGCTAGGTCTTTTGTCCAAATGTGGAGTCAAAATCTAGGCTCAAATAGGATATGTGATGACTAATGGACAAATGGTGGAAAAATATCAATTTAAAAAGGATGATTGATTAATATAATAAACTTGAAATAGTTTAACATAGACAAGGTACATGACTCTAGGCATAAAACATGATCTGATTGGTATAAGATGCTAAACAAGAGATGTTTGAAAATAAACTAATTTGACTAAAATAAAATCACAAAACAATATAATTTTCCAAATTTGAGTGACAAATTAATCCAAGTTACATAATAAAGAAGAGAAATATTTGGGTATCAACCCCAAGAATTGAGGTCTAAACTGAAATCAACCAATATTTGAATTTGAATTTGTAATAGTTAGTCAAGGAATCAACTAAGGATAAACTATAAATTTGATGATAAAGAGATAGAAAGAATTGAGCAACATGACCATGTTAAGCCAAGATTCAACAAGGCTCAATTTATTGGTTGCAAACAAATGATAATGAAGATGCAACATGGAATAAGATAAGTCTTATGAAACAAAATGGGTAGCCTAATGGCTTTAGCACTCACGAAAGATGATGTGACAAATGATTTATGTTTCAAGACTTTAAAGGCATAAGATTTTGAAATGATTTAGGTAGAATAATGGTACCCTCCTCAATCAAGTGTCATTCCCAATGTTTTGACACAAAAAGAGAATGTTTTCTAAGCTAAATCAAAGTGTCATACAAACATCATAACACCTCCTCAAACAATGGAGTGATGTGGACTTATGTCTCATCAAATGACATGGTTTGAACAATACAAGTTTTAGTCAAACACACCAAGTAAAAATGACTAAAATACACTAAGTATAATCATCCAAATTGTAGTAAGGGTATGGCAATGTGGGGTTGACTAAACTAAAAAGTTTCCAAATGTTTCTATGGAGATCAATTATATAATGACTTTCACATCAAACAATGTAAAAGAAAAACACAGTTTTTTAATCCACAACACTTGGCTTGGTATAAAAAGGTATAGTCCTTTTTGAAACCACTACATCCTACTATTCACTCAATTTAGTGTGATGTCTAATTATGCATATTACATCCCATGTGTAACTCCATCACTAAAAGATGGTTTAAACACTCAAAACTTCTGATCCTAGTGAGAGTGGATGAAGTCAGTGCTAAGAGATGAAACCCCAAGTTAAAGCTTCCTTATAGAAATCATGGGAGGTAATGAAGTCCCCCTCGCAAGCCAAGATGCATGAAATAAATGACACAATAGAAATACTTTATGGTCACCTCAAGATCAACCAATACTATTATGAGTTTTTGGGGAGGGATTTAAATGACATTATTTCCATGCCTTAGACTAGGCTCAAAGTGTGATGAGATGGTTCTTTTGATCCCAAAAGTTTCCTAAAAGAGACAGATGGGAGAGCATACGTGCACGCCTCTTTTTTAAAAAAACACACAATTAATAAGAAAGTTTATAAATAATTAAAGTGAAGTTAATTTCATTGCACTAAATTGAAAGTGATTGATTAGACTCATTACTAGCCTCTTAGCTTTAAGAAGTGCAAATGGAAATAATTGCAAACCACCCAAAAAAAGTTGTCATTTTTTATCTCAAAAGTTCTCTAAAGGGGACGGATGGGAGAGCATACACGCACAAATCCCTATTTAATAAAAAAATATTAGACTAAATAAATAATGAAAATAAATCACAATTTTTTTTTGAAGTGTATTCAATTTTATAGCACTAAATAAAATGTGTGGTGGTGTTCTTTTATCCCCTTGGCTTTAAGTTGTGAACTTTGAAAGAAATCACAAAAACTTAACCAATAAAACACCTTAAAATGTTTATTTAAACACCAAAATGAGGGATTTTTAGTTTTTTTTAGACATAAAAATTAAGTGTGAAAAGACTAATTTAGATTGAAATGGTTTTCTCCAAATAGGTCCTTCAAAGAAATGGTCAGAACTTTGTTTAGCCTTGAAACTTATTTATCAAATGAGACAAGCAACTTTGAAGGGTTAAATCTGTCAACCCGAAGGCAAAAATCCAAAAAATAAAACATGTTAGGTTAGGAAAAGGTTATAAAAAATCTAAATAAAAAACTCAAAAAAAATTAAAAGAAATAAAATAAACCTATGAAACATGAAAACAAGTTAGAAGGTAAAAAATAAGAAAATCAAACACAAAAATCATAAAAACATGCAGTCAGTAATTTAGCCATAACTTTTAAAATATACATCCATTTGTCACAAAATTTTTGGAGGTTAGTTATAGGTCCAAGACAAACCTATTTGTAATAATTTAGTTAAAATAGTGAATATAAAAAATTATTATCTCTATACTAACCATTTTTACTAGAAAATTAAAAAATAGAAAGTGATAGTCACTAAAAGAATAACTTATAAAATTTAAATATTTTTTTGGTGAAAATTTTAGATCATATCAATGAAATATTTATCTATATTCATAAAAAACTTTATACAAAAAATTTAATTAAATAAAAATTTATGAATTCTTTATTGGTCATTTTTACTTAAAGCAAAATCAACAAAAAAAGAATTGAAATTATGAAATATAAAAAAGTTTATGGGTTGCACTCTCATAAAGATAGTCCCACTGGGTGTTCCATTTATGATCAAAGAATTTGATAAGAGAGGAGGTTAGATCAATAGTTAGTCCATAAAATCATGAAATCCACACACTAACATACTAATATCTCTAAGCCTAGATTGAACAAACAACAATTGAAAACCCAACTAAAATGCAAAGAACAACAATCTTTACCTTCCTTGAGAGCTTCAAATGATTTATTTATTAGCTTGATCGGTTTATGCATAATTTTTTTTTATCAATGACATATGGCTAACATCATCTCCTCTATGCACCATTGTTGAATACTTGGCTTGATTGATATGGCTTGGCTCAATTTCAACATTATAATTCTAAGCTTTTAGCTTCATAAATCTATTCCTGCATTATAACTCTACTTTGATTAACCTACCTAAATGAAGATCTCTATGCTTGCTTTTATAGGCTTTCAAATCCCTAATAATGGGTTAAATCTAACCATGGTTGAGTTTATTAAGCTTGGTTGAGTTTAGAATATTCTTAAAATATTCTCTTTACATATTTTCCAAAAGTGACAACTCACAAACATGGTTGAATTTATTATGCTTGGTTGAGTTTGGCATATTTTTACAATATTCTCTTTAGATATTTACCAAAAGTGGTATCATAGCCTTTGAGTTCAATTCCTTTTTAGATATTTTCCAAAAGTGGTCGCTGACAAATTTAATTCCTTTTTAGATATTCAATGATTGGCAAGAATTGCTCTAAAGTAAGATATGAAGCCATTGGTGGCCAAATTTAAGTGTCTAAAACATAGTATAATTAATTAGGTGCATTCATTCAGATCAGTATTCTTAAAGATCATTTTGATATGGTATCAGAACTGATCTAGATCTAAGGATTCTTGGGTTTGTTTGCAAGATTTTTCCATTTTATTTGAGAAAGTGAAAGAGAGAGGTTAGGCATTGAATTTGTCTCCTTGTTTAATTCATATTTGGGCTTAACTTATCTTTTTTTATGTGATCTAATTTTATTATAAAAGCTTGGCATCATAATATTTTTTTGGCATTTAGATTTAATCTGATGCTTTATTTGATTTTCCATTAATAAGTTTTTTTGCGGAATTGTAGAAATTAGAGACTTGGTTTGTGACCAATTTCTCTTTCTTCAAAATATACTTAAAAAATGGAGTGATTTTTGGCATATGGGATATCTAGATGTATCTTTTTCCATTAAGGACCTTTCTATTGAGTTTGGAAGGCTCGTGAAAGTCAAGATTGGCTTGTGTTTCATCATATTTGGAGTTTTGAAAAAAATTTATGAGGTTTTGAAGTTTGAAGAAGGTTGTCATATCTAGGAGGTACAAAAATTTTCAAACCACTTTCAACTAAATCTGACCCCATCATCATGTTTAGAAGGCCCAAATCTATATAGATCAACTTTTATTTTGTCAAATTTTGATCTCTAAGGCACATTTGGCAAGGGTTTGAAGTTGGAGGAAGTTAAATCACAACAGTGAAAGACATTTAACCATCAAATTTAATCCACTAAATTTTTATTTAATATTCTCTACAAATTCTATCAACTTTGCCACTAGATTTGGTAGTTCCACCAAATTTAACTAGGTTCTACATTTGGCTAGAAGTTCACCATATTTGACAAAAAAAATTAGTAGACCTTCAGATTTGTCAACATCACCAAATTTGGTGACATCATGCCAAATTTAACAAAGGTTTCATTTTTTTCAAATCTGCGCCCCTCACGAATGAGCAGTCTGCCCTAGATTAGTCAAATTTAAAGGACCATAACTTAGTCATATGAGCTTATTTTTTGGAGTACTTTTTTTGATTTGAGGTAGAATTTCATTCTCTACACATTGGTGCAATTTGTTTTTATTTTTGGTTTCTGGTTTTTCCAAAAAGTGTAGATTTTCATAGATGTTGTTGAGTAATCCTCATTTTTGACCCTTCTGGGGCTTCATTCAGGCACATACAACTTTTATTGGTGTAATTTTTATTGAAATTACATGATTTTTCTTGTAATTTTTAGTGGTGTGATCTATTTGATCTATTTCTATTAAAACAATTATACTTTGTTTTATGTTGCCTTTTTTTGGCATCTGTATTCACTAATATCAAATCCACTTCATTGAAAAGTGATAGTTTTAAAATGCATTAAATTATAATGTTTTAAAATTTGGGGGCTACTTGACTAGTTCACACATTTACTTCTCATATGAATGCATTATCGACAAAGTCTGATGTCTTCTTGCTTGGCCTATTTGCATTTCATGTGTATTAATTTTGTCAATTACAATAATTTCTCATTCTCATGGACACATTGTCAACTACGTTTGATATCCATTTATTGATATGTGCATTATCACTTGTGCATTATTTTCTCATACCTATCTGGACATATTATTAGTTAAGGCTGATGTTCTCACATTGAGCATGCTTTGTTATTACAAACACATAATGGGGGTCACTATTGATTGTCTTGGGGAGTTTTATTATGGGCTATACATTCTTTTAACATCATCTTTAGGGGTATTTAAACCTCTTCAGTTCTTATTTTCTTTCTTTTAGGGGGGAGTTTTTACCATTGGGTTTTCTCCTTTTCTCTACTTTCTGAGAAATTGCATTGTACATGGGTACCTCATCAAGCCTTGTTGCTAGGACCCATTTTTTGAATTTTTTATATCATCGCCTATCTAAACTATATTGGGGGAGGGGGGTGTTGGTATAGGCATTTTTCCTATGATTTTTGGTTACACAAATTGCATTAGCTTGTTTAGGGATCTAAAGGTTATTTAGGAATATTAGTACCACATTTATTGGAATGTTGGATTTTACTATCTCTCCAACCTATAAATACCTCTCTCCCTTCATATTATTCATTAAGTGATTTTGGATTCATCCATCTTCTTAGTTGTGAGTTGTGATAGCTTTGAGAGTTATGAAAGCTATGAACTTCATCTCTTTGTATAAGCAATTCATCTCTATTATTGAATGTAATAGTATGTGGATCATTTGTGTCTCATTCCTCTTATTCATTTTTTGTAGTTGCATGTATGTGTTTTCTGAGTATTGTCTTGTATAATACACATCTCATATAGCATATTGAATTATGTGCACTGACTTGGATCAATATTCTTGGAGCTCATTATGATACCTTCAAATATTATTTCTAATAATGATATGGCTTTTATGGGGTCTAATATTGGCCAGTGGGTAGTTCAACATAATGTTTTCCTTAGTACTTCATCAAACTATTATTGATAAGGTAATGGACTTGTTGAGTCCACTAACAGAAATTTGTTAAAGATTATTAGTAGGATAATGAAGACAATCAGAGGTCATGGCATCTCATATTGAATTCAACTATGTGGGTTGATAGGATCACCTATAAAAGGCCAATAACCAATTCTCCATATAGACTAGTATATGGTAAGGAAGCAAGAATGCCTATTTCTCTTGAGTTCCCTACTTTGTAACTAATGCATCAACTTGAGATTTTGAAAAATGAGCCAATGAAAATTATATATGATGATCTCATGGAAATATAAGAGACAAGACATCAATCCATGTTGGCCATGGAAAACTATAAAGTAATGGTAAAGAGATTGTTTGACAAAGGATCTTCTTCATGAATTTTCCAAGAAGGAGATTTGGTCCTCAAGTGGGATGATGATATAGCTAAACCAAGAAGGCACACAAAATTTGAATCTCTCTAGAGTGGACCATACACAGTGTCTAGATGAATATCCCACAATACTTTCTAACTCACAAAGATGAATGGTGAAGAGCTTCCTATCCTAGTCAATGAGATACATCTAAAGCATTGCTATTTAGGAAGCTAAGTCCCCTATACATAGTAAGTTGTTTCCATTTTCCCAAAATATTTTTATAACACATTAGTTTATTTCTATCATATCCCAAATAAGTGTTTTGTTACATAATTGTTTGATAGGTTAGTTACTTTTAATTTATTAGGTTAGTTTTCCCTTTCAAGTTTTTTTCTTTCCTTATTTGTTGGAATTCCTTATTTAACTAGTCATGAGGTTATCTTACAATTTTTTAAATGGTCCATGTATTATGTAAATGATCTAAGAGTCATAGAGATTATCTAATTTCAAGCATAATAGACATGCTACATAGCCAAGTCATCAAATATGTTAGCCAAATTTTGGCTCACATAAAGAAATTTCATCTAGATGTGGTTTGAAAACCTAATTTAGGTTCCTAAATGAAAGAATGATTCAATGTGAGCATAGTTATCAATGGAATGAGTGGACCAAAAATACCATGCAACTTGTAAATCTTTTGAAACACTTTAATTTCACTTAAAGTGTAATTTGTCATTTTCTAAGGATAGGTCTAGAGTTGTAAATACCCTATGGGGTGTTAAAAGTTCTTGGAATAGATATGGAAGTGCATGGAATTCATTTGTTTCTTCACTGTGTTCATCTTGACATTTTGGGTCCAATGGCAAAAATTTTGAGTAGGTAGTTTGTTGATGCTATATCTCACATGTGTGGATGAGTCAAGAAGAATTGGTCACATGGTTTTGTTCAAGTTTGTGCCTAGAATATATGCACCAAATTTCAAGCCATCCATTAAAGTTCATCAAAATTTATTGAGGTCCAAAGTTTCCCTCTCAAACAAAATCTTTTAAATGTCCATACTTGGCCATTTTTAAAGGATTTCAAATAGAGTCCAGTAGGCAATTTGATAGCATAATATCTTGCACATGTGGCAATTTTTGTAGTTGATCACATGTGTCTTCTTAGTTTGGTCCCTAGTTGCTATGCACTAAGTTTCATCTCATTTACCGAAGCGCAAAAGAATTTATGCATATTCAAAGTTGGGATCCTAGGTATTTTGACTTTTTTTTACTATACTTAGCCAAATGAACTAGACTATCGTTAGGATGTCATAAGAGAATGAATAAACTAGTCAAATTGTATATTTTATATATATGCTCAATAGGTATTTCAAGCCAACATATCAAATGGGTTCATTTTTTTGGTATCAAGAACATCTCCTACAGGTTTGGTCCCTCCATACAATTTGTGCTTCAAGATCTAAGCCTCCAAAGTTGGTCAAATAATGTAATAACTTTCATGTGCACATCAAATTTAAGTCAATATAAAAATCCATTTGTGCTTAAATTTGAAAGTTTATTGGACATCAAATATGTTTTGTGGGATGTCAAATATGGTCTATATAACATCAAATTTAAACTCCCTAAACTAGCCATTTGAGTTCAAATGGGTCCTTACATGGTTTGAAGTTGATCATGATCTAAGGGTCCACAGGAGCTATCATAATCACACATTTGATTTAAGGGTTCATGATAGAGTCAAATTATCCAAAAGGTCCCTATTTTAATGCCCTTAAAGAGCTATAGGTTGGATAAAATATGATAATACATATAAATCAAGAAAAGATCCAACAATGCGTGTTCATGATAGGAAGGTGAGACCAAGTTAAATCAAAGGGCTCATGTTGCTTCATACATTTTGATCCAATGGTTCATGTTCAAGTCAACATGTTAAAGGGATCTGATAGAAATAAATCAAGGACTCTTGAGCATTTGTACATCAATATCTAATGGTGTGAGTAGAGTCAATATGTTAGCAAGATCTACGGTACCAATGAGAATTAAGACAGTTCGGGACCATGGAAATGGTCTGAGTTGGAAATCGATTACTAACAAGCAATGGAAAAATATAAAAAGCTTCCATTTAATGTTGATGAACCATTTTTTAACCCAAGTAAACAAAATCTTGAGGAGTTTTGTCACCATTAGAACTCATTCAATAGTATACATTTACATGCAGGTATGATTGTTAAGGACAAGGCTCCATTACCATAAATGTTCAAGCAGGACATTTGATTGATAATGATTAACTTGTTAACTCTATTTCAAAGTCATTCCATTGACATATTTATTGCTTTTAGATAGATTATTTTCTTGCATATAAGCCTTTCAACTCTTAAAGGGTTCTAGATTAAGAACATATGTAAATGTGATCATATGGAACTATTTCTTCTATTAACAAGGTATCTATGGCCACCCATGGCACATATGGCATAGTTATATCATCTCCATGACACGGTACTCATCATCAAATTAGATACATAATGACATGGAGTTCTAAGAAGGAGACCTAGTGGTTAAATAAGGACAATGAACATTTAATTCTTTTATAGAATTTGTTCCCTATTGATAAATTCATGAGTTAACATCCTCAAACTTGTGATATTACATCATAGCTCTCTCTCTCTCTCTCTCTCTCTATATATATATATATATATATATATATATATGTTCCATCTTTTCCACATTTGGAAAATTCTCTAAAAGTTTTTCGAAAGAAACCTATGGTAAGTTTTAGAGAAATAGAATATTATTCTTTAGCTTGTTTAGGCTATGCCAAAATTTGCATTGTAACACATTTTTGATGCAATAAAAACTGAATTCCGCCATTTTGTAGGTTAGATTGAAGTGTGTTCTATGAACTTATGTATTGTAGTTAAGTGAATGCATGTTCATTATCTATGTCTAAGTTTCCTCACCTTCATGAAGTACTTGGTAGTTCTCATAGGTCATTTTAAGTGTTATTTACAATTTTTTATTTAGTTTGAAAGTGGACGTCTACCCTCTCATGCTAGTTTAATAACTGATTCATGACTTATTGTGAAATACTCATGTGAGATTGATCTTCTTTGGTCTTGAATGTGTCTCACAGTGTGTCTTTTATAAAGCACAATTTTTCCAATTATTGGTGCATCACCCCATTTTCATGATTTCATATATTGTTGTTACTCTCTCTTCCCTTTTCCAAGCAAGTGTTAGATTAAGTCTAGTTTAGGTGATAGATCTAGAAGGAAGTTGGCCTTATTTAGACGTCTGATCCATTATTATGATGTAGAAAGCCTAGGATCAGTCTTAAATTAGACTAGAATTGAGTAAGAGGATATGAACAATCCCCTTCTTAGCTAAGGTGAAAATATAGAAAACCAATGGTCCTTAATTATAAGAACAAGTGAAAAGACCAATTTCTATGGTAAGGCATGGAAATGGAAAATAAGGCATTATTTAAGAAATTGAATAGGTTTTTGTACTTTGAGTTTTGAGTTTTTACTTATTTCATAGGTTGGTATGTTTCACAGCTTTGTTGAGAGTTGCAGAAATAAAACATGAAGTTGTTTAAACACCAATAATATTCTAACCATTTCTCAACAGGTGTCCACTTCACATTTTCTAAAGAGGTATAGTCTATTTTCAAATGTAACTATGTATGCACAATTTTGGTTTGATTCCTTTCCATAGGGTTACCTTGGAAGTAAAATATACCTTTATTTGGAATTGTTTTAAAGCCTTTTTGAAAATTAAAATGGATCATCTAATTCTTAGTAAGATATATTTTATAAGATGGAACATTTTATTCACGCATTGGAAACCATGAAAGGGAACAACCCTTATTGATAAAATGGTTAACTTGGATAGTTTTGATAAACATAACTATAGCATTAAATAGTATGCTTAGTTTCAATTCAAAACACATTTTTTATGTAAATTCTTAACTATTGGATCTAGGGAAGGAATTTTTGATAAACTTGTGTTTTGAAGAATCTCCTAAATTTATTTTTTTATTGTGATAATTTTTTTGGAAAACTAACTCAATTTGGATGAGTTTTTGAGGTATGAATCAGGGAGAAATCAATAGTAAGGAAACTTTGAGATAGGTTTAAAATTATTATATTTATCCTCATGATTATGATATGTCTTATAGTTACTTATAGATTTTGTGAGTTTGTAAAGAAGCTCTTATTTGTGCGTATTTTACGTTAGTAACCTTAGGATGGATAAATTAGTTGCACATGTTCATACTTGACATCTTACACATTTAAGTCCCACTGTATCTTGGGCAATGTTTGGATTACAATTTTTTATACTCACATGTATGTTTGTGATGCATGTTATGGAGATGTGATTTCAAAGACCCATAAATGGGCAATGTTTGTCAGTGCAAATATACATGTGTTGCAATTTATTTACAAGTCCTATAGGGGTATGTAACACACTTTGATTTTCCTTATGTGATTTTGATACAAAGAGAACACCTTAACCTTCATGTAGTGTAGTGGTTTAGAGAATCTTTTAGAGTTATGACTATTTTGGGTAACAGGTCATTTTCATAGAATAGGTATAGAGTTTGTTTTACTCTCCATAATCATGTTACAGTTTCAATTGGATAGTTAACTTCTTACAAGGAATTTTTTGATGACATCTTATTTCACTAATGTATACTTATGTTTTTTTCAAATGGAGTTTGATTGCATCATTTTCATAGATTGACTTCATATCTCCTTAATATGCTAATTTTGGCTCTTGTACATTTGGAATTAGTGTAAAAAGAATGTTAATGGGAAAGAAGAGAACTCACAGAGATGTTTTTTGGGCTAGTTTAAATATTGGGACTTGTTGGAGACCAAAAGCCTCTTTATGGGGAGGTTTGATCCAAAGGATTTTTCACCCTTAATAGTTCTCAAGATCTCCCAAAACTAGTACAATATGGAAGAGCATTATAAGATCTTTCCAATGCATATTAGAACATGTGAAACAAACATAGTATTCTCCATATATCACTATTTAAAGTTTGGATCAAAGGTGGTCAACAATCAAACAATAACATGGATGCATGTATGATTTCCAAGTGGACCAATCAACATGTGACACATGGAAGTATAATGGTACAAGGGTGTTTGGTTTTTTCCTTTGGCCTTCAATACTCATACTTGGATAAATGGGCCCCACTATTTGATATCTAGGGACCCTTAGCTAGGGTCAACACACTTTTTTTATGGAGGGGTGCCTTTGCCTTTATTACTTCATGTTATTATTATTACATTTTTTCATATCTATTCCTCTGTGTTATTTACACACTACATGTGGGACTAATAATCCTGAATTATTAAACCAAATACCATATATATTTTAGTGCATCTCATAGGATGAGAATAATTTAGAGAGGTCCATATGGTGGGTCCTTAGGCCACTACATGGGCTGCCACCACATCATTTTATTTTCTAATTCATTTATCAAGATTGAGACCTAGCTCGAGTGTTAGCTTGAGATATTGTCAAGTTCGATATCTACCAGCTCAAAGAGAGAACTCACATCGAGGCTATTTTTCAAATGTTATATGGGTTTAGCATAGGATTTGACCCAAAAAAAGGGTGAGACAGATGTGACTGAAGCCATGGTTCTAAAATCCATGCAAATCATATTTTAAGGCTTATAACCAAATACTTCCCACAATGTGGGATTATATTTCTGTTAGGATTAAAACCAAAAATTGATGTGAAACAATTTCATAGAATCAAAATAATAATAGATATAAATAGAGACACTGAAAGAATAGAAAATAAACATGCAAAATAAGAGGATCAAATTTAATGTGGCTCATCTAACGTGGGTTACATCCACCAAGAAACACTTGCTCAAATTTTATTACAAGACATGATAATACAAACCACTCTTAGATCAATCTTCTCATAATTACAATGCACAAATATCATTTGGAGTTTCACTCAACAAACCCTCCTAAATTCATACCTAAATTCACACACTCTATCCTTCCCTCTCAAACCTTCGTTCTCATGATGTATTACCTAAGAAATATCCATCAATACATAATACATCAACAAAATGGTATTTCAAAATAATGGGTACCAAAACCATGGGTAGAATCAACCCAAAATGGTTTCACATTAAAAGGGGTCCAAAAAATTTTGTGGGAAGAAAAACATATAGTGTAAAATACATTTAAAATGTATAGTATTTGAAAATACATATCAATTTATAAATAGGCTCCACAACATAACAATTCCCTAAGGAAATTACTTGATGAGATTTAAGGGTTGAACCCTTAACCTTATTTAGTAAAAGGCTAAGGCCTGGTTGTTAGGCAACAACCTTGAGGCTAATATTAGTCTATAGAACCTACTAATTGAAGGGGATTGGATAGATTCAAACCACTTTACAAAATCCATTGGACCATGGGCTAGGTAATAATATATAATGCAAGTTTTAACTATGGACACATAGGTCCTAAGATGAAGGGGATTAAAATGCACCTATTTGGAAGGATTTTGGAGCCATGGGAAAAGGTGATATTTCACTTTTAGGGTAATATACCTATTTGGTAAAGGTCATTGGTCCATGGGTAGATGATCGATATTTATAGGTACAGACTTAGGCCTGTATTAATTCATTTTTATTCTATTTTTGTAAGGCCTTTTAGACATGGAAGATATACATGGGTATGTGTGGTTTTATATTAAAAATACACAATCTCAAATTAGAGAGGTGATATACCTATTTGTAGGGCCCTTTGGACCATCGACAAATATTGTTTTATAGACTCAAGATAGAGATAAAATACACAGACCCAAGTCATGAGAAGCAAAAGGGGTTAGGATGTGTTTTGAACCCATGATGCCTCTCTTCCACAAGGATAGGTCTTACAATTAGACCAAAAAAGATTTAATATTATACATACTATGTAAATTAGTATTTGAACAGAGAGCCAAGACTACTTATTATTGAACATCCTCCTATTTTGTAAGGAATTTAGCCATGAAAGGTTATTAAATGTTGTTGTAGGGGAATTTGAAGGAGTTTGAAGGTCTGTAAAATCCAAAGACACTCCTCCAACATTTAAATGACCATTTTTATTAAGAGTTTGCATTTACTCTTGATGAAGAATCCACATAGATGATGCACAAGTATTACAAAATTTGAGAAGACATTTTCCTGATCAGTTTCAAAGTTTGTAATAGTTATTTCAACACTATTTATAGGTTTGAATCCACATTTTGATGTAAATTTGTAATTTGATGATACTTTCATCTTTTTAATGGATTAGTTAGTTATTTCACAAACCCAAAAATGTAGCCCCTAAAAGGTTGAACTCCATTATCAAATTGGTGTCAATTTTTTTATTTTAGTCTATTTTTTGTTTCATTTTTTAATTCAATTTAGAGAGAATTAATAAGACAAATAAAATTATGAAAATTTTTAAATGACACAAATCAACAGTTTTAAAATGGTGAATGAGTTTATAAAGTTTGCTAATCACTTTCATTCATTCCTATAATTCCACATCCAATTCTATGTATTTAAGGGAATTGATGTTTTTTTAGTATCTAATTTCATAAAAACTATTTAAATTATCTAAGGGGGTAATTCTTGTTTTGAATCATCTTCCATGATCAAAACCGGTTCTACTCTGCTAGACTACAGAAGTGGGTTTGTGTAGAAGTAAACCTTTCCTAGGACCTCAAAGAGTTTGTGAAACTTCAAGTTGGGGATGTGAGACACTCTTATCAAGTCCTCTACATCAACTTGCCTGATACTTATTTTCAATACCAAGACATAAACCATAAGATATGATACTATCCCCTCTGGTTAGGTCATAACAATGTATCTAACCACTCATCTTCTCCCCCCCAAGCCCTCTCTGGAAGCTAGTAAAAACCTGGCTAAGGATAGATGCATTATGGTAGAAAATAAAAACAACCACACAAAGCCATGAGCTCAAATTATGTCCGTTAATGAGGTAAGCCATCAACAAGTAATGTCCCACAATAATAGGCTCCTAATGAGAAAGATCCCTCCATGGTTGAAGCCCCAAAAATATTAGAAAAACCTAAGGTCTTTAACACCCCTATGGATGCTAATGTTCTATCCCGGGGTCTCGAGGTTCCTATGCCTAGTTATTCTTTATTTTTCATACTCATAACCAACTACTCTTTAACTTTATTCTTAGTAAGATGTACCCAAATTCTATCACATCCATATTAGGAGATGTGATGAGATGGAGGAAGGAAAGTATCAGGTTAACCATGATGTGAGGAAACAATTTGATGAATTTTTAATTTTCAACAGTGGACATTTTTTATAGAACCAATATGATGCCTTAGGAAGTCTTAGACTCTCAGGATATGTCTCTCAACACCCATCATCTATCCAATCCCCTAGAAGTGGGATCTTGATTTGATATATAATTGATGGTCTATCACCCTCTTGAATGTTTACTAAAAAATCATTACTAAGGCTTTGGGGCTTTGGTTAGGCAATCTATTACCACACATAATTCACCTTGAATAAATAAGATTCATCAGAAGTAGATACATTTTAGATAATATCATAGTGGTCTGGGAAGGCAAGGGCTAGGCTAGAAGGTCAATCTATGTTCATTAAAATTGAATTTGAAAAAGCTTATGACCATATTGAGTCATCATTCATCCTGGCCATGGTTAGAGCCCTCGGATTTGAGCCCAATTTCATTCAAACCATCTATATGCCTTACCCATTCTCTTCATTTTTGGAATCACTTCTAAGCAATTTGGTTTTTTTTCTCCATGCACCAAGGATGCCCTTTAGCACCTACCATGTATGTGCTTGCATCTGAGAGTTTTGGATATCTTCTTAGTAATGCCCAAGCTATGGGACTTGTTAAAAAAATTTATCTCCTTACAAATTCAAAAAACCCATACAAAGATATGCAATTACTTAATTGTAACTTTGTGGATGATTCTTTCCATTCTCTCATGAAGAGGAGGTTAATGTGGGCAATGCCTTGTAGTGTCTCTATTGGGTGAAGATTTTATCACCAGCTAACTGATGGGCAAAATAGGTGATTTCAACCACAACATAAGGAGATTGGTCAGCCAAATGTGTAGGTTTACCACATCAGAAGGGGACAATTCTCTCCTCTCATCAAGGGGAGGTTCCATATAACTATATGATGTTATATATATATATATATATATATATATATATATATATATATATATATATATATATATATATATATATATATATATATATATATATATATATATAATAACACTCAGGGTAGGATTACACCATCCATCTCTCTTTTCTCAGAGATGATGCTCACAGACAAAGAGAAATCTAGGTGAAAACACTTCTCTTCTTTCAGAAGTGGTCTTGCAGCTAATAACATGAGTTCTTTCTGATAGGTAACAAGTAACTGGTAACAGGGGGCGTAGTAACTAGCAAAAAAAGGTGTAGCACAAATTTTGCACCTCAACTACCCAAGAGTGAAATATGAAGGATAACAGGGGCACAAAGTCATTCCAAGATCCTTTACACATAAATAAAATGAAAACACACTAAAGGCAATTGTGGCAGCACAAAGTCTTCCCACAGTTGGCTTTAAGACACCTTCCTAATTATTTCCACTAATTCTACTTATTTCATTAAAATGGACAAGAACACATTCAAGAAATAGACATAAGAACAATCTCCTAAATGACACAAGCTATTACAACACAAAGTCTAAAAGTAGCCTACTTTATCATTCAAACAAAGAAATATGATTAACAAATTGAGCTAAAAGTCTCAGTAATCGCCTCTCAATTTTGGTAGAGTTTTGTTTCTATAACCAAAAATATCTCCCCTAAAAAATAAGAGAGATTACAATATATATTAGCCAAGAAAGGCTTGGCACTTTGTTTCATGGAATGGCCCATGCTACATTAAATGCCTTAAATGCATTTCTAGTTATGTCAAGGGGCCATGCTGGAATAGGGCATCGGCCTTGACTTTGGCATGTCAATTCATCTCAAATGTGTCCCCCAAAGCATAGGCCACCTAGTCTTCTTTTTGATAATGGTGCAGTTGTCCACTTTGTCTTTACTCCATGGAGAAAATCAGGGCACGTCTTTTAGTGCTTGCACGCTCAAATGTCTACTTGGTGGACTATTATGCCTACTGGAAATAACTCCTACATAGATATTTCAATATTTTTGTATTATTCTCTCTTACCTTAACATATTTTTTCTCTTCCTCATGATTTGAGCCCTCAGGCTATCTCCTTTCTCCATTTTGCAGGCTCTTTTGGCTTCCTCTTCAGTTGATCACTTTGTTTATTCATTATGTTCCACACCACATTTGAAAACCAACGGATATTTTGTTACCCTGAATTTGACATCTGCGGGGATGTCATTGGTCGTTGGTTGCTTGAACCACTTTGAACCATGAACCTTTGAACCTTTGAAAGTTCATTGGTTCAATGGTTCAATAGTTTAGGTGGTCTTATTGGCTCCTTGGTTATATCACTTCTTTGGTTCATTTGCTTTCCTTTCTTCACTCAAAGCTTCTCTGTGAACTTTGAACTTCCTGAACTGGTTGAACTCTTTGAACCATTTAAACCTTTGAACCATTTCAGTTCAATGGTTCAATAGTTTATCCTCTTCTTTGAATCCTTTGTTCCTCTAAGTATCTTAAACTCTATTGAACCTTTTAACCTTTGAACCTTAAACCATTTCATTTCAAAGTTCAACGGTTCATCCTCTTTCTTTGAATATTTTGTTCCTTTAAACTTTCTACATCCTTTCTTTTCTGCTAAACTCATTGAACCTTTGAACTTTGAACTCTTTTAGTTCAAGGTTCAATGTTTCAATAGTTCATTCTTTTCTCTTTGAATCCTTTTATTTTTTAAGTCTCTCAAACTTTGCAATTCCTTTGGCTTTATGTCTTTGGAATTTTCCTAAAGGGAAGGTGTCCCTTCGGGCCTTGAGAAAGGTCCATTTTTTGGTTGTCGAGAGCCCCCCCACAAGGGTACATGCCCTTTAGGGTTCTTCGAGCAGCCTTATTCTTTAAAGCCTTCAAAAAAAATATCCAAAGGAATTCCTTTAGACATTTTGTCTGAAGGAAATCTTTCCTTTGCCTTAGCTGCTTTCTGTCGGGCCTTTGAACTGACTGATTGAACCAACTTCGGTTCAACGGTTTAATGGTTCAACAGTTCAATCTTTTGTTTGAAGCCTTATTTCATCTAAGTATTTGATCTTATTGAAGTCATTGAACCTTTGAACCTGATGAACCATTTTGGTTCAAGGTTCAATGGTTCATCCTTTACTCTCTGAAGCCTTCTTTTATTCTAGGTCTTTCAAAGCTGTTGAACTTGCCAAAGAGGTTGAACTTTGAAATTTTTCTGAAGTGCTTAACTCTTTAAGTTTGTCGATGCCATTGAACCTTTGAACCCATTGAACCTTTGAACCTTTTGAATTAGATTTCAATGGTTTAATAGTTCAATCCTTTGTTTAAAGTTGGCTAATGGACCTTTTGGTTGAACCTCAGCATTGAACTAACCTTAAAAAAGCCTAAGTGTTGGGAACTTGTTCCTTTGTGAGAGCTCTCCTGTTGAAGTGGTTGAACCCATTGAACTTGTGAGTTCCTTACCTAAAAAATCATGAATAATGAAGAATTTGAATGCTCAGAACAATTTTTGAGAAGGGAAGAGAGAATTTTGGCCTGCAGGACCAAAATAGTTCATATGTTGTCCCAAAAATGAGTAACAAATTTTGGTAACAATAGCTGGCTCCAATTGGGGAACTTTCATGGATTTTAAAAACAATTGAAGGGAGTAGAAATCAAAATCTCTAGTGACTTTAAGTATTCCATTGGGCTATGGAGTCATGATACCCAAAAAGAAAGGTGCCAAAAATGAAAATAAAAGCACAAAACAAAATGAAAGACTATACAAATATATATATGTACAACTGATGTCACTTGATACTTCAAGGATTGAAGTGCTTCAAAAGCTACCCATTTTGAGGTAGAGAAAAGGGTGTGCCATCTTGATACTTCAACAAGAAACTATTCTAACCATTAAGTTGATGGATAGTAAATGAGCCTCTCCATAGGGAATCAAATATTCCATGCATTCCCTTTGGTTCTCTTCTCTTGTCCCATAACATAACTTGATCACCAATATATAACTCATGATTCTTGCTTTCTGGTTGAAGAGCTTCCTCACCAAACTTTGATGCACAACAATTTAGTCCACCACCATAGTTTGTTATTCATCTAGCTCAATCAAGCACATGATCCTCTTTTCAATGGAGCTTTCATATGTTTGATCTTCGTCTTCCTTTGCCGATTTCAATGCTCATAATTCTAGGTGATTGGTATCTCCATGTTCAAACCATATAGAAGCTAGAAAGGTGACATACCTATCACCCTCTTAGGTGTAATTTTATCTACCCATAAATCATCAACCAATGCTTTATGCCAGGTTTGTTGGTTGTCATCCACTAGCTTCCTAATAATGGTCACCAGGTTCTTATTACTTGATTCAACTTGGTCATTCCCTTGTGAAAAATAATCAGAGAAGTGGGAGAGGGTAATCCCATAGTAAAAGCAGAATTGAGTAATCTCATGGGAAGAGAAATAGGCTGCATTGTCTGTGATAATCTTGGTTGGGACCCCAAACTTGGAAATGATGTTCTCCTTGAGGAAATCACATACCACTTCTGAAGTAGCATGCTTGGTTGTAATTCATTCCATCCATTTGGTGAAGTAATCTATGGTTGTAAGGACATAATCATGTCCAATGCTTGAAGATGGGTTTACAACACCAATGAAAGTGATTCCCCATTACTAAAATGGCTCTTCTATTACCATTGGCTTAAGAGGTAGAGTAGATAACTTGGGTCTTCTAGCGAAATGTTGGCATAGTTCACACCTTCATACCCATCTGTATGCATCTTGAAATAGATTAGGCTAGTGATACCTAGCTCACAAAATCTTATGGGCAGTTACAAGCAAAAAAAATGTCCTCCACAAGCTAGATTATGGAAGGACTTAAAAAGTTGGTTCTATTGCTCTATATCCATGCAGTGAAATAACACTCCATCGAAGTTCCTCTTATATAGGCCATTGTCCCATAGGACAAAATTGGTAGCTTTCATTTAACAGTCCTTCTTTCTTTATGAGACAGGTGAGTAGGACACTCACCATAAGTAAGGAAATTAGCAATACTTAAATACCACTCATTTGTGGTGGAGACAAAGAAGACTATTGGCAAGTCTTCCACTTTTATTTCTTCATGCCCTACTTCTTCAGGTCTATTGTCAGAAATCAATTGGCAGAGACCCCTTCCCCACACAAGCTTCGTTGGTTTGATATCAAGATCAAACTCCTAGATTTTAGCAATCTAAATGCCCCTTTTGGTTCCAAACTCCTACTGAGTTAATATGGATTTGAATGTGGTATTAAGAACCATAGCAGTAGTATGTGAATTCAAGATGTAAAAATGGAAGTGCTTTACTGCCTTTTCCACCACAAAAGCATGCTTCTCCATGTTTGAATATTTTATCTCATGAGTTTTAAGAGGACAACTCATGAAGGATTTGGGAGATTCTACATCTTCTTTATTCTGTTGAACCAAAATTGCTGAAAGTGTGTGCTCAGAAGAATAACTATACATTGTAAAATCCTTGGTGTAATCTAGACAAACCAAAATTGGAGCGTAGGTAATGGCTATCTTAATGTATTGAAATGCCAATTTGCCTTCTTCAGTCCCACTGAAAGTGGCCTTTCCCTTCATCATGTTCACAATGTGGCAAGCCTTCTCAGTGAAACTTAGGGATGAATCTTCATAAAAAATTCACCTTTCTAAAGAAAGAGTGAATTGCAGTCTTGTGGGTAGGGTAAGCTCCTAGATGGAGTTGACTCTTTTTGAGTCAATCTTTATGCCATCTCAGGATAAAATATGTCTGAGAAGTTTCCCTTCTGTTACCCCAAAAATAGACTTCTTGGGATTTAGAGATATGCCATTCTAGTGGCATCATTCCATCACTTGTTACAAATGGTGCACATGATTAGGGAAATGCTTGGAAAAGATGGTCAAGTCATCAAGGTATACCAAAATGAACTTACCCATTTCATCTTTGAAAGCAAGGTCCATTGCTCTCTAGAAAGTGGTGCTAGCATTTATTAGGCCAAATGACATTCTTCAATATACAAAGGTGCCCCAAGGTGTGGTGAAGGCAGTCTTGTGATGGTCTACTTCACCAACTTCAACTTGATTGTATCTAGAAAAGCTGTCTAACATTGATAACATCTTTGAACTGGTCACTATTTGAAGAACTTGGTCCATGATGGGCAGAGGATAGTTATCCTTTAAGGATGACTAATTCAAGTTTCTAAAAACCATGCAGAGGTGAATTTCACCATTCTTCTTTCTCACAAGTACTATGTTGGCAATCCATGTAGAATGATGGATTGGGAAAATTATTCTAGCATTTAGTATTTTTTGTATTTCAAATAGAATAGTACCTGATATCTTTGGATTGTACTGCCTAGATTTTTGCTTATAAGGCACCGAATCACTCTTGAGAGGAATTTTATGGAAATTTTGTTCAGGCCTTAGTGACTTCAATTCATCATATGAATATGCCATAACATCTATGTACTGGTGAAATAGAGTAGTAAACTTGAACCTCTCCCCAAGAGTGTAGCACTTCCCAATATTCACCATCTTGGGATTTTCTTTAGTACCCAAGTTTATTTGATCAAACTCCTATGAGGAGCTTGAATCCATTTGTTGTTGTTTAATGAACCTATCATGCTTGTCAAACAGCTTCTCAAGGAAAACCAATCCTTTGGGAATTTTATTCCATTTCAGCTGTAGGAATTCCTCACCTATGTCTGAACTTGTCTCAGGGGCTGGTTCAAGCTTCTGAGGCTCACTGCCTTCATAGTGAAGCTATTCAAATCTATCTTTTTGCTCCAAAAAGGTGATGATTTGGTTGTCACCATTGAACACTTGCTAATGATTGGCATTATCAGGCACACTTGGCTGAATGACTAGTTTGATAGTATACCTGTCTCTTTTAAAATCTGAGTGTAGAACCAAAAGAGTTGTTAAAATAGCCAAAGCATCAACTCAGTCATTGAATTCCCTGGGAACTACAGAGATGATGAAAGCATCAAATCTTTCAATTTGATCCCAAACTAGATTGCGTTAGTGGCACAATCTCTCATTTTTGGTTTGGTATAGGTTTCTCACCTGACAAACCACCAGCTCAGCATCTCCTTTGGCATGGAGTTTGACACCCCTATCTTGAGCAGCCTTCATTCTGAGCAACAACGATTCATATTTAGCTATATTATTGGTGTTGCTAAACTACAACTTGTATGAAGAAGGAAAAATATCTCCTTAAAGAGATATCAACATGATCCCAGCTCCTGAACTAGTAGAGGAACAACTGCCATCAAATTCTAATATCCATACATTATCAAGAACTATTTTTACCTTAGATTCTTCTTCGTTTGGAGGGGAGGATTCATCTACACTTATAACGTGTTCTACTAATCCTTCTGCTATTCTATCTGAGACAATTTTTTGATTGTCATTTTTAGAAGTTTCATCAATCACCACATGAACCTCCTCTATGGTTAAGAAGTAATTACCCATGCCTGAAGACTCAAATAGAATTTGAGCTTCAGGCATTGATGTTTTAGTGACAATGTATTTTACTTCCTTCTCAAAGAATAGCCTCTACATTATGCCTTTAGCTAAGATCCTTACTTTAGATAGGTCCATGCTCAACTCACCACCCACATCCTTGCAAAAATTTCATCCCAATAGAATGTCATATGAGGCTGGGATGTTGGCCACCAAGACTGTCATCTTGATTCTCTTGTCTGGGAATGCTACAAATGTAAATTGGGCATCTTTGATTTGTCCCAGCAGTGGCACTTATTTTTTCTCTATGGAGAAACATCTCCCAAATGTCTTGTTCAGTGTGATACCAAGAGATTATACCACTTTGGTAGGCATGATGTTGTCTAAAGCTCCAGAATCAATGATGCAATTGTTTAGCTAGTGTCCATTTATCAGTAGGGAGACATAAAATGGTTCAATCCTCTCGAGAGTAGTAGGAGGATTAATGACAAGGTTTTTTGGGTTTGAAATATTCCCTGGGGGATCATGAGTTACCTTTCTAACATCTTGTCCTGTAGGGACAATTTTACTCTTTACACATTGGACCAATCTATCCAACCGTTCAGGGTTGGATTGCAGGAATTCAAATTCATACTAAGGTTGGAAGGATAAATCTAATTCTACTTCAAGATATCCAACTATTGAATTGGTTGGAGGTGCTTCAATAGCAAGTTTACCCTGTGGGGGAGGAAGGCGATTGGGCTGCCCTTGATTCCTAGCAACATTGCCTTGGTACATCTGATTGGGGAATGTCCTCCTTGGTATATCTTGGTATGAAGGAGCATTAGACATCCCTTGTGCCATTTTCTTTTTGAGAGCCAGCAACTCATTTTCTATCTTTTACACCATTGGATTAGTGGTGCCTATAAATGGATATTCAGAGGATGAAGAAGTTTTACCTCTATTAGGATCCCTCCTTATCTTTCCTACCAAGATAAGGTCATCTTCCACCTCAGTAGCCAAATATTGAGTAGTAGTAAGGTCTATGTGGCCAGCACATCTCAATAGAAAACTCACTTTAGGCATCTGTGAGTAGATGAAAATGCATTTGAGATTCTCAGCTATTGGCTAAGAAATTATGGGAATCTTATTTCTCAGCTTGTCAAACTTGGCTATGAAATCCCTCATAGGTTCATGAGGTTCTTTATTCATATGTGTGAGCTAGGCTAGCATGGCATGTGCATCTTTTGTATACTTGAACCTGGTTTCAAATTTAGCTTTAAGAGTGTTCCAGTCAGTCACTGATTGAGCCTACAAGTGATAGAACCAGTCTGTAGCAGCACTTTGTAACATCTCCACAAATAGTTTGACTACCACATCTTCAAACTCTATGCCTATCATGCCACAAGCTATGATGAAGGTTGCAATATGTTCATCTGGATGAACTCTCCCATCACCAAAGAACTTGGAGAAATTCTTCTTGGAACTGTGAGGCAATTCATGTAAAGGTGGAGTGAGATTGAGTGGGCCAAAAGAGTTACCTTAGGGACCTTAAACCACCATGATTTGATTATGGAAAGGGGGGATAATAAATCTAGATGGAGTATGTATAGGCAAATTTTTGCTAACAATAGAAAAATAAGCTCTGCTTTGTATTGGTGACCTAGGGATGGTAGGAGGAAGACTCCTAGTTCATTGAGCTTGAAGTTGTAGAGGAAACAAATCAAAATTACCCTACTGAACCAACTCAAAAATAGGGTCAACAATACCTTGGGATCTCTGGCTTTTAGTATAGCATGGAGTTTCTAGATTTTAGAATAAAAATGGAAAATAATTGGCCCTGCTTCATCTTGGAGCTTGAGGCTTCAAACTATGTGTTCTTCCTCAATGGAGTCACCAAAAACTATTGGCATGGAGTTATCAGAGAATTGACTTTGAAATAAAATGATTGACCTCCAGCATCTCTAGTTTTGTAGCTCAGAGTATATAATGGAAATGGATAAGGATATAATGATAATATATATAAAATGGAAATGGATAAGGATAGGAACTGCTTCAATCTAAAGCTTGAGGATTTAGACTGCACGTAACATCTCCAGCAGAGTCACCAAAAACTATTGGGTGAATATTTTGTCACCAGCTAATTGATGGGCAAAATAGGTGATTTCAACCATAGCATAAGGATATTAGTCACCCAAATGTGTAGGTTTACCACATCAGAAGGGGACAAATCTCTCCTCTCATCAAGGGGAGGTTCACTATAACTATATGGTGCTATATATATATATATATATAGAAAATAACACTCAGGGTAGTATTACACCATCCATCTCTTTTCTTTTAGAGATGATGCTCATAGACAAGGAGAAATCCAGGTGAAAACACTGAAGGCACTTCTCTTCTTTCAAAAGTGGTCTTGCAGCTAACAACATGAGTTCTTTCTTATAGGTAACAAGTAACTGGAAATAAGGGGCGTAGTAACCAGTAGAAAAAGGCGTAGCACAAAGTCTGCACCTCAACTACCCAAGAGTGAAATACGAAGGATAATGGGGGCACAAAGTCGTGCCAAGATCCTTTACACATAAATAAATTGAAAACACACTAAAGGCAATTATGGCAGAATAAAGTCTTCCCACATTTGGCTTCAGGACACCTTCCTGATTACTTCCACTAATTTTGCTTATTTCATTAAAATGGACAAGAACACATTTAGGAAATAGACATAAGAATAATCTCCTAAATGACACAATCTAGTACAACACAAATTCTAAAAATAACCTGCTTTCTCATTCAAATAAATAAATATGATTAACAAATTGAGTTCAAAGTCTCAGTAATCACCTCTCAATTTTGGCAGAGTTTTGTTTCTATAAAAAAAAAGATCCCCCTTAAACAATAAGAGAGGTTACAATATATAGCAGCCAAGCAAAGATTGGCACTTTGTTTCATGGAATGGCCCATGTTGCATTAAATTCCTTAAATGTATTTCCAATTTTGTCAAGGAGCCATGCTGAAACAGGGCATCAGCCTTGACTTTGGCATGTCAATTCATCTCCAATGTGTCCCCCAAAGCATAGGCCACCTAGTCTTCTTATTGATATTGGCATAGTTGTCCACTTTGTATTTATTCCATGGAGAAAATTAGGCCACGTCCTTCAGTGCTTACGTGCTCAGATGTCTACTTGGTGGACTGTTCCACCTCCTGGAAATAACTCCTGCATAGATATTTCAATATTTTTGTATTGTTCTGTCTTACCTTAATGTATTTTGTTTCTTCCTCATGATTTGATCCCTTGGGCTATCTCCTTTCTCCATTTTTTAGGACTGTTTGGATTCCTCTTCAGCTAGTCACTTAGTTTGTTCTTTATGTTCTGTGCCACATTTGAAAACTAACAGATATTTTGTTACCCTAAATTTGACATCTGTGGGGATGTCATTGGTCACTGGTCGCTTGAACTACTTTGAACCATGAACCTTTGAACCTTTGAAAGTTCATTGGTTTAATGGTTCAATGATTTAGGTGGTCTTATCTACTCCTTGGTTCTATCACTTCTTTGGTTCATTCGCTTTCCTTTCTTCACTCTAAGCTTCTCTGTGAATTTTGAACTTCTTGAACTGGTTAAACTCTTTGAACCATTTGAATCATTTTAGTTCAAAGTTGAATGGTTCAATAGTTCATCCTCTTATTTGAATCCTTTATTCCTCAAAGTCTCTTGAATTCTATTGAACCTTTGAACCCTTGAAACTTGAACCATTTCAGTTCAAAGTTCAACGGTTCATCCTCTTTCTTTGAATCTTTTGTTCCTTCAAACTTTTTGCATCCTTTATTTTCTACTAAATTTTTTGAACCTTTGAACTTTGAACTCTTTTGGTTTAAGGTTCAATGGTTCAATAGTTCATTATTTTCTCTTTGATTCCTTTTATTATTATAAGTCTCTCAAACTTTGCAATTCTTTCAGATTTATGTCTTTGGAATCCACCCAAAGGGAGGGTGTCCCTTTGAGCCTTGAGAAAGGTCCATTTTCTAGTCACTGAGAGCCCCCCTATAAGGGTGCATGCCCTTTGGGGTTCTTCAGGCGGCCTTATTCTTTAAAGCCTTCAGAAAAAATATCTAAAGGAATTACTTCAAACATTTTGTTCGAAGGAAATCTTTTCTTTGCCTTAGCCGCTTTCTATCAAGCCTTTGAACCGACTGATTGAACCAACTTTAGTTCAACGGTTTAATGGTTCAATGGTTCAATCTTTTGTTTAAAGCCTTCTTTCATCTAAGTCTTTTGATCTTATTGAACTCATTGAACCTTTGAACCTGATGAACCATTTTGGTTCAAGGTTCAATGGTTCATCCTTTACTCTTCGAAGCCTTCTTTTCTTTTAAGTCTTTTGAAGCCGTTGAACTTGCTGAAGCAGTTGAACTTTGAACTTTTGCCGAAGTGCTTAACTATTTAGGCTTGCCAATGCCATTGAACCTTTGAACCTTTTGAAGCGGGGTTCAATGGTTCAATCATTTGTTTGAAGCTAGATGATGGACCTTTTGGTTAAACCTCAACGTTGAACTAACTTTGAAAATGCCTAAGTGTTGGGAACTTGTTCCTTTGTGAGAGATCACCTATTGAATTGGTTGAACCCATTAAACCTATGAGTTATTAAGATGAAAAATATTTAATAATGAAGAATTTGAATGCTTAGAACAATTTTTGAGAAGGGATGAGAGAATTTTGGCTTGCAAGACCAAAATAGTTCATATGTTGTCCCAAAAATGAGTAACATATTTTGGGAACAACAGTCTCAACACCTTCTACCTTACCTCTAACTCCAGTATCTGATGAAAAAAAACTCTTTGCTACAAACAATAATACCTCCCTCTCCTAGTGCGGGTTTCTAAATATTGTTAGAGGTGGACCAACATGATGAAATATTCAAATTTATTGACATTCCCTCTATTTTTGATGCCTCTCCACCCATATTATGGCAATATGTTATTGACATAATTATTAAGAAACTATAATATTAGGTGACCAAGCCATTATCATTAGTAGGAAAGTTTTAAATATGCTTAAAAGTGCTTATGAACACCCATGTTTACTACTCTTCATGTTGGGTGCCTTCTAATAATTCTCACCAGAAACTAGAGAAATTGCTTAGGGATTTTTTTAGGCCAATTATTTTCATGTAAATGGATTCCACAAGGTGGTCTGGGAATATTGTTACCTCATGCAGGATTCCAAAGGTATGGGGCTCATTTAGTTTGCTTGGAAAGGATGTGCCTTATGTACTAAATGGATTATGTAGGCCATTGAAGGCAAGGAAGCTTGGAAGGTGTTGTCCAAACACTACATCTATTTGGGCTTGTCTAAGGGAAAGAAATCCTAAAAAGTGTTTAGCTTCTCCAATATGATCATCATCAAATCTTCTATTCAAATTGTAGGTTCCTTTGTGGTGAAAAGTATCTAGAAGGCATGGGAAAAGATCAAACCATGGATGCTATGGAATGGCTCAGGGTTTTAATATTGGTTATCTATTAAATTCCACTCCCTATGGTGGTTACCTATTATTAATTTCAATGAAGCTCCTCTAGCTGAGGTCCTTTAGATCAATGTTATCAATTTTTTTGTAGAGGCATTCATACTATCTAAGATATTTTTTTAGGTGATCTCACTCCTAACTAGCCTGGGGAGAGGCGAAAACCAAATTTTAATTATCCAATTTTAATCAAGAATACTACCAATAAATACTTAAGGATGTGCTATCCTCCATGCTTCATAATTTTTTTGCTCACTCAACTCATCTGTGGTGGAAGGACTCAAAGTAGTATGTTGAAACTCCCTTTCATAACTAAACCCCTTGACTAGGCTATGGATGGCTTACTCCCCACTTGCCTATGGTGGATAAGCTTTTTATTATCATTGGGGTTTGAATTATTTTTTTAGTATGTGGGGCTTCCATTATAACACTATCTGGGGGGCTTGTATAAAGCCTAAGATAGCTCATTTTGCTTGGTGTATTTTATACTAGGGTTTACCTATTGGTAGAAGGCTTATTCAATTAGGAGTTTCCCTATCCATTTTCCCTTTTTGTGTCCACCTAGAAATGCCCCTTCATCTTTTATGGTACTAATATAAATATCAAAGGGTCTAGACTTGGATTCATGACCTATTCAAGCCTTTTCAACCTGAATTTTTTCTTTTGGCAACACATCCTCCTTGAAGTTAAACTCGTGTTGCCTTCTAAATATACCCAAGTATGGCATACTTTCAGAGTGGAGATTCTCTTTTGACTATAGAAAGAAATAAATAATGCTATTTTTTAAAATGATTCTTTATATTTTAATGTTTTTTCTTTGAGCAAGTGTCTTATCATTTATAATATTCTCTTATAGAAACAAGTTCAAGCCAACAAAGTTGTCATAGATCTTGGTCACCTTCATAATCTTCTCACCCATTGGGGAGATGATCCCTATGTCATTACATGGGTTCTACCATATCCACCCCAAGATAACATACTAGAGGATAGAATTTCCTTACTACCTTATGTTGGACATCAAGGTAGTTGATCTAGTCCCTAATCTCATAATGACACCCCATACAAGTGCATGACCCCTCCCGGGTAGTAGTAAGGGTGGTAATTTATGCCTCTTTCCCCTATTAGGTAGGATTTTTGGGATGCTCCTCCTCCTCCTCTTCACTTGGATGCTTGGGGGACACTACTTGAAGGTCAATAAGATGTACTGGACAAGTTCACCAAGTTCTCTTTGGCTATTTCACCCACTCGAACATAGGAATAAGATGATGATAAAGACACTGCTCAAGCTACTAGCTGGGAGCTGATTCCATATGGAAATGAATTTACAAGATTAGGATGGGGTCTTGATGATATGGATATCTACCTTTTGGTCTTGTTCTAGTTTCTTAATATTTTATTTTATGATGACATTTTGACTTGTTCATAGGTAGGTACTAGTTATTTTTGATGTTTCTATTTCTTGTTCCTAGGTTTTGCCTAGTGTGACTTCATGGCATGCTTCCATACCACCTATTTTTTGGTGAATTATTTATAAATTTAAAAATAAATATATAAATAATTCACCAAAAAAAATTCCAAGATTGTTAGAAAATTCACGTATATTAATGATGTTAGCTATTATTTTATAAAATAAACACTACATGATTATATGATTTATATTTCAATATTTAGATATTATTTTATGAATTTTTAGTCATTTTAATTTGGTCATGAATATTTGATAATGATATTTTTGGTCAACTTTTAATTTAATTGACCATAACATTTAATCTAGATCTATTCAACAACCTCACTCTATTATAAATATTTATATGGACTTATTCATTTCAAATATACTATCTTGCATCCATATAAATTTTTTTAATAACTAAAACTCTCTCTAAGAATTTTTATAGTCATCCTAGGTCTTTAAATACAAATATTTCTTTTCAAGGCAAAATTGATTTATATGGGTGAGTAGTGGCAATTGATCTTGACCCTTATTGGTACATCTTTTATTTTACTTATTAATGGATATTTTTCAAACTTTTAGCCTTAATTAAAAGTTATTCCATATTTTAAAGATTTACTATGAGGTTTTCTATTTTTTGGATTGTTATAAAGGGACATCTAAGTCATAGACTTGATCACTTGGAAATTTCATTATTGAGGGATACTTCAACTACTGCACATTGAACAAAGTTTTATTGTTCTTTCCAAATTTGTTTATATTCATCTTAAGTATCCTTTATATAATTTAATAAATTATTTTATCTAAGTCAAAGCAAATCTTTATCAAGTATTCAATCCATCTCTATATGCATACATGCAGCAAAAGGATCAAAATCACATAAATCACTCTCATTGGGAGAATTACGCAGGCTTGATTTCCCTCTTTAGAATATTGGTATGTAGGTAGTGGTAAATCATCATGAGGTTTATTGGGGTTAACTCAATTTATCACACTTCCCCCTTTCTCTTTGTAGGTTTTTAGATATGGCAAGCCCTAATAGGTTTTACCTTTGAAAAAGTGATTTGCAGTCATTTTCATGCATATGAAGGCCAAAATTCAGCACATAGGCATGTTTCATATAGTGTACATGATTGTGACCTAATTTTATTATTTTTAAAAAAATGACAAAATCAAACCCTAGAGGATAGTAGTGGAAATTGATCTTATCCCTTGCTATTTGGTTTTGACCCTAACTAGTCACTATCACAACTTTGGTGACACACACATAATTTAGTATCATCAGATCTTTCATTCATATCTTAGTAAAAATAGTCATCTTATAGGGATAAAATAACTAATTATTATTTTATATTTCATAGTTAGTCTCCTTCATTCATTTGTGTTCATTTATCATCATACTTTTCTTTCATTTTACTAGTTGAAAATAATTTACAAATTTTTTCTATCTTTCTATTCATTTTATCATATTTAGATTTAATCACCAAATTAATTCAAAATTTTGATAAAACATATTAGTGAATATACATACTTTATTTTATCATTGATTAAAAACAATTGTCTTAGATTTTATATTTTTTCATGATCATTTGGCACTAAAATTAAAGACACCCCATTCTAGCCATAATTGGCTTTTGACCAGTAGACTGATTTCTACCAGACATTGAAAATTAAGCCTAGGAATCACTTAAAATCCCAATTTCATTCACACATCATTCATTATTGTTCATAATTGTGTTGAGGTATCCATATTTTGGGTATTAACCCATATGCAATAATAACCTCTTATGAATTCATCCCCAACCACTTTTTGATCTAACAACTAGTAGTTTGGCCTATGGAGCAATTAAGTGGGGCACTTGAACAATTCTTAAAAGAGATAAAATGATAATAAAAATTAATCAAATAATTAAACCAAATTAAATTTTTAGATAAATAATCTATTTGTAATTAATGAATAACTAAAAAGGAAAATTCAAAAATTCAAAATATAAAGCTTCTTCATCATTGCTTTTTTGAGTTGTCAATCTCTCACAAAATATGAAACAAATATCTTTGTGATCCATGCCTATTAATTGAAAATCATAATTACATGCCACCTCCTTAACTTAACTGGAGTTAGCCTTAACTCACCTAGGTATGGTTTGAACTCATTCCATGCTTAATTTTAACCTAACTCAACTTGGGTGAGAGTCATATTTGGAGGATATAAATAAAAGGCCTCACCTATTTATCTTTAATCTCTTTTAGTGTAAATTTATTATGCTAAAATATAATACAAATATTTCTTATTGCAATGTTATTATGCCAAAACACCTCCAGAAAGCTTCATAGTAGTGTTACCATGCTAGTTTCATAAGCCAATCCAAGCGAAGCCAACCAACATTATCAAGGTTCTGAGGAGAGGTGGAGCAATGGAGCTTCATTGACAAAGATTTCTTGAGTACATCATTGATCAAGAAAATTCAACAAGCCATTTTGGAGCTACAAGAAAGGTATTTTTTTTTTTTGCTTATGTTTTCATTGTGTACTTTTATATATGCTCTCCCTAGTGTCTAGGCTAGAGGTGTTAGTGTTTAGTGTGTTTGTTTTTATTTTTTTTCTTGACTAGTTACACAATACTAATCTCACCTCTATGGATTCCTTGTTCACATGATGGCATTCTTGGTGGGACCTGTAACCCACAAAGTCATTCTTGTAACATTTAAGGACCTCTTTCTAACATTTTTCATGTCAAAATCTTAACTTGTAGACAAAAAAAGTGAAAAGTTGAGGCTCATAGATGTTACACAGGAATTTGTGATATTGATCCATGGAGTTAGGTAAATGTGATATTTCACTATAAAGTAACATTATTTCACTTTCATTTTTACACCTAGTAGTTTTAGTTTTGTCTTAAAATCTCTGATGTTGCCTTAATATTTGTATTATTGTCTTAATAATTGTGATTTTTCCCTAAAATAAGTGTTATTACATTAACAAAGTGTGTTTTATAGGTGACTTGCATTATTGATGTTGGAAGCACAATCACTGAGAGGGGGGAAGTGAATTAGTGATGCAAGAAAATCAACTTAAATTTTAATTCTTCAAACTGTTAACCATTCAGTAAAAGTATGCATGAATCATATAAACCATTCATTGCAATGAAAAAATGAAAAAATGCAAGATCAGAGCACTTAACACATGAATTATGTAGGAAACCCTCATGGGGGAGAAAATCTAATTGAAAAAATATTTGGAATACTATCTTATAAAAGTATTTATTCAATTTATGTCAACACTAGATGATCAAGGAGCACCCACCCCTTAATTTGGTGAATCACCCACTAGACCTTAAGCTATCACCAACTAGAAAGGAGGTTACAACCCCCTAGATGATCAAACACCAACACAATCACCTCAAAAATAATATCCACCTTTGATCTAATGTTTGATACACCTAATGATGGTCTTCTCTTTCTCTAACACCTATAAACCTGCATCTTTACCTCATATAATTGATGGTAGTTCATACAAACACAAATCTACCTCTTACATAGGCATACAACTCTTTCTCTTCTTTACTCAAATACCCCTATTACACATGTTCATGACCTTGAGGCCATTCCTCCCTCACAATATGATCTTATTATATTTAAATATAATAAATATTATTCATACACAATCTTTTCATTACTCTTATAACATATATTCAAAGCACCTCTTCACTCTAGGTCATCTAGACAAACTAGGGCTAATTATGCCTTGAATCAATACAAAATATTACTGATTACCTTCAACACCAATGTTATATCTTCATGAAATGTTAAACATATTATTTTTATTCTTTTAATTCCATCTCACACTTTTTACAACTCTCATACCATCCTCTTCACTATATAATGGTCTAACAAAACACAATGAAACTAAAATAGCCTTCTACATATACATTATTCTTTCTCCAATCAATCTTGGTCAAACACAACACTTTACATTCTTGGATAAACATAAAAATATATCTTTTGACATGTTACATACAATATAAATCAACTCATTATGTCATCCATGCTTCAAATTGATCAAAACAACACACTAGGCTTAAGCAAGACCTAAGCAATTATCCCTCCATTAGGCCACATGTTACACTTAGATACTAATAGACCTTAAAAAAATATTGAACCCTTTTAAAAAATTTAACACAAGGTCCTCCATGACTTATATATTACTAAAAATTCATACAATACTAAAAGTCACTCAATCACCTTATGAAATCTCTTTTAGCCCTCAAGCCTTCAATAGGTCCCATGGAGACCTAATTTAACATCATGAAACACTTTGAGCCACTATGGACCATATGGCCCTTACCAACGACTCAAAACATTTCAGATACTTTTCTTGCATCCTCTATTATCATCATCTATGCTTAATAAACATAAAAACATTTTATTATACTGAAAAACCTCCATTAGGCCTTAAAGATCTATTAGGCCTAATTAGCCTAAAAACATTTTTTTTACAAATGAGGTTCAAACTAAATGAATATAAAATTTTAAATCACAATCCACATATGGATAAAAATATTAATACCTCTAACATCATAAAATAAATAATATTCCTTCATTCATCCTCCAAATTCTCATAAACATCACTGTAATAATCCTACTCAAACCTATAATAATTATAGTCAATAAAAGTCAACTTTGAACTGAAATAACTAATTTTTTACAAATAGTCAAAACTCCAAATCACTTTTAGGATAATATACATGGAGTATAAATAATATTTTATTTTCATACCAACAATTTTTTATCAATATTTTTACTTGTACAATCATTTTTTACACTCTGATCTATTTAAAAAAACATAGTCAACTCTCACATGCAATAAATGTAATTTTGTGACCATTAAAACCTCCTAATCAATTTTCCTGGAATTACCTTAAAGTCCTATACCCATTTTATTTTTAAACTAGCATTAAATTCATCCATTAACAAAAGATATAAACAAAATACTATAGACTGATTTTCCTTTGTAAATTCAAACATTTGAATTCTAACTGTCACTTTTTAATGCAAATTTGACTATGTATGGAAACTAGTGAAATCTACCTAAGAGACCAAATTTGCACTACCATAAAATTTTATAGACATAATTTCAAGACATGAAATTTGAAACACATTATCTAGGCATAAATCTTAACAAACCCATCTAACCACTTTCTTCTGACACTTTCACACATGTGGATGTTGTTGTCATCAATATGCTTACTCAATAAGTTCTACCAAGATAACTAGGAGAACCTAGACCTTCACAAGACTATTCTAATAGATTAATTTCACTTAAATAATTACACTAATCACTCCTTAACCCTAATTTGACCCCTCAAACATGTTCAATCACCTCAAAGGCTTGTACACATGATATGCACTCTCAAATCCACTTGGAACCTATCACTTTATCATTAATGCATTATGCACTAAGATCACCTTGACATCAATGACTATCAATGCATCTTATGGCCATGATAAGAAATCTCCACCTTTTTCATTGATGGAAATTTTTTTTTAGAATGGTCTCTCCCAAAGTGAATAATTACTACATTCTAATCTTTCTCCCCATTTGACATTAATGACAAAGGGTCTCTTCCTCAACATGCCAACTTGATCCTAGGACCTGATAAACAAATCACAGATCTAGAAAGCTCCCCCTAGCATCATTATCATTATCATCTCATATAACTTTTTCTCAAACCATACTCAACCATATAAGCTCCTTGTAATTGAGGCATCTCACATATGCTCCCCCTGACTCTATGCACACCTTGCATATTATCAATTAAAGAGAACATACCTCTATCTGAATTACTCCTTGATTCTTAGCTTATAGAAAACATGGCCAAACATCACATAATACTCAAAAAAAATGATTTATATCCCCATAACTCCTTATTACACATAAGGAAAACCAAAATATTTCAAACATATACAAGAAAACTCTCTTATAAGAACATACCTTGAATGAAGCCATCTTCATCCACACATAAGCTACCGCAACTATCCAACATCTTTCATGAGACAACTGAATCCAATATTGATATTCTTGGGTCCAAATGACCCATTTAAATGATACAAACCTTCTCATATCAATCAAACAACCATAACTGATCTAAACAATAAGAACATGGTAAAAACAACTAAACTTATCTGAATCCATGCCTATAAAAGCTCTTCAAGCTGCCAACCTGAATAAGCTACCTCATTAGGCCATCTATGTATGAAATCTAATTGCATTCATACCTTCCTTATATTTCATGATGAACTTAAATTCACAATATTATCCCTTCAATGGCCTCTCTCTTGCACAAGAAAATATACTCCTTTCCTAGGTCACTTCAAAGAGGTACATTGTAAATAAAGATACATAACTTGAAATTCTCATACCTTTGCACCAAGGGACTGAATATAACACACCATAACCTCATTTAATACTTTTATATTATAATTTTACACCTGATAACATATTCTAGTGACTCGACTCATTGTATAACTCAAGATACACCATGTGAAGGTTTTCTTATGTTATAACCCTTATGCCAACCAAGGAAACTCAAAGTAAAATATTCTTCCATAAAAAATTTCAGACCTTCAAATTAATTATTACATATCTAAATATGCGATATACATCTTTTAAAATCTTGAAATCAATTTAAATAATCCATACTCAACTATATACATATCAAGACAAAGAAAATACTCTGACCCATTGACTAGTCTCTCACTTATCAATTGTGCAACACCATTCCATGATGCTTCCAATGACTAAGTAATGACTCTATGAAGCCTAATATAGACACCTAACCTACCAAGGAACTTATAACACCCAAAACTTAGGATATTCAAATGTCTTCATATTTTCACTACTTTTCTTGTCTTTCCTAAGCCTCCTCATAGGCTTGATTGGCACATCCATCTTCTCTTTGACTCCCTTGTCAACACACCCTAGAAAATAGTATTCTTATCTAGAAATAATATCTACCATATCAAAAAATAATATTCACTAATATTCTCATTAACCAATTCATCTTTGATCTTAATTTGATTTCTCTTAATGATCTTAGGTATCCATATCCACGTATGACCTCTTTCTTGCTTACTAGGATATCCATACACCTTGTTTTGCCTTGAGAAATCATTCAACCTATTATTATTATAATATTTTAAAATATGACAAAATATATGAAACCTAAAATAAATAATATAATTCATACATTTTTCTTCATTATGGTTTTTATCTCCTTTTGACAAGTTACCTCTCCTTTTGCAAACTCTAAAATGTGACCAAACTTATTATAAGCATAACATTAACTATGATATTAACTAACAATCCTCATGGAATTGGGATGAATTGATGGTATTCTCACATTTTTATTCATTATATAATCCTTCTTAACCTTATCTAATTCCTCTTGCTCAACCTTGCTCATTTTGACCACTCGATTCTCATGCTCAACCTTCAAGGAGCCTAACTCAGTTTTCAATTGATCACACTCAACCTTATTTGACCTAAAACTTGAATTTTTAGCCTCTAACTAATTCTTAAGATCATCAATAGTCATCTTGTCCTTTTTCATTTCTAAGGATACATTAGAGATAAAGAAATATACCTTATCCTTAAGAACCTATAAATAACTCTACCTTACTGTTGTCACTTGGACTTTCGCCCTTTGAGGATAAGTATAAAGTATCCTCATGCAAGTGGAACAATTGAAACACCTTTAGGCTTGTGGGTAACCTAAATATGAGGTGAATTTATAGGTAGGGCCAGCTCCCTTGATGTACCACTTTGGATCACTACTACACCTAATTATTCTTTTTGGGGGGTGGGGTGGGGTAAAGTGAGAGAGAAAAATAAAATAAAAAGATATTACAAGATGTGATACACCAAATTTAATTATGAATTCTAACTAGTTGCATGTTACACATGAAACCAAGAGACTAACCAAACATACACTTCTCCAATCTACATCTTCTCACATAAATATTACATTATGAAGTTATGGATGAATGTTCAGGATAGGAGGAATAAACAAGAGGCCTTGAATATAACTATTGAATATACTAACTCACTCTACCTTGAAACTTCCTAAAACACTTCAAATGCCCTAAAAGAAGAATCTTTCCAACTACACATAGGTGAGAGAATGAAGCAATGTGCTAAGGAAACAAGAGCCATCACTTAAGTAAAATCAAACATTAAAGTATGAAAATTATGAATATTAATGAAAGAAGTAAAAATAAATAGTATTATTTATCAAATGGTATGCAAATGAGGATGTATTTTCCATACTTAGTGTCATGTCCCCTTTTTAGTGGACATTGATAGACTTGATGATTAGCCTATTATGCGACCTTCGTAGGCTGATAGGATGGATAGAGGGTGATGATGGAGCTTAGATTGGCTTCGATTAGCAAAATTTCTATAGTTGGCTTTCATTCAGGCTCTTTCAAACACATTTAGCCTAAGCTCCTATTATTTAGGGATATTTGACATGTAGCGGAGCGCCCTTATTTTGGTATGGTCATGTGCAAAATCACTCCCTGATTCACCAGCTTCAGTCAGTTCGAGGATCGGACATATATTGAGGGAGATATTAATATTTGATTAATTTAATTAAATATTAATTATTTAGCATATTTTAATTGTGCAACCCTAATTCTAATTTAATAAACCCTAATTAGGGCAAGCACATCTTTTTGAGGGTATAAGGGTTTCTCATGGAGGCCATTAATGATTATCATTGATTATTGATATTGATTCTTGTTAAGAAATTCTTCTATGAAGACTGAGCCAAGGGTTTCAGGATTCCATTTGCATTGAAGAACGTCCACTCTTCATTGTGTGCAATTTAGAGGTTGTGAGAGATCAGCTGATCTATTGCCAAATTGAGAGATAATTTCACACAGAAGTTATCACAGGGGTTTACAAGTTTGAGAGATAACTTCATACAGAAGTTATCACAAGGGTTCACAGGTATTTCTTTATTTTGGGTTTTTTAGGCAATAATTATCCAGATACAGATATTTTGTATTAGCCCATAGTTCTTCTGATCAAGATCAAGCATACAGGTTGTGCTCTATTGGCGGCTGTACGAAGTCCATACAGATCCATGCAAATCTATATGCATTAGTAGAAAGATTAGACACTGACATCGACAGGCAGAGACCTATAGAGACCAACATTGGTCGACCTCTCACCGATGTCGGCAGGTTAATGACCCCAGTCGACCGACGATGGCAGTATAACTGACGTTGGTGACTGTGTTTTTGACACAGCAGGCTGAGACGTACCAGATCTAGATTTATTTCCTAGTTTGTGAAATACTCAGGATATTAAGGCCGTATTTTCAATATTCTTTATATACTTGATAGAGGACCTCTATTGTAAGCATATGAGCAAATAAATAAGAGATTATACTATGATTTATTTGTTTATTTGAATTTATCTTGCAAAATCATATCTTTGTTTGAAGCTTTTGTCTTTCTATATTCCCAATTGGTTGGGGATAATACAGTGGTATCAGAGTTAAATTCCTACCATCCTGTTGGGTAGGTTGGGTAGATCATAGCCAAATTCCTGCCATCCTATTGGGTAGATCCGATCTAAGTTCTGCCATCCTATTGGGTAGCTTGGTGATTGAATCAATGAAGTAATCATGGGCATTTCAAGTACTCAAAAACAGTGGGACAATGATATGAAGAAGCTGAAACAAAGTTTGAAGAGGTTAAATGAATTTCTTTCATACCCTACATTTAAAGACAAATTCACACAGTATATGATAGCGAATGAGGAGTGGGAGTTATTATCACCTCAAGTTCGGGAGAGGGTGTCTTTTGATCACTTTGTTAAGTTGAGGAGGGAGCACTATAGATCACTTACATAGGGAAACAACATGTCCCATGATTATTATGAGATAGGAGATAGTGACGATGAGGATGAGTCTGATGCTTGCACTCAGAGTGGGGAGGTGTGCTCAGATGTTAGTGAACTGAGGGTTGATGATCTCTCAGCTATGGCAGAGATTGTAGAAGAGTCCCAGGATTCGATTATTGTAGATGACACTCAAGAGAATGCAGTGGACAGTTTTGAGGACTTAGTTTCACCAGTAGTCTCCTTCGATATGGAGGAGTTAGATAGTGATTCTACAGTTGTTGATACTCTGTATGTTGATATGAGCTTTGGAGTTAATTCACAGAGTATGGATGGTAGTATTATAGAGGTCAGTGATTCTAAGTGTACTCTTTTGGACTGTGCATCAGTGGAGGATTGTAGGAGACAATCTAGCCAGCGCCATCATGTGTCTAGTCAGCTGAGAGTTAGTGAGTGAGACATTGCTACCGCTTGCAAGCATTTTGATGCTGTTCATCAATTGTTAGCAGTTTATGGATGGGGTTCTCCTACTAGCATTGAGCAGGGAGGCAGTTATTTGTCCTTGACATAGATCCACTCTTTATGGGAGGTTATTTAGATTTTGAGACAAGATTATATGCAGTTGGTAGTCGACAGAGATTATCTTATGGAGTGGGTCATCACAGTGTATGATGCATTATTGGTCAAGGAAGATAAGGTGAGTGAGCTTACTCAATAGCTTGAGGTGACTTTTGATATTCTTGAGAGTACACAGTTGGATTTTGAGGAGTCACAGTTTCATTTGGCTGAGGTGACTACGGAGTTGGAGCATTTGCAGTCTTCACCAGCGCCAGACCCAGTCCATTTGTATATTGAGATGGTTGGTGGTGAGTACATTCCTATAGTGGTTGCTGAGGAACATGTTATTGGGGCTGACACACATGTTCAGGATTTGGGATTACTTGGTCTTGATGAGTTTGGGATACCAATGGAGTCGAGTCTCCAAATTGATTCTTCTCACACAGATGACAGTGTGGTATAGTTGATTGTGCCACCTTTACAGAGAGATCAGTTGTGGTGTGTGGGGGAGTATGTTGATGCTTCCTCATATAATTTTTACTACACTAAATCATTCATGGAGTATTTGCTGGATAGTGTAGGTGTTCATTTGGACTCGCATAAAGTGACAGAAGGTGTTCTCATCCGAGGTACTAGTGCTATAAGCAAATTGGGTTGGGAGATTATAGTGATCCTTTCTACTATGCTACCTCACAAGGATTTTGAGGTGGGATTTGTTGAGTAGATTACACAGGGTCCTATCTAGCCTACAACCACTTAGAGTCAGAGATTAGAGCCATCTGCTGATTCCTAGTTCAGTGATGATGAGCCAGTAGCAGAGTTTGGGGGTTCTTACTGGCATTATACAGTGGGGTATGCTCATTATTCTTATTTTGATCCAGAGATAGAAGATTTGATTTCACATAGGTGTAGATCAGCTCCAGGTTCTTACCATCCATTATGGGATGGATTGGCACCATCTTCTGTAGATGGAATTGGTAGTAGCAAGTTACACAGACTGCGGTATCGACACATCCAGGGCAGTTGTGATTTTAGAGATTGGTTGAGTTGCATTCACCAGTTTGATTGTGGATTCCTCTTGGTTATATTTGAGAGGATATTGCAAGAACTTACATTGATTAACAGTGGTGCAGAGCATAACTACATTTGGGATCTAGGTGGATCGAGTGGTTTATTGTTTTGAGATTGCTTAGGGACAAGTAATTTCTGGAGGGGTGGATTGTCATGTCCCCTTTTTAGTGGACATTGACAGACTTGATGATTAGCCTATTATGCGACCTTCATAGGCTGATAGGATGGATAGAGGGTGATGATGGAGCTTGGCTTGGCTTCGATTAGTAGAATTTCTACAGTTGGTTTTCATTCAAGCTCTTTCAGACACGTTTGGCTTGAGCTCCTATTATTTAGGGATATTTGACATGCAATAGAGTGCCCTTATTTTGGTATGGTCATGTGCAGAATCACTCCCTAATTCACCAGCTTTAGTTGGTTCGAGGATCAGACATATATTGAGGGAGATATTAATATATGATTGATTTAATTAAATATTAATTATTTAGCATATTTTAATTGTGCAACCCTAATTCTAATTTAAGAAACCCTAATTAGGGCAAGCACATATTTTTGAGGGTATAAGGGTTTCTCATGGAGGCCATTAATGATTATGATTGATTATTGATATTGATTCTTGTTAAGAAATTCTTCCGTGAAGACTGAGCCAAGGGTTTCAGGATTCCATTTGCATTGAAGAACGTCCACTCTTCATTGTGTGCGATTTAGAGGTTATGAGAGATCAGCTGATCTATTGCCAAATTGAGAGATAATTTCATACAAAAGTTATCATAGGGGTTTACATGTTTGAGAGATAACTTCATAAAAAAGCTATCACAAGGGTTCACAGGTATTTCTTTATTTTGGTTTTTTTAGGCAATAATTAACCAAATATAGATCTTTTATATTAGCCCACAGTTCTTTAGATCAAGATCAAGCATACAGGCTGTGCTATATTGGCAGCCGTACAAAGTCCATATAGATCCGTGCAAATCCGTATGCATCAGCAAAAAGATCAGACACCAACATCGGTAGGCAGAGACCTACAGAGACCGACATCGGCTAACCTCTCACCGACATCGGTAGGTTAATGACCCCAGTCGACTGACGACAGTAGTATAACCGACGTCAGTGACTATGTTTTTGACACAGCAAGCTGAGACGTACCAGATCTAGATTTATTTCCTAGTTTGCAGAATACTCAGGCTATTAAGGCCGTATTTGAAATATTCTTTATAGACTTGACATAGGACCTCTATTGTAAGCATATGAGCAAATAAATAAGAGATTATACTATGATTTATTTGTTTATTTGAATTTATCTTGAAAAATCATATCTTTGTTCAGAGCTTTTGTCTTTCTATATTCCCAATTGGTTGGGGATAATACACTTAGGTGGAGCATAAATTACAATGGCCAAAATGACTAGTTCATATATAACTTGAGAGAGAGAGGAAAAGAGAGAAGTAAAAGGGTCACAAGGACACTTTTCAAGATGATAAAATGAGTTAATTATGCATGAAAATATTATGTGGGATGAACCATGTAAGGTTATAAGGAACAAGTGGCTCTCCAAGTCATGAAACTCTTGCAAAGTGGCATGAAAGTTCTCATTCTAGCTCAAAAAACTGCCTTCATGATATGGACCTATTTGAACATCTAAAAACTGATTATGGATAGATATTATGATTGGAATACATTTTAAGGCTTTCATTCATGCCTCTCTATGTATTGGTTTTAGTCCTAGTCATCTGTAACCTTCCTAAAATGAGCTATCATCATCTGTAGTCTAAGAAACTCCTCTTTTATGCACCCTGCACACTTAGCCTTAAAAAAGGCCTTAGGTTTCCATGAAAATCCATGGGATGGAGTGGATAAACCTATCAAGACCTTATATGTACTTATAATCATTAGTTAGACCTTTAAAAGGCTCACCCTTGAAGTTTTCACCCTTCTCACCATTATGTTCACTAAGCCAATTTTGACTGGCTAAGATGAGAGATCTTATATAAGAACTTATAAGTTTTATAAAATAATTATATGGAAATAGTGAGTTATTAAAATTCTTAATATTTCATATAAACTTTATTTCATCTTTAGAATCCTTTTAAAACCTATTAAAACACACAAAATAGTCAAAAGTATCCTATTTTGTGCCTTGTTTGTACAATTTCATACAACTCAAAAGGGTGGGGAGGATCTTGAGAGATTCCTATATAATTTAAAATCACTATTATGTATAAAATATTCCATTTTTTTATCTTTCCATCCTCATTCTATCCATGGCATCTTGATTAAGGGTTTGCAAGGGGTTTAGGTAGTTTTTGTCTTTAAGCTTATTCATAAAGTTTTGATATTGGATTTGTAAAAAAATTACACTAATGTGATTTTTAATACCCCAAATAAATTTCCAAAAATCATATGGTCTCCATGAAAATATTCCAAGAATATATGAGCACTTTAACTTAGCATATTGAGCTCTTCCTTTGCTTTACATAGGCATAATGCTACCTTTGAGCCAAAAGATAACTTCCTTATGTTTCCATTTAATTTTTTTAGGATTTTATAAATATTAATTGACCCTATAAAAATGATAAAATCCATTTATATTCTTACTTCATTTTATAATTGAAGATGACTCTTCGTTTGGCCACTAGGCCTAATGTTGGTCTTATAGCCTGTTTGCACCTTAAAGCCCAAAATGACATTTTATGGATTAAAATACACTCTAAAATATTTAAAATGTCTAAAATTCATCCAAAACACATGTAAAAATGAGTTATAATAAATACCTAAGGTTGGAAGTAGCACCGACCTCCCATTTGGACACTAAATAAAACTCTACCTTTTAAGTTCGCTTACAAACCTAGCCACCCAGGACATCTTGTTGGGTTTGACCCTTTTGTGAAATATTAATCATGGTTTATTATATTTATTCCAAATTTACATACCTCCTTTACATCTCCAAAAAACTCCTTGGTCACTCTTCATCTCCTTCTCCCCAAAACTTGCCAGTTTTGTTCACAAGGGAGTGCCCTCTGTTTGAGACAAAATAGAGGGTGCTCCCTTTGTTTTATCAAAAAATGTGAAGCTTTTAGAGGGTTATACAAGTTATGGAGACCCTTTGTACCAATTTTTATCTTCTTTTTAGGTAAATAAACCCTCCAACTCTCCCAATCTTCAAAATGGATTGTGCAGAAGGTGGATTATATGATAGTCATAAATTGATTATATATTGCCTTTGAATAACCCTTTCTCTAGTAAAAATACATCATAATGGTTTAATGAGGATTTTTTAAATGTTATTAATGTGTTATAATCTTCATTCATCCCTCCAACTTCTCATATGTCTCCATATGCTCCTGTCTGACCCAGACTGTATGCATAATTTATGACTGTGTTGACCTATTTTCCCCTCTCAAGAATGATCCTTGTAGGTGTCTTGAATTATTTGAATTTATATATAGTGTTTAAAGACCTTCCTAGAGTCCTATAATATAATTTTATGCTTTTTATACCCATTTTTAATCATATTTGTGTTATATCCTACTCAATAAATTCAACCCTTTTGCTCTCTACCTGAGACAGTCATCTATAATAGTTATAGGTGTGTATCTCTCTACTAAGACCTTAATCATGATGTGTAGAAACCATTTTTGAAGTTTTAGAGTCACCTAGCATCTAATTATGACTTTATTCACCTTGAAATGGATCAAACACCATCCAAATACCATGCTTAGGTCACTGTCAATTGTAGGTGGGTGTTTAGGCTATTTGTATAGACTATAAGTGTGTATGAGAGATAAACATGCTATATCATCTCCTTATGATGATATTTATGACATAAATTCTATCTTAGGTCATATAGAAAAATTATATTATGGTGGCATGGACTCATGTTAAAAAATTTATTGAATAGGTATTTTTGTAACTCACATCCTTTAGATAATACTAACTGAAAATAGTATATAAATATGCAACTTTGGCCCATCTAAAAACCAATCTCCATTGCTTGTTTTCCCTTAAAAATTTGTAAATTTCTTGTAATATGTGGAGAATATAATTTATGGTCACTTATATGTCATAAAACCCTTTACAACATTGCTATATGGTCTTAACAAGAGGGCCCAGGCCTCTATTTTGCTTTTTTAGGGAAAACAGTCCTAAACATAGTCAATTGACACTTTATCATGGTTTGCAACCTCCATTTTCTCATTTAACCTTGAAAATAGGTTTGCCATGGAGTTTAATTGTACTCTAGGACCTCAAAGAGGTTTTCATCAACTACATTAACACTTCAAAATGGTTCCTTTGCTCTCTGTTAGGCTACATGTAGGTGGTCATTCAGTGTATATAGATAATAAAGGATAAAGTGGATAATGTGTATGTTTTGACCCCATTGGAAGACCTAGAGTCTTAAAAAATACTCCAAATAGGTGTATATATTCATTAATGTATTCAAAACTTATCTTCAATGTGGTATTCTCCTTTTGAAAACCTATAGATGCACTTTGAAAGGTATGCAGGAAGACAGTTAAATGGTCCATGCGTTCAGGGAATGTGCTTTCATAGTCACTTGATATCTTTATAATGATATTTTAATAGAACAATAGGATGTTTTAAAACCTTCAATAAATCTTTCAAACCCCATTTCCAATGTAATTCCATGGCTGCCTAACTATGTTTCTTACATATGATTAAAACTATGAATATTTTTTTGGATAATGAATTTTAAAGGTGAAAATATTGATAAGACAATCAAAAAATTATAATAGACTCATATCAACCCTATAAAACCATTAATGTAACATGAAAATCTATAAAATGGTGAAAACTACTTGTGACAACAAAGTGCTTCCTCCTGCAACTTAAGATGATTTTCATATAAAAAAATCATGAAACATGAAAAAAATCATTAAAATAATTGGATAAGAGACTCAAAATACTATATAAAAAATAGAATCAATTATATTATATTGGCTTATCAAAATTAGAGCAAAATCTATAGGGTGCATAGATTGGCAATCAAAAAAACATAATTAGCTTGTAAAGGATGATTCATAAATCATGTTTGACCAATATTAGAACTATCTATATATAAATGGATCTATACAAGTGTACTAACACCTCACAAAAGCATTTGACCTGAAACTTCATCCACCAATCATACCAAACATGAACCTATTAATTATTTCTGCATGTCTACAAATACAAGAAAGGGGAAGAATGGTTTTGGGAATTTTTTAGATATTTCAGAGCATGTATATAATTTTTATGAGTGTTAGGAAGATTAAGGGTCATATTACAACCTTATCCATTTCTTCTCTTTTCTAAAGAAAACTACCCTTTATTTTGAAGAACCTACCAATTTTTAGTTATGAGAGTTGATTAAGACATCTTAAGAAATTTAATGTGACATCACCCTTATTACACCCTCACACTTCCGTAAGAGGTTGTACAACTCATTATATGCTCTATTTTGACCTCAAAATGATATAAGGACTAAAATGACTAATGACCAAGGATAATGTGATAGTAAATTATAATAAATGACCTATAATACACCTTATGACCAAATTTTATACCCAATAAAACATTTAAAGACCAATTTTTTACCTATAGGGGACCCAATTTGACATGTAGGGTCAAATTTGGTCAACACTTACATTATCATCTTCTAACTAAAATTTGAGACCCTTAATAGCCTTCTCATCCTCTTTAGCCATTATGATCATGTCAATATTTAAGGTACAAATATGGTCCTCATAAGCCTTATCCATAGACCTCAACTCTTGATTTTATTTCCTTAGTTTCATAGCCATCTTATGATTCAAGGATGACCTTCCTAACTGTGAAGCCTTCCAGAAGGACCTACTCTGATACCAATTATTGGAAGCACAATCACTTAAAGGGGGGTGTGGTGAATAATTGATTCAAGCAAATAAACTTAAATTTCAATTATTAAAACTCCTAACTATTCAACATAAACATTCATGAAGCATATAAACCATTCATTGCAATAAACAAAAAAAACAATGGAATATCAAAGCACATAACATGCAAATTATGTGGGAAACCCTCACGGGGGTGAAAAATCACTTGAAAAAATATTTGAGCTAATATCCTATAAAATTATTGATTCAATTTATATCAGCACCAACCGATCAAGGAGCACCCACCCCTCAATTTGGTTAAGCACCCACTCGACCTTTAGTTGGCACCAACTAACAAGGAGGCTACAACCCCGTAAATGATCAAAAACTAACTCAATCACCTCCAAAATAATATCCACCTTTGATATGATGTATGATAAACATAATTATGGTCTTATCTTTATATAAAACCTAAAAACTTGCATCTCTATGCCATACAACTAATGGTAATTCATACAAACTCAAATTTTCCTCTTACATAGGCATATAACAACTCTTTCTCTTGTTTACTCAAACACCCATCATACACATGACCATTAAATTGAGTCCATTCCTCCTTCAAAATATAATATTCTTATATGTAAATAGATTCTTGTAACATCATAAATATCAGTCACACACAACCTTTGCATTACTCTTCTAACATATATATAATGTACTTGTTATGATTTGAATCAGTACAAAAACTTAATTATTAAATTCAACACCAATTTCAAATCTTCATGATATGTTAAACATTTTATAATGATTCTTTTCATTCCATCACACACTTATGAAAACTATCATACCATTCACTTCACTATCCAATGGTCTAACAAACATAATGAAGCCAAAATAGCCTTCTACATATACATGATTCTTTCTCTAATAAATCTTGGTTGGACACAATAATTTACATTCTTGGATCAACATTAAAATATATATTTGGATATGTTACATACAATATAAAACAAATCATTAGGTTTTCCATGCTTCAAATGGCTCAAAACAACACACTAGGCTAAAGCAAGACCTAAATAATTAGCCCTCCATTAGGCCACACGTTACCCTTAGTTACCAATAGCTCTTAACCAAAGATGGAACCCTTTTAAAAAATTTAACACAAGTTACTCCATGCCTTATCTATTTTTAATAATTCATACAATACTCCAAGTCATTCACTCACCTTATGAATCCTCTTTTAGCCCACAAGCCTCCAATAGGTCCCATGGAGACCTAATTCACCTTTACATAACACTTTGAGCCACTAAGTCCCATATGGTCCTTACCAATGACTCAAACCATTTAAAATAATTTACCTTCATCATCTATGATCACCATCCATTCTTAATAAACATCAAAAACATTTTCTTATACCCAAAAAACCTCTGTTAGGCCTTGAAGACCTATTAGGCCTAATTAGCCCCAAAACGATATCTTCCCAAATGAGGCTCAAACTAACTACATATAAATTTTTTTAGCACAATCCAAATATGGATGGAAATATAAATATCTCCAATAACATTATCCAATATATAATACACCTTCATTCAGCCTCCAAAGGTTTATAAACACCACTGTAGGAACCCTACTCAAACCTAAAATAATTACAATAAGCAAAAGTCAACTTTGACATGTAGTAACTATACCTGTACAGATATTCAAAACTCAAGATCACTTTGAGGATGATATAAAAGGATTATAATTTATTTTTTATTTTTATACCAATAAGGTTTGATAAATATTTTAACTTATATAATCACTTCTTTTCACTCTAGTTTATTAAAAAAAAACATTGTCAACAATAGTCAACTCTCACATGAAATAAATACAATTGTATGACCAATCAAACCTCTTAATCAAATTTTAAGTATTTCCATTGAATTCTTATACCACTTTTATTTTTACACCACCATCAAATTCATACATTATCATAAGATATACACAAAATACTACAAACTGGTTTTCCTTTATAAATTCAAACATTTGAATTATAATGGTCACTTTTTAATGCAAATTTTACTATGTATGGCAACAAGTGAAATATGCCTGGGTACCAACTTTGCATTACCATAAATTTTTCTAGACATCATTTTACGACCTGAAATTTGAAACATGTCTAGGCACAAATCTGAACAAACCCATGTGACCACTTTCTTCTAACACTTTCACATGTGCAAATTTTGATGTCATCAATAAGCTTACTTAGGAAGTTCTACCAAGATGACTATGATAACTTAGACCTTCACAAAACTATTCTAATGTATTCATTTCACTTTAAAAAGTACACCAAGCACACATTACCCCTCATTTAACCCCTCAAACATGTTCAATCACCTCAAAGGCCTACACACATGATATGTACTCTCAAATCCACTTGGAAACTATCACTTTGTCATTAATGCATTAGGTACTAAGATCACCTTGACATCAATGGCAATCAATACATCTCAAGACCATTCTCAACAATTGACCTTGTAAAATGTGTTATTACAACATGTAGTTGCATTTTTACATGCTAAGTTATGTTTTTGCATGCCCAAGTGCATTTTACATGCCCAGGGGCATTTAACACAGGAGTTGAATTTTTTCATGCCTAGTTGTATGTTTATACTCGTAGTTGAAATTTTACATTAATCAGTTGTAGTTTTGTATTTATTATTGTAATTTTACTTTGTCATTTGCATTTTTGGCAATCTAGTTTCAATTTTGCATTCCCAATTGTTTTATTATCTTAATAGTTATTATTTTGAACTGTATAGTTACAATTTTTCACTATCAATTTGATTTGTAGGTAGATGTGATTTTGAAGGAAAGTTACAGTTTTGATCTATATATCTATGATATTTCACTATGTGAAAACCATAAGAAACCCAAGATCTAAATTTAAATTTTCATTTTCTCATTTGATTTTAGCTTCTAAGAGCAAGGACCCCAAAACACTATTTATAGGACCCAAAGACCAAGGAAAAACATCTTTTAACACTTCAAGATTCAAATCACATTTACATTTTGTGTTTAAAAATAATTTACTTTACTTTTTTTCATTTTTAGAAGTTCACAATTCAAATAACACCAAGGGGGTAAACTTCACATCATATTTTTCTTGGTGCTCTAAAAAACAAACTCACACTCTAGTTAAATGCTCGTAAGAGTGTTTACTTTTTTTCTTGTTATTATGTGTTTTTTTCATAAACCAAGTTTAGCATGTATATTCTCCCCCCATCCCCTTTAGAGAACATGGGTGATAAAAATTTCTTCACTTATAGCTTTTGTCACTTTGTTTAAAGTGTGGAAGGAAAGTTATTAAGGCACTCCTCAAAATTTGAGTGATTTGGGTAATCTTCCTAAAGTCCTTTTATAATTTTTATTTTCATGCATCTTGACATATGTGTAGCAGTTCATAGCCTCTCCACTAGTTTTTTAAGGAAATGTTGACCCAAGAATATCTCCTAGCATCGGTTTAACCCCACTCCATGGTAGGGGTATATAAATTGAACTCAACTTATTAGGATGCTTGTTTGAGAGGTTAAACAAGTTCTGTTATTAAGAGACTACCTCAGAACATAGGTTTCACCTGGACATCATACTACATTGAGTAATTAATGAATGTAATGTTTTTTAAAAGGACAAGACCTTTTCACAATAAACTAGTTTATGCATATCCAAATGACATGTTGTTCCCTAGTGTTAACTACATAAATGGGACCATTTAGAACATATGAAAATTGATAGTTTTTGGACAGCCCAACTTGTCGTGGATATATTGTCAATATAGGGTGGGTATCTTGAAGTTCCATGTCACCATATAAACTCTTCAAAGAAGAGGGGGCCAAAAAACCCTACTTTTCATGTGCATGTAAATTTTTGGATTAACAACATTATTTCCACTCAAGAGAAAGTATAAAGATAGAATTTAACATTATGAATCCACCTTGTTAGTTTTTAGGATTAAGATGATACACATAGGTGTTTTTGTTATTTTTCCTTTTTTACTTACATTGCTTTGAGTCATAACATCTTGTTTATTTAAAACACATCCAAAAGAAATCATGTTTTCACTTCACTCTTTGTTTAAAGAGGTGATATGTTGTCCATTTCATACCACACTTTTCCTTACTCATTTGTCAAACTTTTATGTATGGGTGTCACATATTTGAAAGAGGCATCATTATGATACACATTTTTTTCCAATTCTCATGCCTTCGAGTTTTTGAAACAAACCATTTGTCATACCTTTTGAACAAGATAACATTATTATGATACTAGTATTATTTTAAAAACTTATTTCCTTGTATCCAATCAGAATTTTAAAACCATTTGTGCCTTTTTGGTCTATGACTATTATAGTTATGCCATCCATTTTGGACTAGCTTGTTGTCTATTTAAGAACTGATACTTATAAATCGAGTTTGAAATTGTTTTTGATAAGTTCAAATTCAAACATTGATTGGTTTATGCCTATGCCTCACATAATTTTGGCTTAGACATTTACCTCTCACTCTTGGATTGTGTAACTTGGACTAATTCCTTTCTTGATTTAGTGATCTTTATGCCTAAATTTGGGAAGTGGTCTATCTTCCATGTGCTTAAATTCTAGTGTTTTTCCAAATGTTAAGTTTATGTTTGAATCCAAATTACTAGTTTGAGTCCAAGTGTTTCAAATTTTTTAGATTAATTATCTCATATTTTAGGTGTAGTTTGTGTCATGTATAGATTTTATGTTGTATTTCCAAAATACCTAGCATTTTAACATCCATTTTATACCTATATATTTTGAGCCTAACTTTTTTCCCTATTCTCAAAGACCTAGCAACATTTTTTCATCTTTATACCTAAATTAAAATTATTTGAAACACTTTTTACTAAGATTGGCATTTAAATTTTACCATTTCCTTGACCATTTATGAAAGACATTTGATGTTAGACCTTGGATATGTTTGATATCGAGTTTATCATTGATCAAATTTTGGATAACAAATGCATTCTGAGACCCATTCTTATACCAATGCCACTTTCAAACCTAAACCTAGACCCAAACCATTTTCATAGACCAAGACCAACCTCTTTGGGGTAATTGCCAAACCTAGCCATGGAAATTATTATATTCTATGATCACCCTTATTTAAACCAATTAACATACCAAGTTTTCCCTTTTAATGGTAATGGTAGCTAATCTGCTAGCTATACCATTAACTTTACTTTATTTTGTATGAGTAACCAAGATATGAAAAACCCTTCCATTACCATTCTAGGACCTCATCCTTTCATCTGCATGAGAAACTAATCTCCATAATGTCTAAAGATTAATATCATAGACCCTCTTCTTTTGGATTGCATCAACAACCAGGATTTAGAAAACCCTTTTGATACCATTCCAAGACCTTCCAAATATGGTATCTCCTTATTCCAATAAGGTTATGCAATAATAACTAGATAGGACATAGTTACCATCATAAAACAACACCCAACCTTTATTGATCCCATCATAGATGATCTTATTAAAAAATATTTCATTATCCAATCACTGATAATTCTTCATCTAGTGCCAACCTTCCTTCACTTTAAAAAATCCATGCTAGTCTTCAAGTGACAACAAATACAAACATTACCTATTCGAGAGTAATAATTTAAAGACCAATATGTTTTATAAAATGATATTTTTCAACCAAGCATAAACCAAGGCCAAGAGAACCAACCAATTCATGATTTTTTATTAAAAGACTTATTTGTGACGAGTCAACCTATGATGAATCACCCTTTAATCCATTCCCTTTGGTTGAGGAGCCTCTATTTGACAAGTTCATCTTTGTTGAGTCATTTATTAATAATTATAACCACCTTTGTACAAATAATTATCTCAATCATTATCCTATTTTAAAATATCCTCCCTTTGAAAATCCAGTCTATGTGGAGTTGTCTCTTGACCTTTTCCCCTTGTTCAAGAGTCTCAATTTGAAAACCCAGTCTCTATGGAGTCACCCCTCAAGTTGTTCCCTTTCTTTGTGGGGTTTCACGTAGATGATCCAATTTATGGTGAACCCTTCTTCAATGAATCTATTTTTGAAGAACCCATTGTGCCATCACATTCCAGTATTTATTCAATACCAAACATTCAATAAGACATCATCATATCAACATACACAATAAAAGAAGAATTAGAATTGGAGTTAGGTTCTATTTTTAAACTAATATCAGATTTAGCATTAGAAGTAGAATCAATATCAGTCTCAAGATCATATTTAGAGTCCCATGAATCATACTTAACTATAGAATCATAATACATTTTTGGCTATTACAACATTACTTACACATGCCTTGTAGATCAATTTAAATACATTTTTGATCCTTTCATAGTTTTTTAGGATGATTAATTTAGCATCAACATAAGTAATCTTAATATACTCTATGAGGATTATGATGCCTTTTAACATTCCATTACCATTCCACATGCCATTAACACTAACCATCATAGTTGTTATATTGACATTTCACATCCCACATGTGTCGATTGGGACCAACAAAATCACACCTTATTAAACTACATCCATGGTGACATATTAGTTAAGTAATATTAGGGAGACCAAGACTACATTCATATTGAATAAGAACAATCTCCTAGTGAAACCTTATCAGAGGTGCTAGGTGGCAATCAAAGTCCAAACTCAACATCTTATAGTGAAACCATATTTGAGGTGCTAGAAGACAATTAAATCAAAAAGTCTATGTTCCTTAGTGAAACATTTTTAGAGACACTATGGGATAATATAAAAAACTTTATTGGTGAAAACCTCTTTGAGGTTCCAATAAATGAGCATAACAGTTCTTCACTACTTGATGAAGACATTATTAAAGATAATATCAATACAACTTTCATTCTTCAACATAATCATATGGTAGCATCTCTTAGGACCAAACAATAAGAAAATCTTATGGTCATATCAAGAACATATTTAGAAGTATTCAACCTCACCACAACTAAAATTATGTCCAATTTGGAACCAACAAGATTGTGTGTGCATGAAAATCCTGATCTTCATTTATTGCCTAACCATTATACATTCCATTAAGATCAATTTATTCATTCTAGACCTATGTTACATTGCCAAATTATACTTATCAACCAATATTTTTTTTTATTTACCACCTTGGACACACTTTCCTTTGTAGAGGTTACAAAGACATCTTTTCTCAACATTTGGAAGAAATAAAATCAAAACCCAACAAAGATCATAACAACATTAATGGAGTCCAAATCAATAACATGTTATTGATATAACATTTATTAAGGAGTGTGGGATAAAAACTTAAATGATTGACTATTTTAGCTACATCATATGTTGATCAGGATGTGTATCTCAACATCAATAAGAACAATAGAGCCTTATACCTCACCTAACTATTTACCTTGACCTTTCCATTTTCCATTTGACTTACCTATATTTCATACCTTTCCATTTACCTTACCTTTTCACTAAGGGTCAATCCTATTACCACTATATCCAATTGTCATAATATCATGTTTCTTATATCATAACTTATACCATTATACCATGTATTCACTATTGGACAATGTCGGTTTTACCCTCCATACCCACCCCTTTTGACATTGGTTCTAATCCATTAGTTATTTGGGCATCTTTAGTCAGGGGATTCAGACCAAGTTTCAATAATTGATTCAATATTCTAAACAGAGGCAATATCTTGGACTAGTGTAACAATTGGTTCAACAATTACATTCTTCATTATTGATGTGTTCTATTTAATTTTTAGTGTTAATGATTATAACTATCTTTGGGAAAATTAGTGTCCCACTCTATAATACTAATTATAACCCCCTATGGGAAAATTATTATCATTGATCTATACCATTGTTTCCTAATTATTACTACCTATGGGTGAAGTAGGAGCAACATACTTACCAAATGTTTCCACATCATCCTACCATTCCTATACTATACTGTGTTATTTTCCTAAATTCATGAATTTGTTGCTACCTAGTTAGATTCCTCCAATATAATAAGGAACTACAGTGACTTGAGGTCGTAATGGGACTATGTCGGTAGTTCTTGATTCATGTTGAGGTCATCTCAGTCACCCTTTTTCCATACTCTCATCATTTTGAAAGAATTTTTAAGATAAACATTCTCAGCATTTTTTGAGAAACCTAAGCCACACTCTCACCATTTTTTGAGTTAGACCATTTAGTATCTCATAATTCTCAATCAATTTGAGATGCTTTAAAAACTAATAAACATTTGTAAAAGATCTAGAAATCCTAGAAATCATAAAATCATGAAAATTGGCTTATAATTTCCATGTGAGATATAAAGCTATCAAATTTTCATGGTGGGCCATCTTCCTTGTTCAATTTATTTTTAAACCACCTTGGTATTTTTCCTCCCATTTCTGGTATAACTACATCAACCTACATGGGTATATTAGGTTAGCTTAGTCACACCTTTTTTTTTCAACCATTTATTTACCTTAAGGAGCCTGGGACCCCTAAATATTTCATGAGTAATCACTTGTCATTTAGTTTTCATATCCTTATTGTCCCTATCCTTATGCTCTCACCATTTTACAAGTTTATATTATGATCATTGTGTATTTGAATTTGATACTCTAATGACCACTCAGATTTATTTTACACTCTTATTGATTTGTGAGACCAATCTTATTTTCCTTTACAACATAATCAAGTTTCATTCATATTTTTATTCTATCCCATATCCTAGGAGAACTAAATTTTGGATAAATTTCACACTAGATCCTGCATCCATAGAACCATGTAGACAACATCCACTTGCCTTGTGCATCTAGAGTCAACTTAGCTACCCCTTCCCTTTATTCTATTCACCCCATTTTTTTAGTTTGTCTCATTGTCTCCTATAACCTAGGGGAAATATATGTCATCTTGTTTGTGGCATTGCTTACCTATAGTCTAGGGTCACACTTGTGCCGTTGTTCTTGCATTATTATACATGCATCATTTCTATCTAGGTTAGGGGTCACCTTATCACCAAGCGTAACACATCTAATACACATGCACAAATAATTTATCTTCTATTTGAATTAACATTATGATTAACCATTATTTATATTTGTTTTATGTTATTTTGATTATTTTGTTCACTTTTTGTTTCTTGGTGTATTGTTGTGATTTTTGTTTTGTTTATTAGTGTTTATTTGTTTGTTTGTTGCCTATTTATTTTCTTTCACTATTTTTCCTTGACTTAGTATTCATGCATTTATTAGGTGATTACTTACACATGATACTTAAGTCCATCCATATTCATAGGTCAATATTGTCATCATGGTTATTATCATTGGTGCATTGTTTTCAATTATTTATTGGATTGTGTGTCTATCCTTATGCATATTATAGCTAAGTTGTCATGGTTTTTTATATCAAAATTCATACTATCATGTGCTAAAACAAAAATCAGCTCATAAAATATTACAAACAATAATGTCATAGTACTTATCCCTAGTCACCTGATAAATTCTCAATTTATCCAATCATTCCCATATATAAAGTAATTATATCATGAAAGAATTTTAATTCTTGCTAGTTAGGATCTGCATCCCTAGACTAGTAGGTAGCCCAAATTCATGCCTATCCTCTGTACAATCTTATTATTACTCTATGAGTATGAATTTTGTACATAACCCCCTTTTCCAATTTTCCATATTATCCCAAACTATTAGGTTAATGATTATAACTGACTTTGGTCAAATCATTGTGTTTCAATCTATCTAGATGTTAATGATTATAAATGCTTTGGGAAAATGATTATCCTTATCTTGCCCTACTGGGGCATATTTTCATTATGATAATGATTATAAATTCCTTTGGGTAAATCATTATATTTTTACCTCATTATGTTGATGAATATAGTTGGCTTTAGGAAAATCATCCTTTTTATATACCAATTAGGTCATCTCACTATTCCACTAATTATAGTTGCCTTTGCGAAAATCAATATTTTCCACCCCATTTACCTTTTTGTCCAATACTTTCTTTCTGTTGATGGATCGATCATCGACCTTCTTTGCCACCCACTCCCTTGAGGGGCCATCTAGAGTTTATCCATTTCCTATTAGGGTATTGTAAATTAAGTATGTTTTTATTATTTTATAAGATGTTACTTTACCTATAGATTTCAACACCTTCCCAAATAGGGGCAAACTGTAGACACTCCATTCTAGCCACAATTGGCTTTCAACCAAACTTCAGACTAATTTCTACCAAACATTACAAATTAAGCCTAAGAATTACTGAATGTCCTAACTTATTTTGCACATCATTCATTAGTGCTCAGAATCATGTTGAGTCATCCCTATTTTGGGTATTATCCCATACACAATAATAAATTCTCATAGATTCATCCTCGGTTACCTTGTGACCTAACAACTAGTAATTTAACCTATGGACCCATTAAGTGGGGCACTTGAACAATTCTTAAAAGAGCTAAAATGTTAATCAAAATTAATCAAATAATTAAAATAGATTAAAAGCTCAGATAGATAATCCATTTTTAATTGATGAATTTCTAAAAATGTATTCAAAAATTACAAATATCAAGCTTATTCATCATTACTTTTATGAGTTGCCAATCTCTCACAAAATATCTAACAAATGTCTAATTTGTGATCCATACCTATTAATTAAAAATCATAATCACATGCCTCCTCCTTAACTCAATTGGAGTTAGCCTTAAATCACCTATGTTTGGTTTGAACTCATTCCATTCTTAATTTTAACCTAACTCAACTTGGGCGAGAGTCATCTTTGGAGGCTATAAATAAAAGGCCTCACCTATTGATCTTTAAGATCTTTTAGTGAAAATTTATTATGCTCAAATACAATGTAAATATTTTTTAATTCAATGTTATTATGCTAATATACCTCCAAAAAGATTCGTAGTAGTGTTACCATGCCAATTTCATAAGCCAAGCGAAGCTAAGCCAACCAACATTACCAAGATGCCAAGGAAAGATGGAGCAGTGGAGCTTCATTGATAAATATTTCTTGAGTACATAGTCAAGCAAGCCAATTCAACAATCCATTTGGGAGCTACAATGAAGGTAAATGAACCATTTATTTTATTTTCTAGTTGTGTTTTCATTGTAAGCTTGTTACCTATGCTCTCCCTAGTGTCTACGCTAAAGGTTTTAGTGTTTAGTGTGTTTGTTTTGTTTTGATTTTCTTGATTAACATTGTACTAATATCCCCTCTATGGATTCATTATTAACAAAAATAATTTTCTTTCAACCTTGGATCTAATTTTTGATACTAAACAAACTTTCTTCTGACCTTAGATTTAATATCTATCACTAAAAGACATTTATTTTGAGCTTGGATATGATATTTGACACTGAAAGAACTTATTTTGACTTTGGATTTCATGGGAGTTTAATAATCTCCATACACATTTTCCCATTTTTATAGGACTTAAATTTTAGTTTTTTTGTTACATTCTTTTTAATTTGAGAAAAATATTTGGATAAATGGGAGAATCATTTTTATTACAAAAATATTAATCATGATTGCATAACTAGATAAGCAATTTCTTGTAATTTACATGTAAATTCAAAGTAAAACACATTTTAGCCTTGATGCACTCAAGTGATCCTAAAAATTAAATACATCATTTCACATATCTAGTCTTACTAAAATTATAATTTAAATTATTATAGGTACCAACTTAGTGCAAACACACCCAAACTAAAGGAAATGACTAACTAGACATTTGATATGCAATAATTGGTTGATCATTATATAACTCTTGCATATAGACTAATTGGAATAGATAAGATATATCAATATTGATCCACTTGATTTCATCTTTAAATTAAGTTAAATACATAACATATTTTTGTTGTAATACAATAATAATGTTGATTCTTGCATGCACACCCATACTAATAGAAGTAAACACTTGATCACTATTTGAATCATACATAACAACTAGGTCAAATAAAAAACATATATCTTTTTTGATCCACTTGAGTTCACCGACAAAGTAAGTATTATGTTTCCCATATCTAGTTGTAGTATATCCAAAATCAAGATTATTACAATTATCAACTTTGTGTGGACACACCCACATTGATAGTAGATAAATAAATAAATATACTTTTCATGTTAATAAGTGACCATTCACCGAATCCTAAATCCAGAGTATTTCAAATAAAAAATATCTAATAGTTTTTATCCATTTTAGTGTACCAAAAAATCAAGTAAAACACCACAAATATTGAGTTTTAGTAAAATCATAATTGATATTAATATCAAAATAGACTTGGTGTAGACACACCCTTAAAAATGGAAATGACTAGCTAGACATTTGGTACACTGATCAATTGTTCATTCTCTAGTGCATGGATAAAAATTAATTGGACATCAATTAGTCTCAATCCAGTTGAGTACACCTTAAATTAATTACAACATCTCACATATCTAGTTGTAATTCTATCTTAATCAAGATTATTACATATAGTATCTTGGTTAAAACATACCCATATCTATGACCAAATAAACATTTGATAATTGGTTGATCATACTTTGACTCCATTAATACGAATTGGAATAGAAAAAATGAACCACTCTCAATCCACTTGAGTCTACCTACATGTCACATCCCAATTTCTCATTAAGCTAATTTGCCTAATTATAAAATGGATTATTATGTTAAATTAATTAATTACTTTTTAGAAAATCATATGTTATTATGGGATAGATTGTATGCTACTTGATTTCATGATTTCTTTGTTATGAGTTAGTTGTATTATGAATTATGTACATAATGATTATGTTACATTAGGTATTACATCATTATTTTTATGACATATGCCATGATGTATTTGACTAACTACCTTCTTGTCATGAGTTGGATGTAGGAGAATTTCATCCCTCAAAACATGACGAAGTGAGAGCATCATTAGAGAGGGTGACATAGACGGATATGGTGAAGGATGATAGAAGAATGGCTAAAAACCATACAAACACCACATTAGATAATACTTGTTATATGCATTGTGTGGTTTATTAGTGGTAGTATGTTTTTAAAGTTATTTACAATTAGATATTAGATTTTGAGTGTTAGTTTAGTTTATTATTTATGTGAAATAAATCATGTGTATGATTGCATTGTGGGTATTTTATGTATACTTAGTACATAATGTTGTAGTATGATTAGATTATATTATTGTACTCATGTTTTTTTATGATTACAAGAATGTAAATCTATTCAAATAATATTTAGTTACTATTATATATAAAATAACTATAAGTCTTTGTAATGTTTTAAAAGATTATCTTCTTGTCATTAATATTTAAAATATCAATACATGCCTTAAGGTATTAAGATAAACAAAGACATATATAGTCTATATAATCTAATAAAGACACAAATAATTATATTGTTATGATTTGAAAATTTTATTGTATGGTCTACCATTTTTGATATAAGAATATAATGCAATTTTTGTTAGTTATATTATTATAAGAAACATGAGTTTATTATCATTACTAAGTATTAAAGGAGATTGAATGATCCTACACATTATCCTATGATCTAAACCTAGTCTTTGATAGACATGCATAGACTATGTTGTGTTGGTTGAATATTTTGTTGATCAGTGTACTGATAAATAAAATAGGTCTGATCATCCAAAGTAAGAAGATTGGTCATCCAAATTTGTAGGTTTACCAAATCAAAAGGGGACTAATCTCTCCTCTCATCAATGAGAGGTTCCATATATATATATATATAATACTCAAGGGTAGAACAAACCATCCATCTCTCTTTCTTTAGAGATGATGCATGTAAATAAAAGGGGAAATCTCAAGGGAAATGATAGAAATCACTCCTCTTCTTTCAGAATTACTATTCAACAAACCACAAGAATCCTTCTGGTAGTAATTGCAAAATGTAACCAAGGAAGTAGTAACCAACATATTGAGATGTAGCATAAAGTCTCCACCTCAATTGTGCAAGAGTGATATAAAAATAATAATGAGGGCACAAAGTCATCCCAAGGTCCTTTACATAGAAACAAAAAGAAAAAACACTAAAGGCAATTGTGGGGGCACAAAGTCTCTCCACAGTTGGCTTCAGGACACCTTCCTGACTACTTTCACTAATTATGCTTATTGAATTAAAGGAATAAAAAATATATTAAGGAAAAAGACATAAGAATAGTTTAACAAATATATCACAACACAAAGTCTGAAAAGTCACTTGTTTTCTTATTCCAATAACAAAATATGATCAACAATTTGAGCTCAAAGTCTCAATAATGCCTTTCAATTTTGGCAGAGTTTTGTTTCTGATAATCAAAGAGAGATCTTTTAAACTAACAAGAGAGTCCCTTATATAGCCTCTTCAAGAAGGACTCAAGAATAGTAACACATCATGTTGCATTGAATTTTATTACAAGGACATGCTGGAATTTAGGGGCATTTACCCATTTGCTTTTCTCAATGCAGAGAAACGGGTCACACCATTGAATGTTTACATCGTTTGATGTCCACCTGGTGATCTACTTCTAGAAACATATCTGATGCGCAAATGTTTTTGATCCTTCCTCATTGTTCCTCCTTTTATGGTTACTTAAATCAGGTCCTTGATTCAATTTGATGCTCTGTTCCTTAGTCACTTCCTGCTGGTCTTGGCCTTAAAGCCTTTGGATGCATTCGGGTCCATTTTGGGGTCGAGAAGAGACCCCCACAAGGGTATCTACCCTTCAGGTGGTCTTCAGATGGCTCTCAGGCTTTTTTGGTAGGTCTCTAAGTTCTTTGGCTTTTCTTTAAGGATTTTAAAAATCAATGGCTATTTTATGAACCATGAAATTGACGTTCACACGCCCATCACTATATTTCCAACAGCTAGTTCGTTGTTCTTGACTTTGAAATATTTGGGCACATTACCCCTTGGACCTTCTTTAGCTTTTCTATTTTGTATCCTATCGAAGGGAAGGTGACCTTTCAGCTTTGGGGAAGTGTCATTTAATTTGGCAGTCAAGAGTTCCCCGCAAGGGCACCTACCCTTCAGGGTCTTTTGGCAGTCTTTTTTCTTCAGACTCCTTCAGAGCTTTCCCATGGACTTTTTTCATAGAAATTTTCCCACACACTTTTTTTGTAAACATTTTCTTGCAGACAAAAAGTTCACAGACAATTTCCCACGAAAAAAATTTGCAAGAATTGTTTCGGCTACCTTGTCTTTGGCCTTCAGAAATTCTTTCGGGCTTTCCTCCCACAGCTTCTCCAAATTTCTTTAGACTTTTTGTCTAAAGGAATTTCTTGGGACAAAATTCCAAAAGAATTCATTTCTTTGCCTTAAGTCTTTTTCCCAATGGAAATCCCTTTATCTTTTGGTCTTTTCAATTGGTCCATGTGCCTCCTTCCTACCCTCCGTAAGGGTATCTGATCCTTTGTCTTTAGAGCAACCCCTTTAACCTACCGAGTAAACCAGATTTGGTTCAATGGTTCAATGGTTCATTCCCTTTGACCACTTTGAACCCAGATTCTTTAAAAAAAACTTTGTTGAGCGCGTTGAACCTTGAACCTTGAACTCGTTGAACCTTTGAACCAAAGTGGTTCAATGGTTCATTCCCTAAAAATGACTAAGTGTCAAAAACTTGTTCTTTTGATTGAACCTACCTGTAGAAGCTTTTGAGCCTGTTGACCCTTAAACCCATTGAACCTTTGTTCTTTATAAGCTCTTTGATCTTTGTCGCACTGGTTGAACCTTTGAACCTGTCGCTTGACTCGACCGATTGAACCAACTTTGGTTTAAGGTTCAATGGTTCAATTGGTTCATTATTTTTATTTGGCTAAGTCCTTTTGATCTTTATAAACCAAACATGTTAAACCATTTGGTCATTAAACCTGTTGAACCCATTGAACCTTTGAACCAAAGTGGTTTAATGGTTTAAGCCTTCTTCTCTTTGATAAGTGTTTCGAATCCATTAAACCTTGAAGTGGTTGAACTTTTGATACTGATGTTTAACCTCTAAACCTTGAACCTTCAACTCATTGAACCTTTAACCAAACTAGTTCAATGGTTCATTGGTTCAATCGGTTCAATCCTTGCTTAGAAGCTTGCCGATGAACTCTTTTGGTTGAGCTTTGTCATTGAACCAACTTTGAAATCACTTAAGCATTGAGAGCTTGCTTCCTTCCTACATAGTCCATAGAAATGAACCTGTGAAGTCCATTGAACTTGGCTTGGAGAGTCCATAGATTCAAGCCTATAGAGTCCATAGATTTTCCTTCCTGTAGAGTCTGTAGATTCAAGCTTGCAGAGTCCATAGATTCTAGCTTAATGAGTCTGTAGATTTTGAGAAGCTTAAAAAATGAGGAATTTGAATGCTCAGAACAAATTTTGAAAAGAGAAGAGACAATTTTGGTCTGTAGGACCAACATAGTTCAAATGTTGTCCCAAAAATGAGTGATATTTTTTGGGGGACAATAGCTGGCTCCAGTTGGGAAAATTCTATCAATTGTTAAAAGAATTGAAGGGAGTAGAATCTAGAATCTCCAGTGTCTTCATGTGTACCATTGGGTTGCAGAGTCATGTTACCCAAAAATGAAAGGCATCAAAAATAGAAACAAACAAAACAAAATAGAATAAAAACTATACAAATATACATATGTACAGATACAATGATCTGATACTTCAAGAGTTGAAGTGTTTTAGATGCTGCCCACTGTGAGGCAGAGAAAAGAGTGTGCCATCTTGATATTTCAGTGGAAAGATATTTTCACCATTGTGTTGATGAATTATAAATTTCCCTCTCTAAAGGGAGTCAAACTTTCCATGCATCCCTTTTGGTTCTCTCCTTTTGTCCCATAGCAGGACTTGATCCCCAATCTGGAAATCATGATTTTTGGCCTTTTGGTCAAAGAGTTTCTTTACCAAAATTTGATGTGCAACAATTTGGTCCACCACCATGGTTCTCTACTCATCTAGCTCAGTCAGGCACATGATTCTTTTATCAAGAGATATTTCATATGTCTGATCTTCAATTGCCTTTGCCAATTTCAAGGCTGGCAATTCTAAGGTGATTGGTATTTCAGCATTGATACCCTAAAGAAGTTAAAAAGGAGACAAGTCCTCTTTAGTGTGATTCTGTCTACCCATAGAGCATCAACCAATGATTTATGCCATGTCCTTTGATTGTCATCTACTAGCTTCTTGATGATAGTTACTAGGTTCTTATTGCTTGATTCAACTTGTCCATTCCCTTATGGAAAATAATCAGAAGAGTGGAGAGTGTAATTCCATAATGGGAACATAATTGTGTAATTTATTGAGAGGTGAAATAAGCTACATTATCAGTAACAATTTTGGTTGGAACTCGAAACCTAAAAATGATAATCTCCTTGAGGAAATTGTATACAACTTCTAAAGTAGCATGCTTATTTGGGATTGCTTCTACCCACTTGGTGAAATAGTCAATTGTTGTAAGGACATAATCATGTCCAACACTTGAAGATGGGTTTATAGTCCTAATAAAATCAATTCCCCATTACTGGAAAGGTTCTTCTATAATCACTGGCTTGAGCGGCAAGGCAGCTAACTTGGGTCTTCCACAAATTGCTGGCAGAGTTCACATTTTCTCACCCACTTATATGCATCTTGGAAAAGAGTTGGCCAGTAATACCTAGCTCGCAGAATCTTGTGAGTAGTCATAGGAGCATAAAAATGTCCTCCACAAGGTAGATTGTGGAAAGATTTAAAAAGTTGGCTTTTTTGCTCTTTGTCTACACAACGAAGGAATACTCCATGTATGCTTCTCTTGTACAAGCCGTTGTCCCAAAGGACAAAATTGGCAGCTTTCAACTTGATAGTCCTCCTTTCTTTATAAGACAAATGAGCAAGACATTCACCATAAGTAAGGAAATGAGTAATGCCTGAATACCACTCACTAGTAGTGGAGACAAAAAGGACTATTGTTGTCTCTTCCACTTCAGCTTCTTCATGTTGTGTATCTTCCAGCTTATTGTCAGTAATTAATTAGCATAGGCCATTACCCCTAACCAGATTTGTCAGCTTGATGTCTAGATCAAACTCTTAGATATTTGTAATCCAATTACCTCTTTTTATGCCAAACTCCTACTGAGTTAACATAGACTTGACTGTAGTGTCAAGAACTAAGGTAGTAGTGTGTGAATTCAGAATATAGAAGCGGAAATGTTTGACTAGTTTCACCAATGCATAAACATGCTTCTCTACATTTGAATACTTCATCTCATGGGTTTTGAGAGGAAAAATCATGAAAGAAATAGGAGATTCTATACCTTCCTTATCTTGTTGAACAAGAATTGCTAAAAGCATGTGTTTAGATGCATAGTTGTAAATGATGAAATCTTTGTTGTAATCTGGACAAACCAAGGTAGGGGCATGGGCAATGGTAGTCTTGATATCCTAAAATGTTGACTTGCATTCTTTAGTCTAGTTGAAGGTGGTCTTCCCTTTCATCATGTTCATAATGTGTCTAGTCTTCTCAATAAATTTAGGGATGAACCTCTATAAGAGATTCACCTTTTCAAAGAAAGAGTGAATAGAATTTTTACTTGTAGGCAAATTAAGATCTTGAATAGACTTGACTCTGTCTGAGTCAATCTTTATGACTTCTTTAGGCACACTATGTCCAAGGAGTTTCCCCTCTGTTACTATAAAAATAGACTTATTGGGGTTCAAGCAAATACCATTCTGGCAGTAGCACTCCAACACTTGTTGTAAGTGGCGTATATGATTAGATCAATGCTTTGAAAAGATGGTTAAGTCATCAAGGTTTACCACTATGAATTTACCTATCTCATCTTTGAAAGCTAGGTCCATTGCTCTCTGAAAGGTGGCACCAGCATTTATACAGCCAAAAGGTATTCTTCTATATGCAAATGTACCCCAAGGTGTGGTGAATGCAGTCTTGTGTTGGTTTGCTTCACTAACTTCAACTTGATTATATCCTGAGAAGCCATCTACCATTGCTAACATCTCTGAACCTTTCACTGTTTGAAGAACTTGATCCATGATTGGCAAAGGATAATTATCTTTCAAAGATGACTGATTGAGATTCCTGAAATCTACATAAATGTGACTTTCACCACTCTTCTTCCTTACAGGCACTATGTTTGCAATCCATGTGGAATGATGGATTGGGAAGATGATTCTAGAATTTAACATTTTTTATATCTCATATAGAATAGTACCTGATATTTTTGGATTGTAATGTCTAGATTTTTGCTTATAGGGCATTGAGTCAACCTTGAGAGGAATGTCATAGCAAATTTCGTCAGGTCTGAGAGACTTTAGGTCATCATAAGAATATGCTAAGACATCCATATATTGAGAAAATAAAGTGGTGAACTTGAATCTTTCTTCAGGGGTGCAACACTTACCAATGTTAACCATCTTGAGATTTTTTTTAGTAGTTAGATTTACTTGATTGAATCCCTAAGAGAAGCTTGAACCTGTTTGCTATTGTTTGATGAATCTATCATGCTTGTCAAATAGTTTTTCAAGAGAAACTAGGCCTTTAGGAATTTCATTTCCTTTTAGATATAATAATTCTTCATTTATATCTGAACTAGATTTAGAGGCTGATTCATACTTCTGAGGTTCACTGCCTTCAAAATGTAGTTGTTCAAAATTGTCTTTTCATTCTAGGAAGGCAATGATTTGATGAATATCATTGAATACTTGCCAATGATCAACATTGTCAAGAACACTTGGTCTATAGACTAGCTCAATAGTATACCTATCTTCTTTGAAATTTGAGTGAGGAACTAAAAGATTTCTTGAAACAACAAGTGCATCATCTCTGTCATTAGATTCCCTAAGTATGGCAGAAATGTTGAAAGTATCAAAGCTTTCAATTTGGTCCCAAACCATGTTGCGATAATGGCATAATATTTCATTATTGTTTTTATATAAGTTTCTCACTTGGCAAACCACTAATTCAGCATCCCCTTTGGCATATGAAGAAACTTGATACCTTTGTCTTGAGCAGCCTTCAATCCAAGCAATAGAGATTCATATTCAGCTGTATTGTTAGTGTTGCTAAATTGTAATTTGTAAGATGAAGGAAACATATCTCCTTGAGGAGATATCAACACAATCTCAGCTCCCGAACCGGTAGAGGAGTAGCTGCCATCAAATTCCAGAGTCCATAACTCATCAGATACTGATTTTTCTTTAGACTTTTCATCATTAGAGAGGGAGGGTCCTTCTTCATTTGTATTACAACCTACTAGTTCTTTTGCTATTCTAGTTGAACTAATTTATGGGTTGACAATTTCAATAATTTTATCAAATATTTCATGCACTTCATCTGTAGATAAAAAGTAGTTACCCATACCTGAGGATTCAAAAAGAATTTGAGCTTTAGGGGCTGATGTTTGGGTGACCACATATTTTTCCTCCTTTTTAGGGAGCAGCCTCTTCATTATGCCTTGGATAGGGATCCTTGCATCAGACAGGTCCATGCTTAGTTCTCCTCCCACGTCCTTGAAAAAATTTCATCTAAGCAAAATGCCATAAGATGTTGGGATGTCAGCCAACAGGACAGTCATCTTGATTCTCTTATTTGGAAAGGTTGCAAATGCAAATTGGACATCTTTTATTTGCCCCAACAATGGTACTTGCTTGTTTTCCATGGAGAAACATCTCCTAAATGTCTTGGTTAGTGTGAAGCCAAGACATTTAGCTACTTTAGTAGGCATGACATTGTCAGATGTGCCTGAGTCTATAATACAATTACTTAGCTTGTGACCATTTATTAACAGAAAAACATAGAAAGGTTCTATTTTCCCAGGACCAACTGGAGGAGTAATGACAAGATTATTCAGAATGGGCATGTTATTTGGGAAATCAGGAGTTACCTTTTTAGCTTTTTGTCCTATAAGGATGGTTTGGTTTTTGACATATTGGACCAACTTATTCAATTGATCAAGATTGGACTGCAAATATTTGAATTTAGACATTTGTATTTTTGTCTTTTTGACATGATCGATTATGTCAAATGGTTGAATTGAGCTAGGTACAGAGAAAGGTATTTCAACCTTTTGAGTTTTGGAGGGATGGGAGGAGGGTTGGTTTGTGAAATTGAAGTAGAAGGTGAAGGTAAAATTAATTTAATTATCTTTTGGGTGATCATCGGATCTTTGATTGGAAAGATAGAGTAGTTCCACGCTTAGCAATTGTAATTGCTGGTTGTGGTTGCTCCTCTATCTTCCCTTCATCAGCTTGTTAGACTGATTAGTTTTTGGACCTAGTAAACACTAAATATGATCCATCAAAATATTCTCCTTTGCTTTTGGGTTTATCTTGGTAGTTTAGGAGACCAATGTGGGAGTTTCCAACTGATTCTTCTTTATTTTCCACAAGGAGATCAACGTCATTTTCTTGATTCAATTCAGATTGGAAAGAGAACTCTAATTCTACTTCAAGACATCCCATTGTTGAATTAGTTGGAGGAGCTTCTAGGGCAAGTTTTCCTTGTGGGGGAGGAAGATGATTTTATTGCCCTTGATTCCTAGTAGCATTGCTCTGATATGACTAATTTGGAAATGTCCTTCTTGGCATATCTCTGTGTGAAGGAGTAGAAGACATTCCTTGCGCCATTTGATTTTTGAGAGCAAGTAACTCATTTTCCAACTTATACACCATTGGATCTATGGTGCATGTAGATGAATATTCAAAAGATTATGAGGGTCTATTTTTATTTGGATCTCTTCTTATCTTCCCTACTAAGATGAGATCATCTTCTACCTCAATGGCCAAATGTTGAGCTGCAGCAAGATCTATTTGACTAGCACATCTCAAAAGAAAACTTACTTCAGGTAACTGAGAATTAATGAAGAAGCATTTGAGATTCTCAACTGTAGGTTGAGTAATTACAAGAATTCTATTCCTCAATTTATCAAACTTGGTTATAAAGTCCCTCATTGGTTCATGAGGTTCTTTCTTCATCTGTGTAAGTTCAGCCAGAAGTGCATGTGCATCTTCTGTAGGTTTAAATCTGGCTTCAAACTTAGATTTGAGGGTATTCTAATTGGTTACTGACCAAGCCTATAGATGATAAAACCAATCTGCAGTAGCACCTTGTAATGTTTCTACAAATAGCCTGACTTCTACATCTTCAAATTCTACTTCAACTATACCACAGGCTATGTTGAAGGTTGTAATGTGTTCATCAGGATGAACTTTCCCATCACCATAGAATTTGGGGAAATTCTTCCTTGAACTATGTGGAAGCTCATGTAGAGGTGGAGTAAAATTGAGAGGACCAAAAGTCCATGTTACTTAGTGAAACCTTATCGGAGGTGCTATAGGATAATAAATATAAATTCATTGGTAGAAACCTCTTCAAGGCACCAATGGATGAGCACAAAATTTATTTACTAATTAATGAAGACATTATCAAATATCAAATCAAAATATCTTCCAATTTAAAGCTTAATTAGATGGTAGCTACTCTCAGACCTAAACAACAAAAGAATTTGGTGGTCTTATTGAGAGAATATTTAGAAGTCTTCAATCCCACCACATCCAAAGTTATTTCTAATATATAATCAAAAACATTATGTGTGCATAAAAAACCCAATCTTCATTTATTTCACATCTATTATACATTCCATCATCCTCTCCCATTACATTTCACAAATAAACCTATCAAATAAAATTTATCCATATTTACCATCCATGGTCATAATTTCCTTTGTAGAGGCTATAAGGATATATTGTCTTAGCACTTGAAGGAATAAGAATCAATGACCAATGAAGATCATAAAAACATCATTTGCATCTAAATCTATAGTAAGTTCTTGATAGAGAAACTATTTAGATGGGGTTTGGGCTAGAAATTTACATGATTGACTATTATAATTGTATAATTTGTTGATTAAGATGTGCATTTCCACTTCAATAGAAATAACATAATCATTTATCATACCAAATCCAACATCAAACATGTACCATATCATATCAAATTATCAATCCTTTTTTCATTATCATGTATCCCATCCATTCACCCCATCATTTTGGGGCAACCCTCTTACCACTTTTTATCTAATATATCAAAAACCATAATTATCCTCAAGAAAGACCATGCCATTCTATTATTTTGGTATTCCAACTAGACTGTATAACCATTCCATTCCTACTTGATCAAACATGTTTTCAATCCTATCAACCTAGCCTGTTTGACCTTGGTTCATCCATTGGTTTCACATTTATAGCATACAAAGTTAGATCAATTTCAACAATTTTTTTCAAGCATTTCAGACAAAGGTAGTATTTTGAAGTAGTATGATATAATTTTAACAGTTGCATCTTTCATTTTTTATTCCTTTACTATCAAGTTTGTTTATGTGAGTATGATTATATCATCTACTAGGGAAAATCAGTGTTCACCAGTCTTGATACTAATTATATCGCCTGCTAGGGAAAATTAGCATTATTGATCTTTTAGTTATATCCTAGTTATAACTACCTATGGTCAAATTAGGGGCAACATTTGTTTATTGTGTCTTAACATATCACCTAGTCACTCCTATACTATACTATGCCATCATACCAATTGTGCCTATTTTGTTTGAATTGGCTACTACACTAGTCAGATTCCTCTATTGTGAGGTGAAATAATATGAGATAAATCCATTTTGGGACTATGTGGGTCACATTTTATTCATGTTGAGGTTATCTCAATCCCCTTTCAACCATGCTCTCACCATTTTGTATGCATCATTTCAAGTTATAACGCTCTCAGCATTTTATGAGCTTGGAACATTTTAGTGTCTTGTCATTCTCTATTGACTTGAGATGCTTTGAAAATTCTAAAAACATTTGAGAATCATTTAGAAAAAACAAAAATATTGACCACTTCTTTGCCTTAAAGATTCTAGGAACCCTCACTAAGTCATAAATAAACCACTTGTTCCTTAGTTTCTCCATCCTTTTTGGCCTTTTATCCTACACAATCCCCATTTTGCAAATTCATCCCTATTGTTCTATCACATACATCATGTTTTCTATCAATAATCAATTTCTTCCCATTTCTTGGGAGAACTACATTTGGCCTAAAGTTTTATTGGATTGTCATATTCATAGAACTATGTAGGCAACTTCCAATTAACTAGCATATATGGAGATAGTTTGGCCACCCCCTTTCTTTTCTTCTATTCCCCTATCTTATTTGTTTGTTTAGTTGTCACCTAGTTTCTAGGGACAATGTTTGCCATGTTATTTATACTAACATAGGAACTAACACTTGTTTGTTTCTTTTTTTGTCTTGTTTGTTTATTTTACTTGTTTGTTTGTTTGTGTGCCTCTTTGTTTCCTTTCAACACTATGGCCATGATTCTATCTATGTATATTCATTAAGTTATTCCTTGCACATTATTCTTGAATCTATCCGTATTTAAATGTCTACATTTTTATCATCAATGCAATTGTTTTCCATTGAGTATCGAATATTGAGAGTCATTCTTTATGCATATATTGGCCAAAACACCATGGTGTTATATCATGATGCCTACCATCAAATGCTATATCAAAAAATTAGATTTGAGAGGTCTACAACATCAATGCAACATCACAATCTCCTTGATACTAACATCAACAAAAATCCTAATCCAATACCCAATCATATCCCAAATAAAGTAATTAAGTAATGAAAGAATTTTAACCTTTGTTAGTTTAGACAAGAATATCCCTAATATAAATTTATCCTAATTCATATTTATCCTCTATATCAACTTGTCAATCATCAACCATCAATCATGTTCTCATAATCAGGGTATACTACATCAATACTATACACCATCCCACATGTATTCTCAATTATTATATCTCCTGCTGGGGCAAATCATTGTGTTATCACCAATTTTCTTTTTTCGTTTGTCTATCCTAACATGGGTAGCTCCATCTTCTCAATGATTATATCACCTGTTGGGGAAAATATTATGTTATCATACTATGTTGCCATAATCAGGGTACAATGCTTATAACCACCTTTGAGAAAACCATTGTACACCATCCCACTTGCATTTCTTAGTGATTTTTCCCAACTTTGGGTAAATCATTGTGTTTTCACCCCATCATATTCATTTTTTCCTCCCTCATTTTGCTTCTTTCTTTCAAGGGACCATTTTTCAATCCACTTAACAACCACTCCCTTGAGGGGGGATATAGTTCAATCATTACCATTACAGTCGTAATCATAAAGAACCATTTTATTATTTGAAAATATGTTACTATGTTTATAGCTTGTAACATCTTCTCAAATAGGCATAAACTATAGACACCTAAATTTGGCCACCAATGACTTCATATCTAACTTTAGACCAATTCTTGCCAATCACTAAATACCTAGCCCAAGAATTTTTATTAGTCTTGAACTTGGCTTCATAACCTTGCATTAAATTAATTTGGCCTATTAAATCAAATAAATAATGTATATACACACATTCAATTAATCAAAATCAAAAAAATGACCAAGTGCATATAAAAAATTAATTAACTTGCACACCCTAATCAAAATCAATTAACAAGTTAAATCAATTTCAAATCCTAATTGAGTTCACCCATGAGCTAATAAATCAATTAAATTAATTATTAAAAAGGAAATTTAAGAGCATCTTACCTTTGTGAGTTGTCACTTTTGGAAAATATCTAAAGAGAATATTCTAGAAATATGCCAAACTCAACTAAGCTTAATAAACTCAACTATGGTTGTGAGTTGTCACTTTTGAAAAATATCTAAAGAGAATATTCTAAGAATATGCCAAACTCAACCAAGCTTAATAAACTCAACTATGATCAGATTTAACCCATTCTAAGGGATTTGAAAGCCTATAAAAGCAAGCCTAGAGCTCTTCATTTAGGGAGGTCAATCAAAGTAGAGTTATAACATAAGAATAGATTTATGAAGCTAAAAGCTCAGTGTTATAATATTGAAATTGAGCCAAGCCATATCAATCAAGTCATGTTATCCATATGTCATTGATGAAGACTTCTTATGCATAAACTCAGTAAGCCAATGAAGAAATCATTTAGAACTCTCAAGGAAGGTAAATATTGTTGTTCTTTATATTTTAGTTGGGTTTTCAATTGTTGTTTATTAATTAAGCTCCCCCTAAGATCTAGGCTTAGATATTTTACTATGTTAGTGTGTTGATTTTATGGTTTTATGGACTAACACTTGATCTAACCTCCTCTCTTTGTCAAATTTCTTGATCATAAATACTAATCTGAGTGAATGCGCCTGATTCAATATGCTATGTGAGATGCATATTGTACAAGATAATACTGAGCAAACACATACATGAAACTAAAAGAAATGAACAAGAGAAATGAAACATGAATTATCCACATGCTATTGCATTCAATAATGGAGATGATTTGCTTATACAAAGAGATGAAGTTCACAGCTCTCAAAGTTGTCATAGCTCATAACTAATAAGCTCAATGAATCCAAGCTCACTTAATGAATAATACAAAGGGAGAGAGGTATTTATAGGTTAGAGTGATAGTAAAACCCCACATTCCAATGAATATGGTACTATTCTTCCTAAATACCTTCTGGATCCCTAAGCAGGCTAATGTAGTCATGTAGCCAAAACCCATAGGAAAAAATCCTACACCAACAAAAGGGAACCCAAACCTAATTAGCAAACTTTCATAGAAGTCTAAAACATTTATTTCATTGTCTTATTCTAATGCTACTACTTTTTTCCATCTAATAAAATAATATGTGGCAATTAGGATCCATTTGTGTCCTAAGATTGAAGGGAGATTAATGAGACCAATAAAGTCTAACCCCTATTGGACAAAAGGTTTATTTATTGAAATTAGTTAGAGAGGTAAGGCTGCAAGCTTCACCTTTCTAAAAAACATGACACATTATCTGCATTTCCTAATATATGCATGACAATCACTAAATAAACTTGGCTAATAATACCTACCTATCATGATTTTGTGGGTTGTGATCCTTGATAAATAATGGTCTCTACCATGTCTATCATGGAACTGCTCAAGCAATATTTGTGTTTGACTTGGTTCTATGCATCTTAGCAATATGGCATCAATAACCTTTTTGAAAAACACATTATCAATAAAAAGAAAAGGAATTGACTTTAATTTGAAATATCTCCTCTTTAAAGGGGTCAGATAAGGAGGATAAACACCATCTTGTAAGTATTTTACCATATCTTGGAACTAGTTGGAAGATGAGGTGTGATCATTTGCAACTTCTTCATCATTTGACACCATAACTACCCCATTAGTCTCTTGCAAGTCTTGGGTTATATGACGATAGAGTTATTTGCCTCTAACTAGCTTTGTGACCTTGATATCAACATCATATTCCATGAATTTGGCTATCCAACTAGCTCTCTTATCATTTATATCTTTATTCAAAGGGAAATATTTGACACTTGGATATGCAACCATGAAATGCATCTTATTATTGGACAATAAGTACCCAAACTTTTTAAAAGACCTTATGACTAAAAGTACATATTTCTCAAAGAAATAATACCTTATTTCATATTCTTCTAATCCTTTAATTAAAAAGGCTATTAGCTTCTCTAAAATGTCTTTATTCTATTACATGAGAATACCTAAAATTGTGTCAATGTTAGCATAGGTGTATAAGAATAAATCCTTGGTGAAGTCAAGATTCAGGAGTGTAGAAACACTAGCTATAAATTTATTGATTTCTTCAAATATGCTTACTCCTTTAGACCAGATGAAAATATTACCCTTATTTATCATGGATGTGAGTGGCCTAACTAAAGTATCAAAATTTAAAATTTATCTCCTTATGAAATTGATCTTACCTAAAAATCTTGACAAGGATTTCTTGTGCTTAGGCAGTGAAAGTGAAAGAATTGAATCCATCCTATCAGGGTCTATTTTTATACCATGTTTTAAAATTACATGTTCAAGAAACCTACCTTTATGAACATAGAAAACACATTTTTTTGGGTTCAAGGATACCCAAATTGCCTACATCTTTCAAATACTTGTCTGAGGTGAATCATATGTTCATTTGGAATATTAGAGAACATTGTTATTTCATCTAAATAAATAAGTATAAACTTGTTAAGGAAAACCTAACATTACATATCCATATCCTTTTGAAATTTTACTTTAGGATTGGATAAGCCAAAAGACATTTTTATATGTGAAAATGTCCCCCACTTAGTGGTGAAGGTTGTTTTGAACTAGTCTTCTTTTTTGTCAAAGATCTGGTTATAACCACTATAACCATGCAATAAGGATAACCATTTTGAACCTACAACTAGATGTAAAATTTTATCCATTGATGACAATGGATAGTGGTCTTTAATATAATCCTTGCTCAAGTCATGTAAATCAACACATAGTCTTATTTCACCATTATTTTTCCATATTGGGATAAAGTTTTCCACTCAAGTTGAGTGATTAATTGAAAATATTATAGCTGACTCAATGAGATTATGCAACTCAACTCTCATCAAAGGTTCAAGATTTGAGTTAATTGGAATTTGTCTTTGTCTAACTTTCCTAGTCTCATGCTCTAACTGAAAGGTATGTTGAGATAAACTTATATCAAATCCTTTAAGTTCATTGTATTTCCATGCAAAGACATCTACAAAACTTGAACATAACTCAATAAAAGTCTCTTTTTCTAAATATTTGTAGACTTTGCCTAGCTTTAAACTTTTACCAGTGGCAATCTCCACATTTGTATAGTGTTATTAATTTATTGATAAAGAAAAATTTTCTTTTTTTAACTCATCATCTCTGCTAAATATGTGTTTAATGGTGACCAAACCTTTAAGAAACTTATTTGTATTTAGTTGTACAATCTGGTCACCATAGTATGACAAGTGTTTATCTTGGTTTTGTGAGGAGAACTCAGCTTCCTCTTATAATAATCTAACTATCATATTCAAATACTTTCCAATTATCATGGTTGTTTGGGACAAAATTCCTGTCAACTACCTTGAAGTGTGATTGAAACTTTTCATTTTTTATGTCATCGGGGATACTGAATTGTGACCCAATGGTAGCCAGTCTATCTACATGATTGTTCTTATTTATTGATATGGCTTGAATATTGAAATGTTGAAAGTCTTAAAGTAAGTCCCATACTATATGCTTATAAGACTTAAATAATGGATTCTTGCATACATTAATTCCTTTTACTTGGTGAACTACTAGGTCACTATCTCTAAAAACTTGTAAGGTATTGACCTTCATATTTCTTTCCCATTGCAAACCATGCACTAGTAATTCATATTTAGTAACATTATTGGAAAAACCAAAATAAAACTTGAAAGAAGATAAATAACTTTTATTCAATGGATAAGTTAACATCATTCTAGCTCCAGTTCTATGTTTGTTCTTAGATCCATCAAAGTATAGTTTCCATAGGACATCACTAGGTTGATCATCCTTCATCACTGCTCGAATTGGTGCATCATTTTCATGAATATAATAAACACCAAGTCCTTAATATTCAATTAAATTATATGGATCATGTTAATAAAAATCAAAGGCCCATTCATCAAAGAATAAATATGGAACTCCATCTAGAGGTGAGTCAGTTTCCACTTCATCAACTTAAAGTACCCTATTTGAGATAACAAAATTGGTGTTCACCATACATGGCATATATGGCTCCAAATAAAATCTTATAATAGTTCCAAAATGTATTGTCACTTTAGTACCATACTTGGTCCTAAATAATAAATATGTCTAATAAATTGGCATATATCCTCCAATCTTTGAGGTAAACTCCCTTGAAAGATACATGATAAAATAAGGAGCCAAGTCCACTACCACTACATATTGCTCAATAATAACATTGGGACAAGCATGTAATGTAAATTTTAGATCTTTGATTATATATATTGTCTTTTTTGGTGACCCATATAATTTTAATACTCCTTTGGTATTTCGATCATAGAGAAGACCAAGTTTGTTTGTAATTTGTTTGGGTATGACAATGCTACTAGTTCCACTATCTACCATACAATTATGGACTAATTAGTTAGCAACTATCAAAAAGAGATAAAAAGGAGGTGTTTTGTTTGATTTGACATTGGTTTTGTCTACCTTTATCATGTTATGTACCTGCTAATTAGGTTGCTTGATTTGATAATATGAATTATCTAGCACAACTCATTATTTCTCAATTGTCTCTTTAGACACTTTAAGAATTGAAATATCTTGAATGAGCATGTCTTTCTGACCCAGAATAGCAAGGGAATCCTAAATTCCAATGCTAACATTTTATTTCTTCATTTGATCCACTATACTAAATGAGGCTCCACTAGCCTTTGGCTACAACTTTTGAGAAATTGGTTGCTCTGTAACTAAAGGTGTTTGGGAAACCTTCAATGTATCTACATTATGAATATTCTATACTATAGGAGTATCAAATTTATCCTTGAAAATTTTAGGAATAAAAATAGTAACATTAGAAATTTTACTCACATCTTGAGCTTCCTCAATTGCTCTTCTTTTAACTCTAGTTAGAGATGCAACTTGACCATTTGTGTTGTTAGTTTCACCAACTCAGTTAAATGCAATATGATCATCTAATTAACAATTAACATTGATAGTATTAGGCTATATTTGAATTTTTTGAGCCTCTTCTTGGAATGCCACATTCATGTCTTGATGCTAACTACCTTGAAGAGAGAATTCTTCTTGTGTCAATTGTGGCATAATAATATCATGTGATATTAAAGTTTGGTTTTGAGTGTCATTTAAATTAGAAGGCTACTATCTTGAATCCTACATCAAGTTATTTTGAGGAACAATAACTTTTTAACTAGAAGGTATATTAGGATCAAGGGCTGTATATGGCTCAATTTGGGTTATGACTCCTTGATTTTGGTAAGGTTATCTATTGTCCTTGAAACCTTGGTAAAGAGGTCTTTGGTTATTGAAGGATTGATTAGTGTTTTGGTTTTTTATATTGATAAGGTTTACCTTGGTATTTTTGTCTCTTGAGTTGGGCTATCTCATTTCTAAAGGCTTGTAACATCCTCTTCAGATATACAATCTCACTCGCTTGATTAGAAGAGGCCACAATTTGGGTTTTAGGAGATGTAATAGGAGATATAAATGGAATATGAGGAACTTAAGGAGAGGGAACAAGTTGAAATTCTATAAATATAGGCATTAAAGGCCTTAGAACAATCTTACCAACTTGTATCAAGTTGTTCTCTGCTCTTATTGGAAGTTCATAGGTATTTGGCAAGGTATTATCACCCATGGATTGTATTATGACACTTATTTCAGAATTGAGGGCCTTTAGATAATATATAAATACATAGTTTAGATATGGTCTAACCAATGCAAATATCCTAGTCTATGTCTTTTGTAATATGATGTTAAATTCAGACATAAACTCATGGGGGTACCTTTGCATGGTAGTAGGTTTTTCAACTAAAGATAGATGATCAGACTTGTCTTCAAACTACTTAACTAAGGTTGTGCCTAACTCATCCCATGTAGTAATGGAGGTCAAAGGAAGATTCCTATACCATTTCAATGTTTTTACTTTGAAGGAAGCAACAAGCAATATGACAGCCACATTATCTTGAGTAATATTATGAATAGAAATTTTTTTGGTAACATCTTTATTATGCTCAATAGTAGTAGTTTTATCCCATTCTCCTGAGAAGAAAGGAATACTCTTGAGGGTAGACATAGGAATGTCATCATATTGGGAAAATTTTAGGGGACTACTCCTATTAAATGGAATAAACACTTTATTTTTTATAACCATTTGGGAAAAATGGATTTGAGTAATGGGAATGATATATTGGACTAAACCAATAGGATAAATAGAAGGTGAATGCTTCTTTTGAGGATAAGGGTTTTCCTAGTGGTTCTTGATTTTCAATAAAAAGTAGAAGGTATTTCAATGTGTTCAAATGGAATACCTTTATATGATGATCTTGTTGTAATCTTTGGAATGAAAGAACTGTCTGGAAGGTATTATGAACTCTACAATTTGGAGGATATTCAACATTTGATGATGCTAGATATCTCTTCCTTTTTCAATTTTTTCTTCTTAATCTCAAACTTCAAATATGCCAAAGAAACTAGTCCCACTAAGTATGCCAAAACTATTGGTATTATAGATTTATACCTTGGCTAAGAAGGGGATTATTCAAATCTTCCTACTCAAATCTATTCCAATATGATATTGATCATAAGTTGTGGGTATCCTAAAAATGGATCAGACCTCTGGAAAAGGCTAACTTCCTTCTAGATCTACAACCTAAATGATACTTAATCTAACACTTTCTTGGAAAAGAGAAGAGAGTAACAAAAATATATGAAATCATGAAAATGGGTGATGCACCAGTAATTGGAACACTTATACTTTGCATAAGACACACTATGAGACACATTCAATACCAAAGAAGATCAATCTCACATGAGTATTTCATAATAAGGCACGAATTACTTATTAAATTAGCATGAGAGGGTAAATTTCCATTTTAAGATAAAAAAACAAAATGTAAATAGCACTTATAATGACCTATACGAACTACCAAGTAATTCATGAAGGTGAGGAAACTCAAACATAGACAGGGAACATACATTCACTTAACTACAATACATAAGTTCATATAATGCACTTCAATCTAACCTATAAAATGGTGCAATTAAATATTTATTCCATTAAAAAGGTGTTACAGTACAAATTTGGCATAGCCTAAGCAAGCCAAAGCATAAAAGTCTATTTATTTAAAAATTTCTAGAGGTTTCTTTCTAAAAACTTTTAGAGTGTTTTCCAAGTGTGGAAAAGATGGAACATATATAGAAAAAGGAAGAGAGAGAGAGAGAGAGAGAGAGAGAGAGAGAGAGAGAGAGAGAGAGAGAGAGAGAGAGAGAGAGAGAGAGAGAGAGAGAGAGAGAGAGAGAGAGAGAGAAATATGATGTATTAGCACAAGTTTGAGGATGTTGACTCATGACTTTATCAATAGGGAATAAATTTTGTAAAAGAATTTAGTGCTCATTATCCGTATCCAACTACTAGGTCTCCTTAAAACTCCATGTCATTATCTATATGTTCTACTGATGAGGACTGTGTCTTGAAAATGACATAACTATGCCATATATGTCATGGGTGGCCATAAATACCTGATTATCAAAAATGTGACATGTTGATAGAAGAAATAACTCCCTATGATCATGTTTAAATCTGTATTTAGTGTGAATTAAACATCTATTCTTTATTTAAAACCCTGTAAGAGATGAGAGGTTATTGTGCATGAAGATCCTCTATCCAAAAGCAATGAATACGTCAATGGAATGAATTTTCAAGAGAGTCGACAAGTTCCCAGTGATTGACTAGTGGTCCTAATTTAACATATATGGCAATGGAGCCTTGTCCATAACAATCTCATCTGCATGTCAATGTATACTATTAAACGAGCTCTAAGTGTGACAAAAATCCTTAACATTTTATTTACCTAGGATAAAAACTAGTTCATCAACCTTCAATGGAAGATTTTTGTATTTTCCCATTGTTCATAGTCATTGATTTCCAACTTAAACCATTTCTAGGGTGCCCAACTATGTTAATTATCATTTGTCCCATTGATCATGTTGACTTATTGACTCCATTCATATCATTAGATCTGGATGTCTGAATACCTGACAATGCATAATTTCCTACCAATAGATCCCTTTGACATGTTGACTTGAACACAAACCATTAGATCAAAATGTATGAATCAATGTGATCCCTTTGATTTAACTTGGTGCTTATCAATGCACCATTGGATCTCTGATTAATTAATCTTCACCATTAGATTTTGTTCAACCTGTATCTCTTTAAGGGCATTCACCTAGGGACATTTTGACTATTTTGACTCCAATGTGAATCATTATATCAAATGTGTTAGTATGAGAGATATTATAGACCCTTAGATCAAGATCAACTTCAAACAATTTAAGGATACTTTTAAACTCAAATGATTAGTTTAGGGAGTTTAAATTTGGCATCCTACTGATCATATTTGACATCCTATAGAACATATTTGACATCCTATAGAACATATTTGACATCCCAAAGACCATCAAATTTAAGCACATATAGATTTTTATAGTGAATTAAAGTTGACATTCATATGAAATTCATTACATTATTTGACCAAATTTGGAGGCTTAGATCTTGAAGCTTAAATGCCATGGAGGGACCAAACTTACAGGTGATGTTCTTGATACCAAAAGGAATGAACCCATTTGATCTATTAGCTTATGAGACATCTTGATCATACATATAAAATGTACAAATCAATTGGTCTATTCATTCTCTCATGACATCCTAATGATGGTTTGGTTTATTTGGTTAAGTATAATAAAACATTGTCAAACTCCTTGGAAGCCCAACTTTGAACATGCATAACTTCATTTGCGCTTCGAGAGATGACCTAGAACTTAACATGTAGAAACTAGGGAACAAACTAAGCAAACCCATGTGAGCAAATCCTCCATAAATTACCACATGTGTGAGATATGATGTTATCAAACTACCCACTTGGCTTTGTTTGAACTCCTTTAAAAATGGCTATATATGGAAATTTAGTAGATTTTATCTAAGAGGGCAACTTTAGACCTCAATAAATTTTGATGTGATTTGGCATATGGCTTGAAACTTGGTGCATATGTTATAGGAATAAAACTGAATAGACCCATGTGACCAATTTTTCTTGACTCATCTACATGTGTGATAAATAGAATCAAAAAATTGCCTACTCAAAATTTTTGCCACTTGACCCAAAATATCAAGATGAACACAATAAAGAATCAAATGAATCCCATACACTTCCATATCCATTCCAAGCACTTTTAACACCCCATAGGGTCTCTACAACTCTAGACCTATCCTTAGAAAATGATAAATTACACTTTAAGTGAACTTAAATTATTTGAAAAGCTTTACAATCTGCATGATCTTTTTGGTCCACTCATTCCATCTAGTACTCTACTCATAATGAATCATTATTTCAACATGAACCTAAATCAACTGTCCAAACCACATCTAGATAAAAGTTCCTTATGTGAGACAAAATTTGGCTAACAATGACATAAGCTTCCAAAATATGATTGATTGTCTAAAAATAAAGGCTACCCAACTAATTATTATTACCACAATAATGTGTCAATACCAATAAGAAATCTGATCACCATCATATCTTATTCTGGCCTCTATTTTAGAATGATAATAGGACTATAATTGATTCCTCTTGGATTTGCATCTGATGCATCCCAAGAAAGAAAGGTTGATCCTCTCTCAACACCATCTCACACCTTCAAGTGGCCATTATTTTTTCATCATCCATGTTGATCCTGTAGGGCTAGTGGTTTTAGAATCCTGGTTGTTAGAATCTTGGCTTCTTTCACTAGATTGGACCATCTTTCAATTCTACTTTACACTAGCCAACCCTGTAAATCAAATCAAATAGAAGAACAATACCAAGAATCTAAGATCTAAAAAATCTAAACTAAAGTATATCAACAACTGAAACAAGTCTTGTATCAACCTACTCTACTACCAAAATAGATCCAAAAACAAGATTTAACCTCTTATATAAATCAAATAGTTTTTATAAAATTGGATACTAAAAAAAATTCAATTTCCTTAAGTACATAAAATTAGATGCGTAATTCTAGGAATGGATGAAAGTGATTTTAAAACTCTTGATTTGTGTCATTTACAACTTTTCATACTTTTATTTGTATCTCATTAATTATGTCCAAGCTACATTAATAAATGAAACACTAAATAAACTGAAATAGAAAATTGACACCAGTATGATAATGGAGTTCACCCTTTTAGGGGGTACATCTTTGGATCTGTGAAATAATGAACTGATCCATTAAAAATATGCAAGTCAAATTACAAGCTTACATCAAAATGTGGATTACAACCTACAAATAGTGTTGAATTGACTATTGAAGACTCTGAAACTGATCAACAAAATGTCTTCTCAAAGTTTGTAGTACCTGTGAATTGTATTTATGGCTTATTCATCAAGAGTAAATGAAAAATCTTAATAAAAAATGGCATTTCAATGTTGGAAGAGTGTCTCTAGATTTTACAGACTTGTAAACTCCTTTAAATAACCCTGAAACAACATTTAATAACCTTCCATGGCCATAGGCTTTACAAAATAGAAGGAAATTCAATAATATACAGTCTTGGGTCTCTATTCAAATACTATTTTACACAATATATATAATAGTACATATTTCTTAGTCTAATGGAAAGACCTATCCTTTTACAAGAGAGGCATCACAGGTTTAAAACACATCCCAACCCCTTTTGCTTCTCATGGCTCAAGTCTGTGTATTTTATCTTCATCCTAGATCTATAAAATAACATTTTCTCATGGTCCAAAGATCCTTATAAATAGGTGTATCACCTCTCACATTTTAGATTGTGTCTTAAAAATATATAGTCACACATACTTATGTATATCTTTAATGGCTAAAAGGCTTTACAAAAATAGAAGAAAAATAAATTAACATAAGCTCAAGTTTGTACCTTCAAATATATATCATCTGCGCATGGGCCAATGTCCTTTACCAATTAGGTGTATTACCCTGTAAGTAAAAGATCACATTTGCCCATGGCTCCAAAACCCTTCTAAATAGGCATGTTATAATACCCTTCCTCTTGGGACCTATGTGTCTGTAATTAAAACTTGCATTGTATATTATTACCTAGCCCATGGTCCAATAGCTTTTTTATACTAGTTTGAATCCATCCAATCCCCTTCAGTTACAAGGATTTGTAGACTAATATTAGCCTTAAGGCCATGGCCTAACGATCAAGCCTTAGCCTTTTTTAAAAAGGTCAAGGATTCAACCCTTAAATCTTGACAAGTATTTTCTTTGAGGAATAAAATTCCACATTTACAGGGAGTAATTGGTTATAGGACTTAAAATATGCTTTACATGGATGTTAAAGCCATGTATTCAGTCACATCTATCTCACCTTTTGTTTAGGTCAGATCCTATGCTAAACCCATAGAATTCTTAACAAATATCCTTGATGTGAGCTTGGTCTTTGAGCTATTAGATCTCAAACTCAAAAATATCTCTAGATGGCACTAGGCTAGGTCTCAATCTCGGCAAATGACTTGAAAAATAAAATTATGTGGTGGTAGGCCATGTGGTGGCCTGAGGACCCACCATGTGGACCTCTCCAAATGCTTCTCATCCTTTGAGATGCACAAAAATATATATGGTATTTGGTTTAACAATTTAGGATTGTTAGTCCCATGTGCAACATGTAAATAACACAGAGGCATATATATGAAAAATGTTAATAATAGTAACATGAATTAATGGAGGCAAAGGTACCCCTCCACATAAAGAGTGTGTCAACCCTTGCTGAGGGTCCCCAACCAACAAATAGTGAGGCCCATTTGTCTGAGTATAAGTGTCAAAGAATAGAGGCAAAAACAAAATAGTCTTTTACCATTGTACTACCATGTGTCACATGTTGATTGGCTCACTTGAAAACCATACACACATCCACATCACTATTTGACTATTGACCACCTTTGATCCAAACTTTGATCAATGATATCTGGAGCATACTATGTCCATTTTATGCATTCCAATATGCATTGGAAATATCTCAAAATGCTCTTCAATACTGTGCTGGTTTTGAGAGATCTTGGGAACTATGAAGGGTAAAAATCCTCCAAATCAATAGATAACTTGACCTATGTAGGAATTTATCTAGTGAATAAAGTGCCATCAGGGGAGTGGCTGGCTTGGAAATTAAACCCAAAATAGGACTTTAAGAGTAGTGTGCTCTAAGAAAACAAATTCTTATGTCTAGAAGGAGAGAACCATGAGCGAGTTCCTAACATGCCAAGTAGCATACTTATGGAGGATACCTCATGTATGGGAAGGGTCATCAAAATTCAATAGAAAAAACTCTTGGTCATATTCTAGATGATCTCTAGCTTAATGCCATGAACTACCCAGTGGGTTTGCACCTAAGACCTAAGCATACTTTGAGAGGGAATTCACCCTACAAAATATCTTATCAAAAAAAAATTGCTCTAACTATTGATACACAAATTTAAATTTAGGAATAGACAAAATAAGATTAATTTCTAAAGAGTTACCTTGTGGTAAACCTTCGGGACAAACTTTCTTTGGCACTTACAAGGGGCCATTGCTCAACGCTCTACCATTCTTCTCCATCACTGAAACAATCAAGAGAGAATAGGGATAAGTCATTATAAATGATGCCCTCGCCCAAAAGTGAAGAACCCTAAAAGGTAATAAATGCAAGCCCCACAGACAATCTAAGGGACATCGTATGACACAAGCTAGACAAATAAAAAATCAAGGACCGATTCAATGTTGTGTCTAAAAGAAACTCTAATAGAGCAAAAAGAAATTCTCCAAAAAAACCCCTCATTTGTTTAAAAATTACAAACCAATAATATTCTTAAAAATTCTCCCTTAATTTAAGATTTCCAATCCTTATGATTACAAAGAGAAAGACAAGATTCCCTTTTTTAAAAATAAATTTTATCCTTGTTTATAAAATACATATAAATAATTATATTCCTTGTGAGAATTAAGATACATATGTTTAATTTCATATCAATTCTTATAAATATATTTTAGATAATTTATTTCAGTGTATGAGATTCAAAAAGTCATCTCAAATTTTAAGTAATATATACTATTATATTTTATGGTCATACTTTTTTTCTAACAATATGATGGATTTAAGGTATTTCTATTACATATTATGAATAAAAGAGTATTATTACATAATATGAATAAAAGGGTATGTAATCTCTCTTTCTCAATTATTTGTATTTTTTTTAAAAAGACGTGTGGGCATGTTTACAAATAATACATAAAGTTCAATATGATTCAAGCTTCTACTTCCTTTTATAATATATTAGGCTAATATGAATAAAAGGGTATGTAATCTCTCTTTCTCAATTATTTGTATTTTTTTTAAAAAGACGTGTGGGCATGTTTACAAATAATACATAAAGTTCAATATGATTCAAGCTTCTACTTCCTTTTATAATATATTAGGTAAATAAGACTTTTGTTACAAATGAATGATTAAAATCTCAATATATATATATATATATATATATATATATATATATATATATATATATATATATATTCCAAATGTAACATTTCAATATTCAAATATTTAGATTTAAAATAATGTCTCTATCCTTTTCATATGTTATATTTTGAAATATGTATTCACATTACTTAATTTTTAGTATAACATACCTTTTTTTAGTGTAATATAATATACATTAAAAATGACTTCTTGATATTTATTATATTTATTTTTCTTTATTTTATATATGATATATGTTAATAAATTCTACACTAAACTTTATTTATATATCAATTTTAATTTTTCATATAAAAAATGATTCTATAAATAAAAGTTTCATTAATTATATTATAATATTATTAATATTTAGATTAAAAAAAAATTGTTTATTTAATTGGATCACCCCCACACATTTAAATAAATCCTATGTATTTAAAAACTCTCATGTATTCAAATTATTAATTTTTATTTTAGTAGAGTGAGATATCCAAGTTTTATTTAAAAAAATTAGAATTCTAAAAGAGCATTCATGAGTGGAAAATTTTGACAATATTTTTAATTTAAATATTTAAAAAAGAAAAGTATTATTTTCTTTCAAAATAAAAACAAGCTAAAGTTATGTTGAATCTTCTTATACAAGAAAATAAGATGATATGAAAAGAAGTTGATGTAGGATTAAGCTACAAGAATTTAATAGATCAAGAATAAAATGATTTTTTTTTCAATTAAAACCTCATTTATTTCTAATATTTTGCCGTTAAATATTTAATTTAATTTTTTTTCTTATATATATAATTTAATTATTTTAAAAAAATAATTAATGTTTTGGACTTATTAAGTGTGTATATTCTAAAAATTCAAATATAAATTTATTATTATTTTCTTGTTTAAGATTATTCTAAGGTTTATTATTGAAATATAATGTATTACATGTAATTTATTTCTAATTGATTAAAACTTGCCAAATATAAATTTATTATTATTTTCTTGTTTAAGATTATTCTAAAGTTTATTATTGAAATATAATGTATTACATGTAATTTATTTCTAATTGATTAAAACTTGCATGGATCTTGTTTGTCTTCCCTTTAATTTTTATCTTGATTCTTATATCCATGTTCATATTTGAATTCTTGCACTTTTTTTTTTGGTATTCACTTCCCTCTCTAGATATATAATAAATTTTGTATTTGTTTAAATATGGAATCAATTCACTTCATTTTAATGCATTCCCTTTTTTCTTTGATGTATTTTTCTAAAAAATTCTTGCAAGATTTTTTTTTCATATACTTATTTTAAGTAGAATAATATTATATTAAGAAATGAAACCAATTGAATTTGGAGGTTCTCTATAGATATTAGTCACATATTGAATAGAGATTTCATTGTTGTGTTTGAAATATGGGTTCAACCAATCAAACATTTCAATGCATCAACATTATATGCATTTTCCTATTTATACATGAATGGTTCAAATTTGGTTTTATTAAACTATTATGATTACTTGTCAACCCTAAACCCATTTTTATGCATCTCAATGTAACCCCTACATTAACAAAGTGTGCTTTTCCCATCCCACTTCTAATAATTTTTGTATGGCCATAACATTTGTCAAGACTGTTTTTATGGTTCTCATGTATTATTGTGCATAATTTTAAATCAAAAAGGTCTTTCCACATCTTTTGCCTTTCTAATTTCTAGTTTTTATAAGTTAATCATATGTGTTAATTTAACCAAAATTCAAAATCAAATCATATATAAATAATCAAATCATTTTATAAATAAATATTTATACAATTCTTAGAATGTACTATGTTAGACCACTCTTAAAATAATTGACTCGTATTATTTTTGTTATACATTCCATATCTATCAAATTTAATTTATCTATTATATTTAGAAAGTCTAAAAAATTAGTCTAAAAGAAAAGCATTAACTCTAATCTTATTTACACAAACCCCAAAACTTAAAACTTTATCTATATTAGATTTCAAAGATTTATTAATTTCATGATGACAAGAGTTCAAGAACATAATTAGAGTAGGAGACAATAAGTGAATGAGAGTGAAGACATTTGTTGCAATTTAAAATTCCTGACCAAGATTGTATAGTTTTAATAGGAAAAATTATACAACATTGGTAATGATTAGTACTAGTCTTACAATGGACTATTAATAACCAAGATGAATACATTAGGTTCATTTGTACAATCATGATATTGTTTTTTTTTTTTTAATTTTAATTTGACAAGTGAAAATTTTCATATACTTAGTTATTAATATAGACAAGTTAAATTATAATAATAAATCTAAAAGTAATTAAAAAATAATTATAAATAAAATTTACATAATTTAAAAATAGTATTTTGATATATGTTTAATTGAACAATTAATTAAATATTTTTTATTCTATTTAAAATGTTTTGTAATTTGATTTATCATATTAGTCAATGTATACACATCATAATAAACTATGATACATTAATTTAAAATGATTTTTCTCATAAAAAATTAAACACTCCAAAATAATTAATGATCAAATTATTAATATATAAATATATAAATATAATTTAAGAAAATCAAATCTCTCTACAAAATTGTATTTATTATGAATATCAAAAATGTTCTATATTATCATATACATAATCTAACACAAAATTAATTTTCTTAAAAATTATCACCACAAATCTTTATTTCATAATTCAACTTCATATTCTTTTCTTTAATATCTAATAAATTAGAACCTACCTACTAAAATAATATCATCAAATATTTCCAAAAAAGAAACGATTTAGATAAAATTTGACTTATTACAAGATTAACTATTATTATCTACATTACATTTCAATCATACACATTTGATTTGTATTTCTCGTTAGATATCAAATATTATTTTCATGCTAAGTAAAATAAATTTTAGTGTAGAAGACTTAATCTCATACTTATTTGATGAGGAAATATAATAATAAAAATATGTATTAGAGAAAGAAAATACTTCAATGATGGAAAAAGATAAGTCCAAATCATCTTTTTGGGAAAATATACATAAGGTTTCAATCATAATATAAGCCAAAGTTCATTGTATCATCATTACAAAACTCCATATCACCTTCTTTTGAATTGTAAGCAGAGAGTATAGGACCTTCTTTCCAGGAAAATATACATAAGAGTTACAAGCATAACATAAGCCAAATTTTATCGTATCATTATTGCAAAACTCCATATCACCTTTTCTTGAACTATAAGTAGAGAGTATAAGACCTTTTAGATGGAAATTTAGATCAAAAAGAGTTGATAGTCGAGGGGGTTGATTGGTAACAATACTCTCACCCTTCAAATGATAAAGACACTAGTGATGAAGAATCAATATTTTGATGTGTGGGGGAATAGGGACTAAGAACATAAATTAATTTATGTTTTTAATATGAAAATATAAAGTGGAAGTATATACCACTCTTACTATAGCATAACAATTTTTTTGAACACTAATTTAGATTGGTTTGAATAGGATGATGGTTTCCTATTCATAGATATTTTATGTGAATTAATTGATAGGTTTCAATTAATATATTTTCAAAATTTATATGTGTATCAAGAATATCTTAACTTCAGTTTTTAAATGATAGTGCATTTCCTATATATTAAGATGGGGAATGTTAGATATTATATTATTAGTGAGATATACTATCAGTGTTATTTTTATATGAGTTTTTTAGTCAACTCATTAACATTAGTGTGGGAGGAAAAATAAGAATTCTTAGTTATAGAAGATCTTATTTTGTATATTTTTAGGTTTTCCAAATAATAATTAAGATTATTGTAAAATAAATATTATATTTATTAAAGCTACCCCTCCCACATAAAATTACACATGTAGTGATATAGATAATTTCATTAAATTATTTGATGCATTTTCTATTTTTGAATCATGCACATTTAACACTTTTCCTTCAAGAAATATGAATTTTCCATAGCTTATTAAATATTTTTATTATGAGTCTCATCTTGATGGGATCATTTGTTAGCAATTTTTTAATTTCAAATATTCTAAAAAAATAAAAATAAAAATAAAATAATAAAGAAGCTAAAAATTGATTATGCATAGCATCTTGATTTATTTATCATGATATTCTTCTGCTTCTTACATGTGATTAATTTGATTAATTATTCTAGCCCTCAACTCTTTGTAACATTTTGGCTTCTTAGGTCTTCTTTTTTACTATTTAGGTATGAACACTCTAACACACTATCTTTATTGCCATCATGTTCTATTTACCATGTTGTTTTCATATTTTGAGAAGAAAAAAATGCATTTTTCCATCATGTATAGTATCGACTAGTAATATTTGGTATCAACTACCATTTGTGTCCTTAGCTTGTCAATTTTATCTAATAATAATTTTGAGATATGAAAAGTAAAAATAGAGCACATAGAGCCTTAATACATCTAATTTTTTAATATTTCATTCAATTTAGGTAAACACTTGGTAATACTTATTCATATTTTTTTTCTCATATGTGTGAGTTACATATCTCAACAAGTGTAAATTCAATAAGATGATGATGTAAAATCATTCTTTTGCATATCTATTCTATATCCTATATAGTTTTAAGTTATATTCACATATACTATGGGAGCATCTTGCTCATACATAGACATGAAACCATATTCAATGCATACTTTACATTGACATATGATGCATATTTATTTGATCCCTTATTGGCAAGGAATACGGCATGGTAAAATATTAAAGTATAATAAAAGGACACTTGTGCAAATTATATAGTTTTTTATTTTGTATAAATTTTTGTATGTATTTGACTTGTTAACCCTAATTGGGTAATAAAATAATGTGAAGAATATTTCCTTTTATATATTGAAAGGCTAGAATGCGAGGAGATAAATGATTATAAAGGGCTATATATAATGCTTTATTGCAATAGAATATGGTTCTGATGTGTTGCTAGAGATTAATAGAATCATACTGATATGGTTTACCTAATCATCATTTACATATGGTTAGCGTGCAGTAAAATTTTTGTTTTACTTAATATATTAACATATGTTATGTCATTTATGGTCCTCCTTTTATTAAAACCATGTTCTTCCTAACATGTATGTGTAATTATGTATGTAAATGATGAATTATAAGTTTGTAAGGTTAATTATGGTTTTTGTTTACTCTTTACTACACAAACTATTTATGTAATTAACATGTTCTAGAGTATTTCCAAGAATATCTACTAATAATGGTACCTTAAACATGAAAATATTTGGATAAAATATGTTGAGATGGTTGCAAGGACAAAGAGATATATAGAGATGGTTGGATAAGAGAATCTAGAATTTTTTAGAAAATGAAGAAAGGAGATTTGGAATAACTATGAAGGAGGTTATCCAAAAGCACATCTATGGTGAAATCTATGAAATATTATGGTGTGAGTTTCTTGGATTGTTAGCTACATGGTTAGCTAGGTTGGAATAGTGTTGCTTCATCCGAAGGAGGACATATCTTATAGTTTGTATAGAAGAAAAATTAGATAGATTATGTAACCTAGATATAGATTTGTCTCAAGTAGTAGATTATTAAATAAGGACTAAAATTGATGGCTATATTACCAAGTTTCCAATGCAAGGATATGTATTTTTTGAGATTGTATAAGATAGGTGTTAATATTTTCGCCTCACAAGACAAAAGTTAATGCCTATCATTCAAAGCTTTGATAACCTTTACCTTAGCTTGATTTTCTATGCCTCATAGTGTCCTTGTTTAAGAAAAAATGACTAACACAAGCTATGAAGAGCCAGACCATCACTAAGATGTCATGCAAAAATAGATTAATAAACTTACTTGTGCATTTTATAAGTATGCTCAGAAATCCTCACAGGGTCAAAGGATCACATGGAATCAATGCTCTCAATGCTAAGACCTTACTCTATAAAATTCATGTCTTGATGAGATTTCTATCCCAAGATCTAAGACTTCAAAGATTAACTTGAAAAATAGGACATACACACGAACATCAAAATTAAGATGAATAATTAACCATTTGGTGTTCAAATATTAATGTCATATGGACGTTAATGACATTCATGTAGATGTTAAATGATGGGTACACAAACATCAAATTTAATCCATAATAAATAATTGTTATGGTTCAAAAATCCTAATATATTCTCACAGACATAAAATATAGGCATGTAGACATTAATTTAGGGTCTCATGAATTTTTCATTTGAGTTAAAACCCTTAGGTCTTGACAAGATCAAGGGCTCGCATTCAATCATGCATCAAATATCTATGAAATGCGATCAAGTCAATAAGTCAAAAGGGTCCCTAGAGAAAATCCAATGACACATGTTTGATCATACCAAAGGGGATCGATGATATGAGATGGGTTAAAAGTTCAATAAGTTGAGTCAATAATCAATAAATAATTAGCAAAGGTGAGTCTAGAAGTTTTTCAATGAAGGTTGATGAAGCAATTTTCAACCAAGGTAGCAAATACATGGATTCAAGTTTGAGAACAATCTAAGTTGAACAAAAGATAAAATTTCAAAGGATGCCATGAAGGTATACACATAGATTTCATCCCCAGAACCAGTAGTATGATTGTGACCCTTCTCTTCATTCTTTCATGCCATGACAAACCAGTAAGGAATAATTAATGCCATGACAAGTTTCTAATAGACTGATCTAGTTATTGTAACTACATCAACATCATAATTCATCTTGAAAATGAATTAATCTTACTATTGTAACCATAAGGAGCATCAATGAAAGAATAATGTAATGGTGTAACAATTGAATTGACCCTAACCAATCAATAAGTTTCAATAAGCATAAATGTAGAGGTAGTTTTAATAATGGTTCTAAGTGGATTTAAGCTCATTGATTCTCCTTTTAGTGCCAAAACTTCCTCTATATTGCTTCCCATTCTTCTATATATTTATGGTTGTAATCCTTTATTATTATCCCTTCGACTAGTATAGTAACACTATGCATAGATTATAACTTGTACCAAAAATCAATAAAGGAGGTTTGTTTATAGATCAATTTATGGTGGTAGTGTGTACTTTTGATCATGTATTTTCATATAAGTGTGATAGTTGTCATCTTTTGAAGGTCCTTTCCTCAACTACTACTATAATTTCATCCTCAACAAGTCAATTTAAGAGTTAAGAATAGAGATTACACTAAAAATTATTTATATACAATGTCTTTAAAGACCTTCATACACATATCTTCAATCTAGTAATCTTCTTTCAAGATTTCCTTTCAAATACTAATGTTTAGGACTAATGTATAGAGTTTCTCTTTGATCCATATGTGTGCCTTAGTTTCAAATCTTTTAGAGGATAAACAACTATTTAGGTGCATCACCAAAGGTTCCCTTTTCACCCCAAAAAATCATAATAGGTTTAGTAATTGGTCATCAATTCATATAATCAGAGGAGATATTCTTGTTATAAATCCTAGAGGTTTGATCTATATATAGGCATCCCATGACCTTAGATCATTCCCATGTTAGTCCAAGTATGAGTCAGACTTGAGTAATTTGATCTCTATTGGGTGCTATCCAGATAGCTAACCATTTCTAGCATGCTAGATGGGACCATTCACATGATGTGAATCATTTTCATGTTTGCATACATTTTATGCCTGCAAGACTTATCATAAGATCCTCTATAAAAGGGAAAGAAATATATTTATCTAAGTTATCTTTGTAATAAAAAAAGATGAAGAAATCTTCTTAGTTAAATCCTAATCCTACACTCTTGTTCCCCTATTGTTACAATAAATCCTCCTATTCAAGCCAATATTGTTTAACCAAATATTGTTATAAATCCCATAGCTCAGATGGCTATTCCTAGAATAAAATCCTTTATGCCATTTAATGGCGGTAGTCCTCTAAGTCTTAATGGGATGATATTTGAGCCTCTGTTTTAAAGGATATTCCTTATTTTTTAGGTGAAAATCCAATTACTCATATAAAATATATTACATATATTACTAACCTTTGTTCAGTGCATCATATAACTCATAAAAATGTATCAATGTGGTTGTTGGCAATTTCATTCAAAGGCAAATCACTCCAATGATATAGAGGATTGGATCCTACATCAATAAACAATTGGGATGAATTTGGAGAGGTCCTATGCAATCACTTTGAAGATAAAAGTGACCACCTTTCACTTGTTCTAAAAGACTTGGGACAAAATTCTTGTAGTGATCAAGCCTACACCCAACTATGGTTTTCTATACTATCTGAAGGCTATTAATTCAGTTGTAGCTATGATGATTTAATCCATGGGAGGGAACACTCTAAATGAGGCTTTTTAAATATCAATCAAGGTTGAGAATTGCCTTATAAAATAAGGCAAGTTGTCTCTAAGGCCACCAATGCCTCTTTTTCTAGAGATCCACCCTCCTGCTCTAACTATTGTTCCATTTTTAGATTAAGAAAAGTTATATCAAATAGAAGGTGATCAAGATAAATATTGGGGAAGATAGAGAGTCTTCTTAAGACTTGTAATAACAAATTCATTGTGATGGAAAGACAACAAGCTCCACCATACAAGCCATACTAGAATACTAATTAGAATTATTAGTATAATAGGCCATCATATCAATCTAATTAGTAAGGACAAGGGTAAAATTCTCAATCAAGGTAATATAATATGATGCCAAAGAAATTCTAGAGCTATTTTTCCAACTCAGAACAACTATGCTCAGGAAGGGTAATGGAATAATTAATGGGATCAAGAAAATACTATGGCAATGGATCTAACAAGTGAGATCTCACACCAGTTTTATATCTAGTAGAGTTCAGCTCCTCCTCCACATAAAAGCCATCCAAATGAGGAATCCTCTCTACCACATGGATACTTTCATTCACTTACATAATCAAAAGTGCTAAATCAACAAGGATGAGAGAGTGATAAAGCACTTATTTAAATTATGTTTGTTAACTTCCAAGAATGTGAGAATTATTTTGAGCACACAACATCAAATCAAAATCAAAATATGCCTAATGTTGATAATTCAGTTGTATCCCATACTAGATCCAAGAAAAGGGCAATTGGTGATGGTTTAGGTCCTGAAAAGGTAGCCCCTTTTCCTTTTTAGACATGAAAAAGGATCACCACTCATTAGCTACCTCAAAAGACATCAAATTAGTAGATTCAAGATCCAAAGGGGAAGAATGTGAAAGGGCCTTACATCCCTCAGTTCACCCAACATCTAGGAGCCCCTCATGTTCCTAAATTGTATTCAAGAATAGCCACTTCTCCATTTAGTATTGAGGATCATATGAAGAAAACTTTAATATCAATCTCAATGTGGGATAAATTGATAATGGAAAGATAAAAGGAGTATCTGTAAGAAGAGATTTCAAATCTCAATATCTCTGATAAACCAACTGAAAAGGAAAGATTAAGTGTTATTCTAACCAACACTAATCTATTTTTTGAGACTCAATCTCCTAAGGTGACTAAGCCTCCTCCATTATATCTTTCATTTATCATAGGAGATTATCTTTTCCACAATTATATGATTGATAATAGACCTAGTACTTATGTCATGCCTAAATCCATAGTTGACAAACTAGGGCTCAAGGATGAACCTCATGAAAAAGGAGTGTTACATTTGGATGGTTATCCTACTAGAACTATGGGAATCCTCAAAGATTTTAATATTTTACTTTTTGCTTGTCTAAATTTCACCATTTAAAAGGATATAGTTGTTGTTGATTTCCTTCATACTTTGCACTATGCCTATCCAAAGATTTTACTGATAAAATAGGAGGCTACCTTTCTTCAGATTGGTCACACATGGTTTTTAGATCTAGATATGGAACTGAATTCACTATAAGAACTAAACCTATTTCCAAATTTCACCTTGAACCATATATGCAAAATATGTCTAATGTGAATTATAGTATTTTAGAGGAAGATGAGGATACTATTGATCAAGAAACTTCTAAGCCACTTGAAGGCATACCAGATCTACTCTTGGATGAGTAGGCTACTAATAACCATGGGTATGACCCATACCAAGATATTAAAGACACTAATTTTTGTGTCTATTGGATGCATGAAGAAGGTGACACATTATATAGTCTTACCAACTCAAAGCAAGATCAAGAAGGGTTGTGGAATATGTTATTTGATGGATCCAGATCAAAGAATGGGATTAGGGCTGGTGTAATGTTGGTTTCACCTCAAAATCAAAGGTAATATTCTTCACTTATATTTCAATTCAATTTTACATCAAATAATGTAGAGTATGAAGCTCTTATTCATGGCCTTAAGTGGGGTAGAAAGAGAAGTATTAAGATTTTATAGGTAAAAGGTGATAGTGAGTTGGTATTACAACAAGTCATAGGTTTACATATACCAAATAAATCTCTCCTAAATTTTTGAAAACATAGAGTTTGGGACCTCATGGAAATTTTTTCTAGCATTTGATATCCACTCTATTCCTAGAGGAGCCAATCAACATGTAGATAGACTCGTAGCCATAAGAGTATAATGTGATATAGTAGACTAGCTCAAGGATAATAAAGATTAGACCCAAATCAAGTTATATGTAGGCCTTGAGTTCCAAACAATGAGGTAAGTTAACAAGTCTTTGATAGTGACAAAAAGATAACCTATTTCCTACAAAATGAGTCAAAAAATTTCTCAAAGAATCAAAATAAATTACAATACCAATATGAAGATCAGATTATGCAATTAAGATCAAAGAAATTTCCTAAAGGTTTAGTAACTTTGGAAAGCATTTTCAATGAAGATGACCAGCTTAGAAAAGATAGGGCAAGCATCTTTTCCAACAAATAACATTATGATCAAGATCACAAAGTTGAAGTTAAGCAACTTAAGTGGGGTAAAGTTAACACTAATTCTGAGCGAGTAGCTTTCATTTCATTATTTAGTGAGTTCATGGATGTATTTTCTTGGAAATACCATTATTTGAAAGGGTCAGATTAGCATAACATACTATTGATCTTGAACAAGATGCAAAACTAGTAAGACAAAAGTAAAAGCCCATCAACCCCAAGGTTTAAATTCTCATGAGAAAGGAGCTTACCAAGATTATTGAATCAAGTATAATATTTCCTATCAAGCACTCAACATGGGTAGAAAACCTTGTACTAGTGAGAAAGAAGAATGGAGAGATAAGACTATGTGTGGATTTTAAATATTTGAACAAAGTGTCACTAAAAGACCACTATCATTTTCCTTCCATGGATCAAATCTTGTAGAGAATATCAGGTTCACAAAGATTATCCTTATTGGATGGGTACTCAGGTTACAACTAGATATTGGTGAAAAATCAAGATCAATATACAATAGCGTTCACAACTAAATGTGATACTTATGCCTACCTAAAGATTCCTTTTGGGCTATCTAATGATAGAGCAACTTTCCAAAGGGAAATGGATATTGCCTTTCAATGTATTTTGAGTGAAATGGTCTTAGTTTATCTTGATGTCATTACTATATTTTCAAAGGATCTGAATGGCCATCTAACACACTTGAGAGTAATTTTTGATAGATGTAGACAATTTTGAGTTTCATTGAATCCAAAGAAGTGCATATTTTCAGTGCATGAGGGGAGACTTCTTGGGAATGTAGTGTCTAAATATGGTATTTCTATTGATATAGAGAGAATATAATTAATCCTTGATCTATCATTTCCAATACATAAAAAAGGATTGCAAAGCTTTTTAGGAAAGATCAATTTCATCAGAAGATTTATTCCTGGATTTGTAGAACTAGTAAGGCCACTCACTCAAATACTGAAGAAATATAAAGAATTCACTTGGAGCAAGGTGGGTAGGAGAAGTTTTTAATCCATCAAACAAGCAATAAGATAAGCTCTTACTTTGATTAATCTATATTTCAGTAATGATTTATTTATGTATGCTTTTTCTACATTTAGTATAATTTCAGCCATGCTTATGCAGTAGAATGAAGGTTTGGATCAACCCATTTTTTTTTTAGTCAAGATTTGGAAGAATATGAGGAGAGGTATTATTTTTTTGAAAATCACATACTTTTTTTTATAATATGTTCAAAAATTTTCAGACATTTGGTTTCAAATAACAAGATTATACTAATGGTAGCTCATCCTAGTGTGAAGGATTTCATCCTCAATAGAGACTTAAGTGAAAAGATAGTTGGATGGGTCACTAAGTGCATAGAATATGATATTTAAATGAAGATCAAAAAGCTGGTCTGAGGTAAAATATTGTGTGAACATTTTTTATAAACTTTGAAAGAAGAAAAAGAGATGGTTTTGACACTTCAAGACACCCAACAAGAAGTTAAAAACTACTTCTCCATATAATTGGACATAAAATATTACTAGATTTTTTCAAAGAGGAGAGTGTCCAATGGGATTAGATGTATCAATGATAATAAATTTTAAGCTGAAATTAATATCATACATTTAGATTGATGGAATGATTTTTAAAAAGGACATTGAAGGTATGTTTTTAAGGTGTGTTGAAATTAATTAATTTGACAAGATGTTAGAGAAATTTTATGATAGTCCTTCTAGAGGCCATTTTGAAACCAAGACCATAGCTCAAAAAATCATTAGATATGGTTATTTTTTTCCTAATTTATTTAAATATTCGCATGCATGGGTTAGGAAGTGTGCAAAGTGTGCAATGTTTATAGGTAAATGTAGACTAGTTGTTATGCCATTGAGGCCTATTCAACTTGAGCAACCTTTCATGCAATAGGGTTTGGACTTCATTGGAATGATACATAATCCATCTAGTTTTGGTCATAAATGGGTCTTGATATCTATAGATTATTTCACCATGTGGGTGGAAGTAGTGCCTTTGAAGGAGGTAAATGAGAATTTTGTGCTTAAGCTTTATGAGAGTCTAGTCACTCATTTTGGAGTGACTTCCACTATAATATCAGGCAATGATTTATAATTCAATAGTATAAAGTTAAGTGAATGGGATATTGATCAAGGTATTTATTTTACATATTCATCAAATTACTATCCACAAGGTAACAGACTAGCTAAGCCCACTAACAATAACATGATTCAAATAATCAAAAGAACACTAGAAGATAATCAGAGATCTTGGCATACAAAGTTGAAGACTAATTTATGGGCTGATAGGATCACTCCCAAGAAGTATATTATTCATTCACATTATCTCTTAGTTTATGGAAGAGAAGCAAGGCTACCTATCTCATTGGAGATCCTAACTTTAGATCTTGCACACGAGCTAGAACTTCTAGAAAGTGATGCAATGGAGGTTAGGATGAATGAACTGAGAGATTTGGAGGAGATAAGAGATGATGAAATTCATACCATGTGGTCTAACCAAAAGTAAGTTGAGAATTTTTTTGACAAAATATCTTCATCAAAGACATTCTAACAAGGAGACATAGTACTCAAATGGGATGAAGAGCATTCAAATCTAGGTAAGCACTCCAAATTTGATAGTTGTTGGAGTGGAACTTATATTATCACTAATTATAAGGAAATAAGTGCTTTCTAATTATCAAAATTGAATGGAGATGAACTTCATATTCCTGTGAATGGGATGTTCCTCAAATACTATTATTAGGAGAGTCACTCCTTTGTACATAGTCATAGTTTCATTCCTCTAAGTGCACATGTGCACATTCTTTTTGTAATTGTTTTTCTCTTTCAGTCTATTATTATTTTTTACTCTAAGTGTATAGGTGCACATGTTATTGTTTATGTCATGTTTTTTCTGTGTCTATGTGTCTACAAGTGTTCCCAATTTTTATATATAATTCAAGCCTAAATATAGTCCAAAATTTTTGTATTTTCTTGACCAATTTATAAGTCCCCAAAAGTGTTAACATTTTGGCCTCATAATCCAAATGTTAACCCCTATAATTATAAGATTTGATGACCATTACCTTAGCTTGATTCTCTATGCCTTGTAGTGTCCTTGTTTAAGAAAAAAATGACTAATACAAGTTGTGAAGAGCCAAATCATCATCAAGATGACATGTAAAAGTGGATGGATCAACTTAATTATGTATTTTATAAGTATGTTCAAAAATACTTGTAGGGATAAAGGATCACATGAAATCAATGTTCTCGGTGCCAATATCTTACTCTAAAAAAATCATGTCTTGATGAGATTTCTATCCCAAGATCTAAGCCTTCAAATATTACCTTAGAGAATGAGATGTGCACACAAACATTAGAATTAAGCTTAACAATTAAAAATTTGGTGTTCAAATATTGATGATTATGCAGATGCCAATTATAGTCAGACAAATGTCAAATGATGGGTATGTGAATGTCAAATTTAAGCCATAGTAAATATCTATTGGGGTTTAAAAATCCTACGACATTTATGTAGACATAAAAGCTGTTGATGTATACCTTAAATATGTTTGTGAAAAAATAAAATATGATCATGAAAATATAAATTTTGGGCCTCTTGAATTTGATATTTGAATTTGAATTATGGTCCCAACAATATCAAGGGCTCACATTCAATCATCCATTAAAGATCTATGGTATGTGAGTAGGTCAACAAGTTAAAAGGGTACCTAGAGGAGATATAATGACACATGTTTGATCATACTAAAAGGATCAATAATTTGATATGGGTAAAAAATTCAATAACCTAAGTCTTTAATCAATAACCAATGAGCAAAGGTAAGCCTAGGATATTTTTGATGAAGGTTGATAAAATAGTTTTTGACCAACGTAACAAATGCATGGAGTCAAGATCGAGCATGATCCAAGTTGAACCCAAGATAAAATTTAAAAGGATGCCATGAAGGAAGACATGTATAATTAAAAAAATTAATTTATAGAACTATTAGTATGATTATGACCCTTCTCTCCATTCTTACATGCTACGATAAACCAATAAGCAGCAATTAATGCCATGACAAGTTTCTAACAGACTGATCTAGTTGTTATAACTAAATCAATGCTAAAAATCAACTCAAAAATGAAATAATCTCACCATTGTAACTTTAAGGAGCATAAATGAAGGAATAATGTAATGGTGCAATGATTTGAAGTGACCCTGACCAATCAAAAAGTTTTAATGAGCATAAATGCAAAGGCAGTTGTAATGATGGTTCAAAGTAGAGTTGAGATCATTAATTCCCCTTTTAGTGCCAAAAATTCCTCTATCCTACCTCCCATTATTATATATATTCAGGTTTCTAAGCCTTGATTATTATTCCTCAGGCTAGTATAGTAATACTATGCAAAACTTATAGCTTGCACCATAAATCAATAAAGAGAGTTTGTTTGTAGATCAGTTTATGGTGGTAGTGTGTAATTTTGATCATGTATTTACATATAAGTGTCATAGTTATCATATTTCATAGGTCATTTCCTCACCTAATACTATAATTTCATCCCTAATAGGTTAATTGAATAACTAAGAATAGAAATTGCACTGAAGATTGCTTGTATGCAGTGTCTTTAGAGATTTTCATTCACATATCTTCAATCTATAAATCTTCTTTCAAACCTTCCTTTGAAATACTAATTTTTAGGATTGATTTGTATATTTTCTCTTTGTTCCATATGTGTGACTTAGTTCCAATATAAGTATTAATATTTTGGCCTCACAAGATAAATGTTAACTATTATCATTCGAAGCTTTGATGACCATTGCCTTAGTTTGATTTGCTATGCCTCATAGTGTTTTTGTTTAATAAAATATGATTAACACAAGATGTGAAGAGTTATACCATCACTAAGAGATCATGAATAAGTGGATGGATCAACATTGTATAAGTATGCTCAAAAATCCTCACAAGGTTGAAGGATCACATGTAATCAATGTTCTTGGTGCCAAGATCTTACTCTACAAAATTCATGTCTTGATGAGATTTCTATCCCAAGATATAATCCTTAAAATATTAACTTGTAGAATTGGATGTGTGCATGAACATTAAAATTAATCTCAACAATTAACCATTTGGTTTTCAAAGATTAACGATTGCACAAACGTTAATAACGATCAAGCAAAAATCAAATGATGAGCATATGGGCATCAAATTTATGCCATCATAAATAACCATTAAGGTTAAAAAATATTAAGACATTCATTCAGAAGTCAAAAACATTCACACAAACATCAAATATGGTAATTTAGATGTCAATTTTCAGCCTCGTGAATTTTTTATTTGAGTTTAAATGGTAGGTCCCAACAAGATTAAGGGCTCACATTCAATCATGCATAAGAGATCTACAGCACGCAAGTAGATAAAAAAGTCAAAAGGGTCCCTAAATCATATATAATGACATGTATTTGAATTTACCAAAGGGGATTGATGGTACAAGATGGTTTAAAAGGTCAATAAGCTGAGTCGATAATCGATAGCTAATGAGCAAAGGTGATTTCAGGAGCTTTCTGATGAAGGTTGATACATCAATTTCTAACCAAGGTAGAAAATGCATGGAACCATGTTTGATCACGATCCATGATAAACCATAGAAAACATTTAAAAGGATTCCATGAAGGTAAAAATGTAGACTTCAATGGTTTCATCACCAGAACTAGTAGTATGATAGTGACCCTTCCCTCCACTCTTGCATGCTAAGACGAACTAGTAAGGAGTAATTAATGCCATGATAATTTTATAATAGACTAATCATATTGTAAATAAATCAATTCTAAAACTCAACTTTAAAATGAATTGATCCTATCATTTTAACCATAAGGATCATCAATGAAGGAATAATGTAATGGTGAAATGGTTTGAAGTGACCCTGACTAATCAAGAAGTTTCAATGAACATAATGCAAAAGCAGTGATAACGATGGTTTTAAGTCGATCTAAGATAATTTATTCCCATTTTATCACCAAATTTTCCTCCATCCTACCTCCCATTATATATATATATATATATATATATATATATATATATATATATATATATATATATATATATATATATATATATATATATATATATATATATATATATATATATATATATATATATATATATATATATATATATATATTCAAGGTTCTAAGCCTTGATTATTGTTCTTGAGGCTCATATAGTAATACTATGTAGAAATTGTAACTTGTACTAGAAATCAATAAAGAGAGTTTGTTTGTAGATCAATTTATCATGGTAATGTGTACATTTGATCATGTGTTTGCATATAAGTGTGATATTTTTCATATTTTGTATGTCCTTTCTTCACCTATTACTATAATTTCATCCTCAACAATTCAATTTGAAAAGTTAAGAATAGGAATTGTAGTCAAGATTGTTTATATTTAATGTCTTTAGAGACCTTCATGCACATATATTCAATCTACGAATCTTATTTCAAGACTTCTTTTAAAATACTAATGTTTAAGACTAATTTGTATATTTTATCTTTGATCCATATGTGTGCCTTATTTCAAAGCTTTCAGAGGATAAACAACTATTCAAGTGCATCACCAAAGGTAAATTTGGTTTCACTTTTAGTTTTTTCTTCCATTTTCAGCCTAAACATTCAAAATAGGTTTAATAATTGGTTATAAATTCACATAATCAAAGGATACAACCTCATTAAAAGTCCTAGAGGTATGATTTATATATAAGCATCCCATGACCTTAGATCATTCCCATGTTAGTCGAGGTATGAGTCAAACTTGAGTAATCTAATCTCTATTGGGTGTTATTTAGATAACTAACAATAGGTTCATTAAATGAATTGGGGGGGGAAGTTTTATAGTGACTAATTTTGTTCATAAAAATGTTGATTATGGAAAAGTCCTTGGTGCCTATTCCAACCAACATAGATTAGTCACTTTAGTCACCATGAAGGTGCATGTGGGATAAATTTAATGACATGGAGTTGAGTTAAAAAAACATGAACTTGATCCCAAAAAATGGAAGGAAAAAAGACTCAGAGTGAGAATAAAATTATGGGACTAAAAAGGGAACTGCAATAATAGAAAAGGTGGAATGAAGAAAGAAACCCATAAGTAAGTATGGATAAGATTATAAGTATATAAGAAGGTTCTAGAACTGAAATGATATAGGAAGAAGATGTTATAGATGAAGAGATTAATAAAAACAAATGATGCACAGAGCATGCAAAAGGGCCCTATGAAGAGGAGGATGTATATATCAATTATGCAAATATAGAGGTAGTACAATAGGGGGAAGAACATAGGCTAGTATTAGAACAATTAGAATGTATAGGTAGATCAAAATTAATGGAAGAGTTTCTATCTTGAATAGGAGAATAAATTTCTTGGGAAGAAGTCAGATTCAAATGCAAAAAATTGGCATTTTCAAGTTCAAAATTAGCAGAATTTCAAAATATAAGTCATTCACTTCAAGAGTATGCATCCCCCAGCATAATTTATTAATTGATAGAATAAAAAATGTAAATGAAGAGGTAGATACAAATTGGTTTGATTCCTTTACAAACAATTTTGGAAAGTCAAAATTGTAAAAATAAAGTAGATAATAAATAGAATAAAAATAAGAATTCCTATTTAAGACATAAAAATTCTTATTTGTAGTCAATAGTGAATAGTCAATAATGTGTAACTAGCAGTGCACCATCACATAAAGTCTCTGTCACCACTATACAAATACCTTCAATCATAGTTTTTACCATTTAGCAAGATATCATAATATTTTTTTCCTTATGTCATTTATTACAGGAATGTTTAATTCTCTAACACCCTATGATGGGTATACGGACCTAGAGAAATACCTAATAACATGCAACATGAAATGGAATGTGAGACAAATAACAATATGTAAGCATTATTAAAATGCATACTTATAGTTTTTTATGAATAAATTCCTTAGGATCCCCTAAGGACCTTCTTAACCCTTAACCAACCCTACTTAACCTAACCAAATTACTATTCTCCTATTCAAAAGTAATATTCAAAATTACTATTCACTATGGGTCCCACTATCACTATTCATGATGACATGGCATGTGACATAGCATGTAAAATGACAAGTGACATAGAATTTGACATGGCAAGTGACATGGAAGGTGATATGGTAAGTGGCATGGCTTAGAAGTGAGGTGGCTTGATGTGGGACATCATACCCCACCTAGGACCCTTTTTCAAAGTGTTGAATGACCTCATTTAAGCATCACAAGGGGAGCCCCTTGAAATATAGTGAATTTCCCCTTAAGGGGCCATCATTAAACATGTATTTTTCCTTCACATATTAAATTAGTCTTCAAAATGAGATACCTACCTCTTTAGTGCTTTGGGAAAGACAAAGGGCACCCATATTTGACTTTTTAACCCAAATGGTAAACTCACCAACTCAAATGGGAGTCTCCACCAACCTCATCCTTGACTCATTCATGCACAACATGGAAAATGGTATCACATTTTGTGTGAAATATCTTTAAGTTATTGGATGAAGACAAGAAAGGGTGGTGAAAATTCTTTTGTCTCATTTAAGACCCACGTGCATAATTCCCATTAAAAATTGAACTCATTTGCAAGGTAGGAGACACACCAACCCGAATGGGAGACACATGATCAAGTTGGTAATCACACCAACATAATTTTTCACTAATTCATTCACCCACATATAAAATATCACCACATTTTTTGTGTTATCTCTTTAAGTGCTTGGATGAAGACAAGAAAGGGTGGTGAAAAGTCTTTGGTCTCATTTAAGACCCATGTGCATGATTACTATTAAACATTAGACTCATGTTCAAGGTGAGAGACACACCAACCCAAATGGGATACCCATTATCAAGTTGGGAATCACAATAACCTCATTTTTGACTAATTCATGCACTCATATGGAAATTGGTGCCATACTTCTACTATTCCTCTTTTGGCATGATTCTTCACAACAAATGCTCTAAATACCCCCCCTCTCCTTCACCCAAGGTTAAGTGGAAAGTAAGTATTTGGATATTAAAATATTGTTTCAGGTCTTTGAATGAGGTCATAATTTTTGAGGTCATCTACATCTTGGAGGAAAATAATTCAAAGCAATGAAGCTCTGCCAAAATTGCCACAGGATTCTTTCATCACATCATCAACAACATCAACCACATCAATAATCTTCAAGGTAACTTTATTTGGTTTTATTTATTTTAGTTATTTAATTAAGTACTTAATTTCATTACCTTGACCTATACCCCTTGATCCAATTTCCATCTTAATCTATTGACCTCTTTTACCACCTTTGCCATTGTAATTCCATTTACATCATTTGCCCTCTTTGCATCTTTGCCACCTTCACCGTCTTTGCTCCCTCATCCTTTTGCTAACCTAGTTACTTGTTGTTTTAAATTTTTAAAACATCCATACCTTTAATTTTATTATCTCAATCAACCCAAACCAAACCATTATTTTTACCCTTATTAAATTAACAAATCCAAAACCACAACCTTGCCTTAACCAATTTTCAGCATTAGTATAATCAAACTAGTTGCTTCATTTTGGTTAACATAGCAAAGTATATAATTTTCTCAATTAATTTTATATAATTTTATATATTTTATTTTAATTTTACAATCATTTAAGGCAAATATATTTCTTTTATTGTTTCAACTTAAGTGTTAAAAATAAATGGATTGACAGCCTCCTAGAAATCTTTTGCTTTTAGGATCTAGCTTGCACTAGGCAATCCACCCAACTACTTGTCTAACCAACAAGTTTTATGGTATTAATTTCTTATTTAAGGTCATTATTCCCTAGTCAAATATTATTTCTCATAAAATATAGATTCAACATTTGAGAATTCAATAGGTATTCTTCTACACACCCTTCCTAACTAGTTTCTTCTTTTTACACTTTAAAAAAAAGCAAAAATTTAAAGAAACATTTTTTCATGCCCAACGGGAACCTTGAGTTTTCTTGGGTTCTTATATGTTTTAGGACATTTATAATTTCATTATTTAAATTCATTTATTTGCATTCTATGAAAATTAATTTTTCCTTCTTTCTTAATAAAAAAACAAAATCACAATTTTTAGTTGCACTTTTGTTTTAGAAAAGTTAAAGTCTATTTTCCTTGCATTTTTAAAAATAAAATAAAAATGGAAATCATCCTAGGATTAGGAATTATATTTAGATTGAATTTAGATATTTTTTATGCATTTAAAAAAATCTGAAATTTTATTTTGGCTTTAAAATAAACCTTGCATCCATTGTCTGCTTGCATGTTTCTAATTCACCTAGATTAATTAAGTGAATAAAATTAACCATAGTTCACAAATGGTACACAACCAAACCACTTGCACCAAAAAAAACATAAAACTCACATGAGACAAGGCATAACTAGGATTTCATCACCTAGCAGATCACCTTACCTTTTCTTGGTTATCGTACTTGGATTTAATCACCAAGGGGATAAACAAATCAAATCTCTAGTTGAGAATAAACTCTGGTAATCGGTATATATTGTCTAAGTGCCCAAACTGGTTGTGGGATTGTGAAGTGAGGGGATAAAACCCCAAGAACCAAGCCATGTACTCAATTTAATACAAACTTCTTCTTGAGTGCCTAAACATAACTCAAAACCAAACATAGACTACCTTGTTTAGGACCTATTCAAGCCAATTTCCTCTTCACACTTTTCAAAGGAATAAGACAAAAAAGAGATAAAAAAGAATCCTAGGATTTAATGCACTCTTAGTGAATGCATTATTTACCTTGAGTCTTTTTTTTATTTCTCTTTGTTTGAGGTGTGAGAATCTATCATCATTTTCTTACCTTCTCATATGGTTCTTACTCACCAATAGCAAAAGGACCTCAAGGAACAAAACCCACCACCAAACAAACTATCACCAAATTCCACCTCTTCATACATGAAACACATTTCCAAACCTGTATACCACCCTCACTCTCTGAGAATACGTACTTAGGTAGTCCTAGGAAATGCAAAATTTTCCACTTTCCTAAACACCAACCTATAACCTTACAACACTACCTAAGAACCACATCTTTCCAAATCTTATTTTTGACCCTACCCATAGATCCACCTTATGGAATGCCTCTTGATTTCATGGGGAATACCTCCACTACCATGGGAACTACTCAATCTATAGTTGGCCAAACGTTATCATCATCCAATAAATCCGTTGAAACAAACCCATCGACTCAAACTACCACTTCCCTTGTACCTCTCACTAATCACTCATATGCAATAGGAGTGCCTACCTCTAACTCTACCCATCTTCCTCTAGTTACCTCCAATCCATAAAACACTGCTCCAATTCCAAACTTTGTTGTGTCCATACCCTCCATGTTACCACCAATCAGCAAAAGAGTCACCACTCTTCCATTAGCCACTAACTTAACCACCATTTTGACCCAACATGCAACCTTTAGCTATCTTCATAACCCACAAGGGCATATGCCTACTATCCAACCATCTACATCTACCCAACTATTAACATCCAAATACCAATATATTTATTCTACCTAACCTCCAAAGGCTGCATACTATTACATGGAGTCATCTCAACCATCTACTAGTTATGCACACATTACCCAACCTCAACAAAACATACCATATGACTACACATCCTAAAAACCTCAAATAGACTTCATGAAGCTAATCATGGACAAGTTGACTAACATTGAGTCATCCATCTCTAGATCCCATAATCTTTTATCCTATGATCAAATTTGTAATGAGCCTATTCATCCCTTGGTCCCTATCAGACCTTATCTGACCTAGTGGTAACTTCCAAAATTTGCCAAGTTTAATAGTAAGGAAGACCCCCAAAAACATTTAAGAGTGTTTAGGCATTTATGCTACTTGATTGTCTATGATGATGCTCTTCTCCTTCATACCTTTCTTATGTCATTATCTAGACCAACATTGGATTGGTATAGTGTCATACCCAAACATTTCATCCTCTCTTTCACCCAATTAGCCCAAAACTTCTTAGATCACTTTTTGATCAATATATCCAAGAAAGTTTCCATTATCGATCTTTAATAATTCAAAAATTGAATGATGAATCTATTGATAATTTTATGTCTCGTTGGATGATCTTAATCAACTGAATTTCCTTTTCACTGTCTCAACATGAGCTTATAGATCTCTTTACTTGGACATGTTCAAAACATATTTCATCCACATTACATGTCCAAAGCTTTCAGACCTTTGCTAAAGATTTTACCATGGATTGAAAGCTATTTAATAGATCCATTGATGAAGGAAGGTTAAAATTGAAGATAAAGAACTCAACTTATAAACCCAATGATCCCTTTTCTTCCAAACCATATAGCCAAACCAATCCCAACACTAAAAACAAAGTAACTGCCAATGGCATTGTCCTCAAAGCCACACCACTACCATTTACCAACCAATAGAACCCAAGGAACCAAAGCTTAAACTCCTCTAATTATTTAAACCAAAACCAAAATAACCAAAATTGGAATAATCATAAGTAATTAACTCCAATTGGGGATCCCTATCCTTCTATTTTGAAAAAGTTACTAAAAGCCAATATCATCCAACTTCCACCAATTAAACCACCCTAATAATTTAATGCTTCTCTCCCCATATCAGGTTGGTATAATGAGAATGACCATTTCACCTTTCACCAAGTCATAGGACATGACATCAATAGGTGAAACACCTTCAAATACATTGTCCAATCCCTCATTGATAAGGGGGACCTTACATTAAACAATCCCAATGCACCACCAAACTAGGCCCTTGACATATTTTTTAAGACTTTTCCTAACCATGCTCCTTCTACCCCTTATCATGACAATAAAATAGAACCATCCCATGAGGCACATACTATTAATGTGGTTACTTATGAACCCATTATTGAAAAAAACATTACTTCAACTGCCTCTTTCCCCATCCCTCTAATGGAAGGGGAGAAACTACCTTCTATTCCTTTAGATACCCAAACAAAGGAAACCACTGTACCCAAACCTTGATTGGAGGATACCACACCTACCTCCATTATCATATAACCATCCACCCCCTCTTTGAAAGCTATCTCACAAGAGAAGATGACTTCATCCACCCAACCTCTAATTTTAGAACCTTCTGTCAGAGGTCAAGATAAAGGTAAGGGAACCAAAAAAACTAACCTAGCCCTTATAAACCAACTAAAACCTCTACCCAACCTACCAAAACCTCCTCAAAATTAATTGACCCTCAAACACCTAAACCTACCAAGACAACTAAAGTGACCAAATCCCCTCTAAAACCAACTAAGACAACCAAAGAAGTAAAACCACCAAAAGGCCCAAAACCCCTAATTTTACCTCCGTCAACCTTACCCTCCATTTTGGGCCCTCATCCTTCTAACTTGAACACAAATTCAATCATTTTTACAAAAACTCCAAAACCTTTATTGGCCACACCTTCATACTTGCTTTCTAAGACACCTTTCCTCGCTACCTCGATAATTTATAAGTTACCTACCTTGCCCTCCTCTACCTTCATCTCATCAACCATATTGCCTAAAATAATATCATCAACCAATTTTACCACTTTACCCAAGATACCTACCACCAAATCTATGTCCACACAACCTTCTACTTCAACACTCAAAATAAAAACTGCTAAAGCTTTACCACCTTTAACTGAATCTTACTTAACCATTCTCCAGCAATTATTACAAACTTCTTCCTTGAGTGTACCACCCATAAAACATTTTGACCCTTCATGTACCAAAACCTCTTTATTTAATGATAACTTTATATGTTCATACCATAGGGCACCAACACATCACACAAAAATTTGTAAAGATCTCTACGAACTTGTTCATAGCCTATATGAAGAGGATGATCTATTGATCAAAAATTGGGTTATGATAATGGTTCCAATTTAGAATTTTAGTGGTGGCATACTGTAGAGCTCTTTTAGAGCTTTCCATCACATTTTTTAGAATGTAAATCTGAGTTGGGGAGCTCTTGTTATGGCCATTTGAAGATGGCCACAAGATTGCTTGAAGCCATGCGACATGTGGCACGTGTTTCAATGTTGTTTTGACATTTGGACCTATCAGAGGTCGACACTTGGTAGATTGAAAAGTTAAAAAAAATGGTTCAATGACATGCCAGTCATCAACATGCCACGTCACTATTTATGCCAAGTGGAGTTAAGTGTCTAAGCGTGAGATAAGCTCATTGATCAAGCCATATGGCAAGTTCAAAGGAGCCTCAAGTACAAGGCCTGAGCAAGGTGGTGAGCTTGAGGGAGAAAGATAAAGCTCATTGGTGGGTCTTGTGGTGAGCCCTTGTAGAAAAGACCAAGACTGAGTCTAAGGCAAAAGGACTCTTATGTGGTCTAAGCCATGTGATAGGTGGGTGGTTAAAGGCTATTTAAAGCCTTATTCTATCCTTAATACTATGCATGTGGGATAATGGTTTTACATTTTGAATAAGAATTTTCAAACCAACTCTACCACACCACCCAAGGAAATATTCAACGATGGCCTTAGGTCTTGCGCCCAAGTCTCCCACAAAAGGGGGCGTCAACACATACCAAGGAGGCCGCATACCTATTTTTAGTATGAAATCCATTCTTCCCCAATGAATGTGGGATAAAGATAAGACTAAAGCGATTAAAGGTACGCCGATGGTTTTGAACCCAGCACCTATTATGCAAAAGATATAGGCTTTGAATGATTGTGTTGTGGGGGTTGAAGTGTTATTTAAGGCACGAATATCTATTTGAAAGCAAGAAATTTTTGACTGTGTTTATATTTTTAAAAGGCTGAGACTTTGTTAAAGCTTTGATAAGCTTATGTAATGGACTTTTATCCATCCTCCAGCCATGATACATAGTTTTAATACTCTTTTAAAATGATTTTCATATTGGAGGAGTATTTTTCAAACCTTAGAGGAGATTTTTAGGACTTTTGGAGTGACTTTGCAGGTGTTTATGAAGACTCACAAAATTCAATGGTGCCGAGCTTGATTCAATCACGGTGAAGGTGAGTTTTTGCATTGAGATATCAGCTTGCAAGAAAGTTGTTTATTTTTTCTAGGCGTCTGAAGTGCCCTTAATGTAAATGGTCCACTCCTTTGGTAAACCCAGAGATGTAGGCATCAATTATTGAGCTGAACTCCGTTATCACATTTTGTGTTTTGGTAATTGTCATTTGATGCATGATTTTGTTGCAGTTTGCTAATATGATTTTAATTAGTAAATGAACTCGTGAAATAATTTACATTTTGACAATTATAACACAATGTTATTTAAAAATGGTTAAATGGTGAATGAAAGAACAAGTCTTTGATAATTTCAATCCATTTTTGAAAAACTGTGTTTTTCCACTATCTCCTATCATTTTTACAAGTTTAGTTGAAAATTTCAAGAATTTGAATGATTTATAACAGGGAGTTATTAAATTATCCATAAAAATTGTTTGCACTTCAATTCTAAATGTAGAGTTTATGGATCAAGTTGGTATTAGAGCAATTAGAATGCATGGATTGCTTCTAGTTGTGTATTGATATTTGCTTCCAGAATAGTTGGATTATTGGTTTGTAGATTGATTATATTACAGTGTGCAGTGAGGAATTAGGTGTTTCCAGGAAACCATGGGCAAGTTGTCACAAATTGAGGCCATCAAAGATGAAAATGCAATCTTAAGATGCCAAAAATTTGCACTTGAATTTCAAGTGACACAGTTAAGATCAAAAATCAAATCCAAGGATGATCTCTTGATTAGATTACAATGTGGTGAGTGTGAAAAGGTAAAGCCTTTAACTTTAGATGCAGAAACTATGACCGAGTGCACTGTAAGTTTTTCTCCACAGGAATCTTCATCTTCTTTTACCATTTTAGATTCAGATTTTAGTAATATTTTTTTTGGTGATTTTGAAAGATACACTAAGGGCATAGGATCTAAATCATTGTTTAGAATGGGTTATAATGGAGGACTTGGTAGAGATAGCCAAGGTATAACTAACCCAATTCAGGTTGAGCATAGACCTCTTCATGCAGGTTTGGGTTCTACTAGTGTGCAAGTGGATGATGGAGAATTTTCTTCCATGGCTAAAGGAAGATGAGCTTCCAATAGTGTAGATTCTAGGCCACTAGGTCAAAAGTGTAAAGGTAAAAGAGGTATTGAGATTCCACATCCTGATTCTTACACTAAATCTTCTGATCCAATTGATACTTTTAAGAAGTTTGGATATAATGTACAAAAGATAATGCAATCATTTCCATGCACTTTTTGTGGGATGAATAACCATAGTGATAAGACTTGTTGGAAATGAAAAGCTTTGTTTAAGTAGATTGCATTTTTGAAAGACCATTCTCATGTTAAGCTGGGAATTGGCAAAAAGGGACCCTCACCTACGAAGGATGTTTGCACTCATTGCAAAGTGAGTGGACATAGGATTGATAGATGTTTCAAGCTTCATTCATCTTCACATTCAAGTAATGTTAGAACTAAGATGATTTACAAACATCTCACTAAGGTTAATGAAGCTAATTCAGTCCATAATATAGTTGACAATACAACCCAGGATAAGGTAAAACCTACAAGTGAATATCCAATTAAGAGGTTAAGTCAACAATATTTTCAATTACATATGGCAAAGCCCAAATTGGTAAATTATGCAATTTATAATGAATCCACTGAGACAATCAATTTCACTAGGAAGAAAGAATTGGTTAAGTGGATTATCACTACATTCATTTTGTAAATCATGGTTAAGAATTCATCTAAGGGAATGAACAATATTTGATAGATGTAGATTAGAGTTGGTGGGAACACTTCAAGACAGGTTTACCATATGAAGTTTTTCAATTCTCACTTTTTGATAACTCTAAGTTTTTGATCTCTAGAATATATTGTATGGGTAGTCTAATAATGGATAAGACATTAACTCATTTGAAATAGTTGGGGATATATCAGAGTGATTTTGTGGGTTGAGTTAATTCCTTACAACACTTGTCTCATATTTGACTTCTATTTTTATAATGTATCTATTTTTGGCACATGGATGTATAGATGCATTGAAAGACCCATTGGGCATGTTTAGATGTTAGGCAGCATACACTTTTGGTTGTTTGCATTTGCTTAGCATATAAGTCCCATACTAGGGCATTGTATTGTAACATGTCCAAAACATTTATTGTATGTTGTTAGCATTATAAACTTGTCTTACAGTTACATTGGGAGTTGTTTCAATTTTTGGAAATTCGCCGCTTTACAGGATGTGACATTTGGGCAGGCAATTTGATATGTTGTAATCACTTTGGCAGTTGTAGATTCACTTACCCATGCCTTTGGATTAGGAATTTTTATAGTTTGATTGTGAATCATTTTAATGCAATTTTTTATGTCTCTTGCTATGACTGGGTTCTATTTTCATGGATGCAGTATACCAGTATGCAGTTTCAGGGGATATTCAACTTTTGGAGACCAAAAGCCTTCCATTAGGGAGGTGTGATCAGAAATTGGGTTTTGATAATGGTTCCAATTTAGAGTTTCAGTGGTGGCACAATTTATATCCCTTTGAGAGCTTTCCAGTGCATTTTTTATAATGTAAATCTGAGTTTGGAAGCTCCTGTTATGGCCATTTGAAGATGGTCACAAAATTGATTGAAGCCATGCGACATGCAACACTTGTTTCAATGTTGTTTCAACATTTGGACCTATCAGAGGTCGACACTTGGTAGATTGAAAAGTTTTAAAAAAATGATTCGATGACATGCCATGTCATAAACATGTCACATCACTATTTATGTCAAGTGGAGTTAAGTGTTGAAGCATGAGATAAGTTCGTTGATCGATCCATATGGTGAGTTCAAAGAAGCCTCAAGCATGAAGCCTGAGCAAGGTGTCAAGCTTGAGGGAGAAAGATAAAGCTCATTGGTGGGTATTATGGTGAGCCCTTGTAGAAAAGATCGAGCCTGAGTCTAAGGCAAAAGGACTCTTATGTAGCCGAAGCCACGTGATAGGCAAGCAGTTGAAGGCTATTTAAAGCCTTATTCTACCCTTAATACTATGCATGTGGGATAATGGTTTTACATTTTGAATAAGACTTTTCAAACCAACTCTACCATGCCACCCAAGGAAATATTCAATGGTAGCCTTAAGTCTTGCACCTAGGTCTCCCACAAAAGGGGGTGTTGACACATACCAAGGAGGCCACATACCTATTTTTAGTATGAAATCCATTCTTCCCCAATGAATGTGGGATAAAGATAAGACTAAAGCACTTAAAGGTAGGCTGACGGTTTTGAACCCAACACCTATTGTGCAAAAGATATAGGCTTTGACCGATTATGCTGCAGGGGTCGAAGTGTTATTTAAGGCATGAATATGTATTTGAAAGTAAGAAATTTTTTACTGTGTTTATATTTTTAAAGGCTGAGACTTTGTTAAAACTTTGGTAAGCTTATGTAATGGATTTTTATCCATCCTCCAGCCATGATACACAGTTTTAATACTCTTTTAAGATGATTTGCATATTGGAGGAGTATTTTTCAAACCTTACAAGAGATTTTTAGGACTTTTGGAGTGACTTTGCAGGTGTTTATGAAGACTCACAGAATTCGATGGTGCCGGGCTTGATTTAGTCACGGTGAAGGTGAATTTTTGCATTGAGATATCAGCTTGCAGGAAAGTTGTTTATTGTTTCTAGGTGTTTGAAGTGCCCTTAATGGAAATGGTCCACTCCTTTGGTAAACCTAGAGATGTAGGCATCAATTATTGAGCCAAACTCTGTTATCACATTTCATGTTTTGGTAATTGTCATTTGATGTATGATTTTGTTTCAGTTTACTGATATGATTTTAATTAGTAAATGAACTCATGCAAGTAATTTACATTTTGACAATTATAACACAACATTATTTAAAAATAGTTAAATGGCGAATGAAAGAACAAGTCACAGACAATTTCAATCCATTTTCGAAAAACCATATTTTTTCACTATCTCCTATCATTTTTACAAGTTCAGTTGAAATTTTCAAGAATTTGAATGATTTATAATGGGGAGTTATTAAAGTATTCATAAAAACTATTTGTACTTCAATTCTAAGTGTAGAGTTTATGGATCATCTATTATTAAACAAACCTCCTCCATCCCTATTGCCAATCCAACCACCAACTCAACCCATACAATCTTCAATCTCACCCAAAAGTAAAGAGGAGGAACCAAATCAATCACTCAATCTAAAAAACTCCCTTATCCACACTATTCACATGGTTGCCCGATCTCAGGCCCAACAGAAGGATAAAGGGAAGGCTAAGACATTCATTCTTTAGATTTACCTCTCCCCAAGCTCCTGAGAAAATAATACCCAACCATCTCTATCTTCAAACAAACCCAAGGTGTTTATCTTAGGTGCCTCCCCATCTAACCCTCCATACCTTAACCCATATGCAATATCCATCTAGAAAGCTATCCTCAAGTAGCTTCACCAAACTCTAGTAAAAATGAGCTTATATGAGTTAGTCTCTACCTATCCCCATTACCACAAATAACTCATAGAATCCTTGAAATCCATCGAAGTATAACCCAATGACCCTCAACCTCTAGCCACCTTTGTTGGTGCCCTTCAAACTTCCAACCTTGTCACCTTCAAATATTCATAAATACCTTCTATTTATCTATAGGATTCCAATCCCCCCTCTTCATTATGGCATACATTAATAAAACCTACATCAAAAGGGTGATGATTAATGGAGGAGCTAACATCAATATTATATCCTCCCATGCCTATGACCAACTACACTTACCCTTAAACACCATGTCTGAAATCACAATGGTCCTTCATTTTCTCAATGATACCATGGATACTACCTTGGGCATAGTTGTCTTCCATATTTGTGTAGGGCCTCGTACCATCCCCAAACTTTTTTATGTTGTAAAAAGAGAATTCCAATATAATGTTTTACTCAGGTGACCTTGGATTCATGCCATGAGTTGTGTGCCTTCCACCTTACATCAATGTGTCAAATTTGAGCATGAAGGGTAAGTTGTGACTATCCAAGCTGACCCTAGTCCTTTCACATCTTGAAATATGACATATTAGCCTAATAATGTCCTTCTTCCTCCATCCAACTCACAACCATCTGCTAATGACACAACCCCACAAACCAAAACCTATGACACTCCCACACCAAATATTGATGAAGCTTCTACTAGCTCATATATCCCTTCTTCACAGATTCCTGTAGAGAACCCCATGGCAACCACATTCCAACATCTTTCCCTTGGGGAATATAGACTATTATCCCTAGATGACTTCTCTACTCCCCAATAATATAGTAATCTTAAACATGACCCTTCTTATGACCCTAACATTAGAATCATTATCCCATTTGGGCTCCCTAACCATCAAATGAATTTCATTTATGGGGGAATTGATCAACCAATTCTAGCCCCTACCACTACTTCATCCATCCAACCATTTACCTCTAACTTCTCCTATCTTAGCAAACCAAAGTTCACGAAGTTGTATCTTCATAGATGTGCTTGGAAAGGATTTGGCCTTGGTCGCTATGAATAAGGACCTCATGAGTTACCCCATATCAAAAAATTTCAACCTCATGAGTCATTTGGCCTTGGGTATGAGCCACCTGAATAACCCACCAAATCACCCAAACCCATTGCCATCATGGAGAAAAATATCCCATCCTCACCAACCCAACCACTTTCCGCACCTGAAAATCTTCACATCATCTCCCTAACTTTTTTTTCTAGTCAATAACATTAGTTTGGGCCCTCTCATCTACCAAAAGGGTGGCTGAACCAAACTCCTTCCACTCGTACACCCTAAAATGGTAGAAAATGATTCTCTTACCATCAACACTATCCAAAATCAAGATGATGATTCCATTTTTACCTACCTTAGTTTAGGCAATTCTTTTATCCACAAATCCCTTTTTCATGAGGCTTCAACCATGTCGAATGAATCCACCATAGATATCAATGTGGGCACTTTGGACAAACCCCACATTATCAAATTGAGCCAATCACTGAATGCCAAGGAACTTCAGGACTTCTCCTTTTTTCTCCAATACCACAACATAGCATTCACTTGGTCTTACAGTGATATGCTCAAGATTGACCCCACCATTACTACCCATAACATAATCACTCATCATGATGCCAAGCTTGTTAAAAAAAACTTTGATGCATTGATCCTCGTATAGCCCTTCTCGTCAAAGAAGAGCTTCAACATCTCCTATATTTAAACTTCATTCAACCCGTTGACTACCCCTAATGGGTCTCAAATATCATAACTATTACCAAAGTCACTAGGGATCTATGCATTTATGTATACTTTCACAACTTTAACCTTACTTGCCCCAAGGATGACTTGCCTCTACATAGCATTGGCCAGTTTGTTGATCTTACAACTGGCCATGAGATGTTATCTCTCATGGATGGATTTTTGGGTTATAATCAGATCTTGATCACTCCTGAAGATTGGCATAAAATTTCCTTTACCACCCTTTGGGTAAATTTTTGCTATAGAGTCAATTCCTTTCATGTTAAATAACACTGGTGTAACCTACCAATCGGCTATGACTTATATCTTTCATGATATCATCCATAAGATTATAGAAGACTATGTAGATGACCTTCTTAAGAAATAAAAACTCCAAAAATATCACTTGAATATTCTTACGCTCATATTTGAACACCTCATCTATTTTCATATTTGCCTTAATCCCAAAAAATGCATTTTGGGGTCTTTTTAGGAAAACTTCTTGGATTTATCATCTCTCTTTGTAGAATTGAAGTAGACCCTGATAAAGTTAGAGAAATTTTGGACATACCTCCTCCAACTAACCTTAAGTAGCTCCATATCCTATAGGGAAAACTTCAATCCATTCACTATTTGATTTCCTAACTTTCAGATTGGCGCCAACCTTTTCATCACCTTCTAAAGAAAGATGTCTTCTTCCTATGGAATAATAATTGTTAAAAAGACTTTGATTTGCTCAAATATTACCTTTTGTCACAACCTATCCTCACCCATCCTAAGGATGACCACCCCTTTTACTTATATATCTCTGCCACTGACCATTCCTTAGGGGCAATGTTGGCTCACCGAGATGAACCACACAAATAGCAAGTTGTATACTACATTAGTTGCACACTTGTAGAATACAAGACTTGGTATATACATACTGAGAAACTTTTCTTAGAATTGACCTTCATGGCCACCAAACCCCACCACTACCTTATTAACCATAAAACCTATGTCATCACTAATACTGACCTGCTTAAGTGCATGCACTCTAAACCATACCAAAATCAGCATATGGCTAAGTGGCTCATGTTCCCAGATGAATTAAACCTTTAATTCCTCTAATATAATTCAATTAAATGTAAGGTCATTGCTAACCAATTGGGTCAAGCTCCTTTACCAAAATACCAACCACTTCCTCTTGCCTTTACAGATGAGTCTATTATGACTCTTTTTCAAGAAGATGGCATAACCTACTAAATGACCATGTTCTTTGATGGATCAAAGTGTTGACAAGGAATGGGTGCTAAATTTATTATCATTCCTCTTGATGGTGAACCACTTCCTCTCTCCTTCAAACTTGACTTTGAATGAACTAAGAATATGGTTGAGTATGAAACCCTAGTGATAGGTCTAAAAGTCACTCTAACCTTGGGAATTAAGACAATCCATGTCTTTGGCGATTCCTAACTTGTGGTCAAATAGGTCAATAGATCCTTTCAATTTAATAATGATGTCTTAAAAAAATATAAACTTTTATTTGACAAACTCTTGACATCATTTGAACATTACCTGGTCCAATCTATTCCCTGATCTACCAATAAATTCATGGATATAATGGCCTGTCTTGCTTCCTAGATCCCTTCTTAGCCTTCCAATTACAAAATATTTATCACCATTCATCATTTTACCATAACCTCTTATATCCAATCTGACCTCCCTAACATATATAATGTAGAGGAATCCCCACTCGACATTTGGTATGACCAAACTCTTAACTACCTCAACCTAGGCATCGTTCCTACCAACCTCTCTAGGAATTCCCAAAGATATTTTATTTAGAGTACCTCTCATTACACCATACTAAGGGCAATTTTTTACAAATGTGGTTTCAATGGTCTCCTTCTTCATTGCCTACGCATCCATGAAAATTCTCATGCCATCAAGGAAACACATGATGGGATATGTGGGGGACACTTTAATAGCCTAACAGTTACTAAACGTATCCTTTGCCTTGGCTACTATTATCCCACCCTCAACCAATATTGTTATGATTATGTAAAAAAGTGTGTTAAATGTCAAGAACACACTAATTTACATCATGCACTAGCCAATAACATCCAGGTATCTAAGGACTTTTGGCCTTTCTCTTAATGGGGGTTTAATCTCATTGGGGAAATTAATCCCTATTATTCATAGCAACATAGATCCATCATCACAACCACTAAATATTTCACCAAGTGGGTGGAATTTATTCCTCTTATCTCAACCAAAATAGAGAAGATTATCGACTTTATCAACCATCATATCATCTGTCGCTTTAGTGTTCCTAATAAGATCATCACTGATAATGGTAAATCTTTAAAAAATATGCAAGTACAATGCTTATGTGATGAATTTGGCATCAATTTAAGCTTTTCCTCATCTTACCAACCATAATAAAATGGACACTTAGAAGCCTCTAATAAAACCCTTACCAAAATACTAACCAAAGTTGTTAGTGCTTCAGGTTAGGATTGGCATTTGCACATCCCATTTACTATATGGGCCTATCACACTAACATTCAAATATCTATGGGTGTAACCCCTTTCTCTCTAGTCTTTAGAGTAGATGTAGTCTTGCCTCTTGAAGTCTAAATCCCCTCTCTTCACATATCTTTGCAAGAACTCATTTTTTAGAAAGATTTTTGTCATCACCGTTTAGGTCAACTTGAGCTATTTAATGATCATCATTTAGCAGCCCTCAACCACCTTCATATCTATCAAGAGAATATCAAACACGTTTATAAAAATCATCTCAAATAATGGGAATTCAATATTAGAGACCTCATCATAAAGGAAAACCAACATGTGACCAACATGGAGTAGAGTAAATGAGGCAAGTTTTCTTTCAATTGGATTAGACCCTACATCATTACCCATAAGTATGGATCATTATCTTATCATTTATCCTCTCCCGAAGGCAAACAAAAACTTGAGCCCCTTAATGCTTCACATCTGCATCCATTTTTATGTTAAAGAATGATCAAGCTCACTCCTTTTGTCTAACTTAAGCTCATCCTTTGATTGTAAAATTTTAACCTTCACCCATCTTTCTCATCTCCTTTTGAGGACAATTTATTACAACATAGAACCATGTGATTAACCATCATAGTCATAGCCTAATCCTAAATGTGGGTACCGCATCTCTACCCATAGCATGGTTCTCATGGATACTTTTCATCTCTAATAAGATGGAATCTCATGGTCATTGTCTCTCAAAACCCATACCTTTTCATATCATTAACCTTCTTGTGGTAAAATTTTTCCCTTAGAAAGGTAAACCTCTTAACCTAATTAGACTTGTCCATGTCTAAACACATTGCATCACAAACCAATTTAGATACCAACATATTACTTAGGTCAATATCTTAAGCATTGTAGACTTCACCCTCAAAGGACAACTAACTAAAAAAATAATAAAATTTTCCCAAATGTAAGGTAGATTGCTCCCTTGAAGGATAACTATTAAAAACATTAAACAAAGCCAATAAGCTTAGACCACTCCCTTGAAGGATGGCTAAGTTAACTTTTCCAAAAATAGAGCAATTTATTGAAAGCTTCCTACATCAATAAACTTCCCATATACAATAATAAATCAAAATACACACTATCATAACAAAATCTAAAGTTGTAATCAGCTCTCAAGCAACATAATAAGTTAGAATCCACAATCAACTTTTCACATATAAAATTCCTACATTGATCAGTCTACATCTATCATATGACATGGACTTGTCTATTATCGTTCTTAGGTCACCTATAAAATGGGAAAACTAATTCACATGAGATTATCATACATATCACCCATTACCCTTCACACCACATGTCACCTATCTTCCCTTTAGACAATACCGTAAATCAACATATTTGGAGCTTACTTGACACCTTGTGATCAAGAAACCTTTTTTATCGACTAATGACTACTCATGCACATCATTTGAAGGGCTCATATTAATTAAATTGATCCCACTTCAAGTTTATTTTTAGTCCTTATCAAAAATAAAGCATCATTCCCTATTCTTAATGTGCTTGGTTGATGTTTTCATCGTGACTTTTACCATTCAGTGTTGCAACAAAAATAATCATTCCTTTTAAATTAATAAAGATTACAACAACCATAACCATACCAACCATAACCATAACCATAACATTTTTAAGTATCCACACAACCTTAAGCATGATAACTTTCAAATAGTGATATCCAACACATTTTGTACATGTTTACGATAAACTATGTAATATTTTATTTAGGGTCCGAGGAGTTTCAAGACACATACAAATTTATCAGACTATCCACACTTCACCTAAGGACCCTACATATATTATTTTCTTACCTAAGTACTACGTTGATTGTTTGGTGACTCTGGATTTATGTTCAACCATCTGTCTACTTGATTGATCCTTGAACTAACATCTGTACCATTCCCTATCTCAGTAGTTGCTAAAGGGTGTACTCTATTCTCCTCTTCCACATTCACCCCCACAGAGTGAGAATCATATTTTTCTCTATGTATTTCACCTTGTTCACCTATCATAACCATTGCATCCCTTTGATATATATTTTTTCTACTTGCATAGGGACCATTTTTTGTTGTCTTAGCACACATCCCCTTAGATAGTGAAGGTTCCCTCCATAGATAGGTTGACGCTCATGTTCTCTAGCCCTGCCTCTTGTACAATGAAATTATCACCTTTTTCATTACTATAGAGGTAAGAGTTTAGGCTGAATCTCAAGTTGTGGGTACCTTTCCTCTTGATGTTGATCTAATAGTAATTCCATTAGTGCCATTACATGTTGCAGTATTTGATAGATCTTCACATTCACCATATTGATTATTTTGGGTCATAAGGGTTGTTGATTATCTCCACCATTATTCTCATTATTTTCCATCTTCAACCTTGTGTAGTTCTTTGCACTCTCTCTAACTTGCACAACCAAATAACTCAATAATAGACATTCATCCTTATCATGATTCTTTAAATAGAATACCTGACCATTCTTACTCATTGACATGATTCTCCATTCCACCAATGGGGAAGGTCCTATGATGTCATTGATTCTCTTAAAAAATCTTCCCACTTGAAATAGTCATGTCCACTTACCTTTTCATATGGATACATCACCCTAAATCTGATTAGTCATCTCAATAAAGCCATTATGCATTGTCATGATATCTTTTTTTTGACCTCATCATGTGATCCACATCTGATGTTTTTCCTTGTTTTGTCATCTTGAGGTCCTTATGGGCCTAGTGGTCATTTGTATCATTATCACCTTTATCGTGGTTGATGTACATTGGATTTCGACCATGAGCCATTACAATGCTCATGCCTTCAAAACTGCCATTATTGCTAGTGGTGGTCACTCCCAAATGCTTGCCATTATAGACACTCTTCCATCAGAGGTAAGCCTCCATCAATTCACAACAATTCATTCACCTTCCTGTCTCCTCTAGCCTCCTATTAATACCAACATAATGCCATAGGCTCTAAACATTAGACCCCAACCATTGGTGGTACCTACTTTAACATGGTAGTCTTTTCTTTTATGATAACTAGAAGTTCATCCATAACAGGGGAATGATCACCTTTTCTAACTATATAACCAATATCCTAGACCACATAGCTCCCTACTACCAAGGCCCCTTCTAAGTAGAACCCCAATTCATCAATTCTAAGGAATTGAGATAGAGGATGTAGACATGGCCACTATTTGTCTACCCTACCCATGTAACTTTTGGGTCAGGCAAGGTCCATCCTCTATCGCTCACCATGCTACCAAATTATTACTTGTAAAATATACTTAGTTTTCAAATAAATTCTTTATAGGTCATCACTTCACTACTACCCTTAAAACTTGACTCGTAACAGTGATGAACCTTGGCCAAACTGACTATGAAGATCTTGATAGAACCCCATCTCTTAAAACTCAGCTCATAATAGTAGATGCTATCTCTAGGCTTCTACCCTTGCACAATTTTAGAAGGTTCGACCTCCTAACAAAGGCACCTCCTTTATGAATTAGTTCCATTAAAGGGTATTTATGGTGCTTAGCATTATGTTCCCTTCTTATTTATCCTACCTTACCCATCCATGTACCTCATCCTACTCAATGTGGGATCATTATGGTAATTATTCACCAATCTACACCATGTACTTTCACTATCACCTTCACCAAAACCCAAAACTATTGTTTTATAAAACCTTCTCCATCAACCCAAACCAACCCATGTGGTCCATCAAATTGGGGTAGCCAATTTAAGAACTATTTTCCAACCCTATTTGAACTACATTGGCCTAATGTCCATGGACTATGTAGGTGCTAATTCACTTCTAAGGGAAGCTTGGCCTTTAACCACTAATTCCCATCCCCTTTTCCTTCTCATTAACTTCCATTTCTAACAGTGCCCTCTTGCATAGGCCATCTTATATCAGGGAAACTTTAGATTTTTCCAAGCATCCTTGTATTTTAACATCACCTAATACTTCCTCTTTATTTTCCTTAATTGTTGGGAGAACTAAATTAGCCTAAGGTCTCTTTTGACTATGTAGGCAATGTTCAATCACTAAGGTCAGCTCAGCTGCATCCTTTATTTTGTTTTCCTTTCTCACCTAAAATCTCTCGCTCCACTTCTCTACCTATCTCCTCACCATCTCCCTCCCTTCAGCTTGTCAATCTCTTTTACCCACTTTTCCAGCATGCAAATCTCTTTTAACACAAGGATTGATAACCTTCTTCATTGGCCCCTCTTATCTCCCATAAAGCCACCACCTACTCTACTTTTCTAACTTCCCCATCAGCTTTCCTTGTGTATGCTTTGCATCTCACTCCCTCACCCACTTTTCATGTTTTTGGTCCCTCTCTCCACTTATTACCAACCTTTCCCTTTATCCCCTTTTATCTTCTTTCACCATCTTCATCATCTCCCCTCACCCTTGGCTATTTGTCATACCCTCTTTATCACTCTCTTTTCCTCACTAATTCCACATCATACTATGCATATTGCAAGCCTTTTGTTTCTTCTATTGTTGTACTTTTGATTTACATGTACCACCATTCTCTACAATTTTACCACTCTTCTCACCTTTCCCATTTTCCATTCTTCTTGTTTACTTTATTTTTATCCTTTCATCCTTTTTGTCTTCTTTCTTTCCTCCACAACGAGTTTCTACTTGGGTATTTATCTTTTGAGACGCCTTCCATAATTGCCCTTTTCTTCTTATCAGTTCTTACCTTTTGCCTTTCACATTTCCCTTTTTTCCTCTTTCCATCTTGATACTCACTTGTCTTTTACATCTATGTGAGTATTTGTGTTTTATATCCCTACTTCAATTCTTTCTTTTTCTTCTTATCATCCCGAATCTTCATCCCTTATTTTCATTTCATTCCCTTTCATTATTTCTTCACCACCTCACCACTTTTCAGCTTGTCAATTTCTTCTAACAAGCTGATTGCCTACCTTCTCTCTTCACCTTATTACCCACCCATCCTTCACTTCCACTTATTTTTCTTAACCCTTTTCCCATTTTCCATCCCATTCTCATCTCCAAATCCACTATTTGCTTTACTTCGTTACCTATCATCATCCATGATTACTTGGTCAAGATACCACTTGCTTCTTCACTCTCCTTTCATCCTTTTTGTGTCTTCATTCACTCCTTTTTCCTCCTTTTTCATTTGTTCCATTTATTGCCTTGTTTTTCATTTTCATCACCAAACTATTTTCTCTTTGGTCTATTCTTAGACTTATTTTGAAACTCTTCTTGGCCTCCCATATTTCCTATCCTCCCCTTACCCTTCATGATTTTTATACTTCTATCCCCATCCTTTTTAATTCTCTAATATGTCTTTCTTCAGTGCATCCCTCACCCCCCATCTTTTACCTCTTATTTTTTTTTCTCTTTTCTCTGTTTCATTTCATTTTTTTGCCTCTCTTGATGACATTCCTTGTTCTTCTTGACCTTCCCTTTTTTTCCCCTCTTATATGTCCATGCCTGGCTCCTTCCATCCTTCTCCACCTTCATCTTTAGTTGTGATCTCATTGTTTTCTCTACCTATCTCTTCATCCATCTCGTGGTCCACCTTCACCTCATCCCTTGTTGGATCTCCCTTAGTTTATCCCATTCAACCTCTAGCTCCTCATAGTGCAATCACCCATTGTAATGCTTTTACTACTTCCTCATGTCCTCCACACCCTTACTTTAATGCATGAAATCTGGTCAGGTTCATTAATTCAAGTGCATCCCTTTCTTCCTTTAATGCCTTTACATGTTGAGCCTAGATCCTTTTTTTCCTCTCTAGCTACTGCCTTCACCCTACCTATCACCTCTTTCCCTTTTAAACTCTCTATTCATTTTACTCTTATGTGATCACAATGTATAATGTGTTATTGCATCAAAGGTATTCCATTTGATTTTGGTTTATTTTGAGATATATACCGATCTTATAACTCTATAACACAATTGGCCAGGCATGTAGGCTCATACAACCAACCAACAAGCTTGAGCACTGCTAAGCCATCAGGATGAAGATTCCTTCCCCACCCTTTCTAGTCTTGCTTATTTCAAACCCCTTTTACTCTGAGCTTTGGAGATGTGTGGATGCTAGTCATACCCTCTCACACGACCTACCTCCCAACCAATAATTTCCATTGATTCTCCCTACTCAGCCTACATCCTCCTATGCATCATACTAATCATGCTCTTTAATTACATTCCACCCAATAACCTCTTATAGAAGTCACTTCTTCCACCAAACTATTTCCTCCTTGAACCTATTTTCCCACCTTCCTTTTCAACTCCCCAATCTGTCTGACTTCATACATTCTTCTTCTATTTTCCCTCTTAGTTTTCCATTTCTACCATTTATTTTCCTTCTACTCTAATATTTAATTAATATTATTATTATTTACCTCGCTACATATTACAAAACCCCTCAAAGTATTTTTCTAAATTCCCTCAAAACTCAATGCTTACTTATTTTGGGATCCCACTAGCTTAAGGGTCAAGGGTTTGAGTCTTTGCCACTTCTCGTTTACCCACTCTAATACTTTGCTTCCCTAAATCATTGAATAACACCCTTTCATAGCCTATTAATAACATTGCTATGGAGTGTTCATAATGTTGTCTTATTTAGATGGTGATGAACGAACTAGTTAGGTCACTATGGCAACTCAAGTAGTGCCAAATTTTTTAAATCTTGGTAAAGCATATTTATCCCTTTTTTTAAATGGTGGAAAAAATTTCATGATTGAAACTGCTTATCTATGGATACAAATTCATTTTTCATAGTTGAAACAATCATCTAATTGCATCCTAGGTAATCTCATCCACTGTTTCTACCAAATCAATCTGAAAACTAATTCATAACCATCTTTTCCACCCTTTAGAACTTCCCTTTCTCCAACGTCCTTCAACTAGACCTAACTACATGATATAAAATTGGGGTAACCAAGTTAACCAACACTCCCTACCAGGAAGAACTATATTAGGCCTAAATTTCATTTTGGACATTATGTCCATAGAACTATGTAGGTAGCATCCACTTGCCTAGTGTATATGGAGTTTGCTCGACCACCCCATTCCAACCAACCAACCCACTTCCCCATGTCCAATTTGATGTTGGCCATTTTTGACCTGACCTCTTTGCATGTTTTATGATGACCTTGAATTAGTCCTTTTGACCACACCAACTATGCTTGCCATGTTTCCTTTTTTATGGCCCACCTCATGTGCAACCAGACCATTTGTATTGTTCTATAGGAGTACTTCCTACCTTGGATACCTATGAACAACATTGACCCTATCTAGGTTAATTGATAAGACTAACTTTATCAGCTATGATCAATGATGGGGATCAATTACCTTATCATTTATCCTAAAACTTGACCTTATTATTATCAACATTGGTAGCTTTAGTCTCTATGCAGTCTTGACTATTGTGCTTACTCATATTTTGTGAACCCATTGGCATTTCCCCTAGCCAACTACCTTGTGGCACCACCTAGTGCCTCCCCACCAACTATTTATCAAACCTACACCAGATTTGGCCTTTCCTCATCAACTCTCAGTTTGAGGGAGAATACCTCCTCCCATACTTAGGGTTGAAGGATCACATAGAATCAGTGTTCTTGGTGCCAAGATCTTACTCTAAAAAATTCATGTCTTGTTGAGATTTCTATCCCAAGATCTAAGCCTTAAGAGATTAACTTATAGAATGGGATGTGCATGCGAATGTTAAAATTAAGCTCAACAATTAATCATTTAGTGTTGAAATATGAATGGTCACATGGATGTTAATGAAGGTCATGTGAACATCAAATTATGGGCATGCAGATGTCAAATTTATGCCATCGTAAATAACCATTAGGGTTCCAAAATCCTAAGACGTTCATGCAGAAGTCAAAAAACTTCACACATACATCAAATATGGGAATTCAGATGTCAATTTTGGGCCTCATGAATTTATTATTTGAGTTCAAATGGTAGGTCCCAATAAGATCAAGGGCTTGAATTCAATCATGCATCAAAGATCTACAACACACAAGCATATGAACAAGTCAAAAGGGTCCCTAGAGTAGATTTAATGACATGCATTTAATCATACCAAAGGGGATTGATTGTGCAAGATGGTTTAAAAGGTCAATAAGCTGAGTCAATAATCAATAGCCAATGAGAAAAAGTGATCCCTTGAGCTTTTTAATGAAGGTTGATAGGTATCAAATGCATGGAGCCATGTTTGATCATGATCCAAGTTAAACCATAGCCAACATTTCAAAGGATTCCATGAAGTTAAACATGTAGACTTAAATGGTTTCATCACTAGAACCATTAGTGTGATTGTGACCCTTCTCTCCACTCTTGTATGCCATGATGAACTAGTAAGGAGTAATTAATGCCATGATAATTTTCTAATAGATTGATCATGTTATTGTAACTGAATCAATGTTGAAACTCAACTTGAAAATGAATTGATCCTACCGTTGAAAATGAATTGATAGTACGTTTCACTTTATTTCCGTTTTTGTCAAGTGTTTCTATAACTTGTGAAAGTGTATTCATATTGTATAGTTTTTTTTATCATTTTTTGATATCGAAAATGGTATGGACCTTTAATACTCTAATATCATTATGCAGGAAGATGGATTTGTGACAGCCTTCATTGATTGGAAATACAAACAACACATATATCAAACTTGATCTACCTGTTAAATTTGTAAACCTTTCTATGATATTAACAGTTGTATAAGTGGCATCTGGACTTTAAGGTGATAAAGTGGAAGTAATGTAGAAAGTCTCAAATATTTGCTAAATCCAATGAATAGAAAACATTGAGACAATGTTGATACTCTATTATTATGCCGCCAGAGGCGTCTCTACTAGGAGAAACAGAGCTTCGATTCATCCCTAGATTGGATACCCACCCACCATGTGGATAGCTTAGATCTTTAAGATGGCGTTCAAATCAAAACAGCTGGCAGCATGGCCTTGCGGCACCTCCTACATACAGAGAAGTCGCCAGTCCTCTAATGATAAGACCAAATTTATTAAATGTCGGTGCACGGTGCAAAATTCTATATGCAGAGGAGTTAAGGAAGAGTTAAATCATGTAGTAGAAGTTTTGAAGATAGATGCTGATGGACCTGTCACTGCTCTCCTCTTACTGTTTCTTTTATTTCTGTATATCATTCTTTTAGATAGTGGCTGATGCTCTTAATTTCTCCGCTTCTTTTCATTTATTCTAGTTCAATGGCCTGTGTGAGGTACAGTGGCGGGCCACCGCAAAGATTAAAAAAGAAATCAACACAATCCTGTGAATGAATAAAAGATCAAGATGATAATCTTTATAGACTCGCCTTGTGACCTTATATTTTCTTGCATCAGGGACAACAATGAAAGGAGATGCAGATGCAAATGAAAGGATTAATGAGCCTCAGGGAATGCACTTGCAGTGTGCTTGTCAGAGATACGATCAGAAATATCAGTTACCTCCACACCTTTGTGCAATGCCAAAAGAGACAGATAGATTTCCCCTGCCACCTTTGATGGAAAAAAACAGAGATCTATTTCATCTGCAAATTGTTATGAGGCGTCGAGATACAGTTGTACCACGGTAGATAATTTATTTAAGCTTATGAAGCATGGTGGTAGGAAATAGTGCAGTCACAGTGTCTCATTATTCTACACGCTTTTTTATTTAATTCCATCTCTTTCATCGCATGCACAACCCTCCACGATACCACTCGACCACCCCACTTATCTCCGTTTAATTATTTTTTATTTCACTAGACAAACTGTTGCATTGTCTGTCATTAATATCGCTATTGAATAATATTATTTAAATCTTAGCATGAAATCTGATGACGCTTATAACTGTAACGTTAACAAAAAAATCCCGTTGTCAATTATGCTTCCAACGCTCTTATTTTGGCACAATATGGAAGTCCGCAACATATCTGACAAATAACCACTTTTATTATGTTCAAATAGATGTCTATACCCGATTTCGTAGTACCTAGTTTAGTTCAGACAGTTTTAGAAGAGATCTCACTAAATTTGGACTCCTAAGCTTGGAGAAGATCTTAATAATTTTGATAAGCCTCAACCCTACTAAGAAGGAGGCGTACAAGAGCAAGTTCAAGCATAAAAAGACCAGTTTTGAGCAATTGGAGGTTACACTGTGTGCATATGTCTAGTTATGACAGTCTCTGTGTGTAAAGAGACTGTATTTTAGTGTAATTTGTAAGGGAAAGAAATGTTTGGTAGTGTAAGAAATGTGTTTAATTGGTGAAAGATCATTTTTGAAGTGTATTTGAATTCAGTTAATCTTTTTATTTTTAAAAAAAAAAAACGTGAATTCAATGTCTTTAAGACCTCTTTTCTGTCACATAGGGTTTGTTTTGCCCAAAACCCCTGTTTCTCAATCCTTGTTTGGTCGAGAAACTCAAGCATGGTTTCATTTTGATAATTGGAGAGGTTGAATAGGGTAAACAAGAGTCTCATTCAAGTGTTATTTGGAAGGAAAAGCCTTTAGTCTTTATGAACTATGCTTAATTAGCGCTCGGGTTCCATACATTCAGGGAAGCCCTACTTACAGGGCTTAGACTACAAAAAGAGCCATAATTTCATTTTTAACCCTTGGAAAATTCTCAAATTTTGTGGAAAGATAGCCAAGAAGGTTATCAAAGAGATTAAAGTGGTTTGAAATCAATTGGATTCGTAAGGATACCGTACCAGTCGACTGTGTGCAGTCAAACACAGAATTTTGAGTTTTCTAGACTGTGAGGTAAGAGATTTGTTTAGATACTTCAATTTTTAGTCTAGTAAGATCATCCAAAGGTTGAAACGTCCTTGTTATGGCCGGGCAGATCCCTTAGAAGAGTCATTTGCCTTTTGTAAGTGTTATTTTGTGTTTTCACCTACTAGAGGGCTATTAAGCCTAGAAGATTAAGACAAATTTTTGAACGTTTTGTGCAAAATTCATTGAGTCGGAGTCTCAAAACCTTGTCTGAGTTTTGAATCATATATAAATCACTTAAATATACCTGTCCAAGGTGTTTAGAAACTCAAGTTCAATACATATTTGGTTTTGACCTGTTAGAGCAACATTAAGACTAATAGGTTTGTGAGAGATTTTTGATCAAATTGTTATGTAACAGACCTTATGAAGTGTTGTAAGAGTTTAATCACCTATAAAACATGGTGATAAAGTCTTTCAGATTTATCTATAGCCCTATTTTCAAATATTTCTTATTTTAATGCTTTTGAGGCTTTTAGGCTTAATTAGCTTGTAGAGGGATTTGAGTCTATTGAGTTCAAATAGATAAAACAAATAGGTATTTGGTTTTCCATATTGAGATAAAGGTTGGATATGTCTTTAAGGACCATAAGAACAGAATCTCAAGTTTTATACTAGTCAAGGAATATTGAAGTTGCTTGAGTTTCTTCATTAGAGTCTACAATTTGCCTTGCCAAGGTTGTAAGTTTGTGGATAGTTTCAGGTGGGCTATCATCTTTGATATCAGAGCACATCTATTGTGCACAATCAGAAGTTCATGAGGTTTTCCAAGGTAGATAAATAAGTATTTTGACAAATGGCAGCTAGAGCAAGAAGGTAGGTTCTGAATGTAGCTCTCTTGGAAGAGATCAAAAATCTCACTAGAAGGATGGAAGGTATGGAAACAACACAAAGGAGAGGAGTGGATCTTGGAGATGTTAGTGATAGAGAAGATGAAGGAGCTGAAGAAGAACCATTGGCAGTAGAGCTGGGAGGACCTAAAGAGAGGCTTGCGAAGACAATAGTGAGATCGAGCTCTAAACCAAACATAGATATACCTATGTATGATAAAAATTTAAATGTTGAATATTAAACTAATTGGATTAGTGATTTAGATAAATACTTTGAATATGAAAATATTGAAGAAAGAAAAGTGAAATTTGCAGCATTGACAAAATTGAAAGCCCATGTCTCCCTATGGTTAGATGGTGTGAAAACAGAGAGAAGAAAAAGAAAAGGAAAAGGAAAAATAACTATTTGGGAAAGAATGGTGTCAAAGTTGAAAGATAAGTTCATTCATAAAGATTATCAAACCATTCTTTTCAAGCAGTTGTAGAATATAAAACAAAAAGAGAAATCAGTGAAAGAGTACACTGAGGAGTTTTTCAAATTGACCATTAGAGTTGGTCATATTCAGGATGACATAGAAGGTTTCCAGGTATGTGAATGGTTTGAATTTTTTAATTCAAGATGAAATTGATTTTCTTGCTCCTAATATAGTTGAGGAGGCATACCAATATGCCTTGAAATAAGAAGACAAGATAGCAAGGAGACATTCTCAGCAAGCAAGGGGAAGAAGTAAACCTCTTAAAGGAAGAGGAGAAAATGAAAGCAGAAGATCATTGTAGATGCATGATGAAGGTGAGAGAAACTCAGTAAGGCATTTGAGTCAAATCCAAGAGATAATTACATAGATACAAAGCCTTTTGATAGAGGTAGAGTTAGAAATGGTAGATATTTTAAGTCTAGAAAATTTGGACATATATTCGATGAATGTCCAGGGCATGCATCTACTAGTCAATTGAGTGTTGTTCAAAGAGATAATAAAGAGGAGGATGTAGAAAAATATATTTATGAGGATGCACCAAAAGAAGGGGAATCCTTTCTCATGAAAAGGATCCTAATCAAACCAACAAGGAGCCTTTAGAACCTACTCAAAGGAAAGCACTACTTAGGGCAACTTACAAAGCCAAAGGTAAAGTTTGTAAAGTTATCATTGATAGTGCAAGTAGAGATGGTTGATAAATTAGGATTGCATAAATTTTCACATCCTAATCCTTACAAGGTCTCATCATTGCAAAGAGGCCATCACATTTTGGTCAAAGAACAATGTGTAGTCAAGTTTCAAGTAGGGAACTATAGAGATCAAGTGATGTGTGACATAATGCCTATAGATGTTTTCAATTTTATTTTAAACACACCATGGCATTATGATAAGAAGGTCATGTATAATGAAGAAAATAACACTTACATTTTTTTAAAAAATGGGGTAAGACATACACTCTTACCATTGAAAGATGAGCATGTCACTAATAAAGATCATTCCAAGGTGTTGGTTATAGGTTCCGAGGAGTTTTTGCAATAGTATGAGGAGGTAAGTGATGTACTAGCAAATTAAGTCAAGGTAACCATTTCCACACATGAAAAATCTAATTTGTTTCCAAAAATAGAAATTTTATCAAATGAATACATGGATAAGCTATTTGATGGATTGACTAATAGTTTGTTTTCAATAAGAAGTACATGAAATACTTTGAGGAATTTATTGAGAAGGTTAGTTTATTGAAAAAAAATTCCATGGAAGGAAATAAAGTTAAGAAATTCTCAGATGAACAACTGATACAAGGAAGAAATGAGGTTGTCTCAAAGGACAACATAGAATATTTCAAAACTAATAATAAGTCTATTGGAGGGACCAAGCATTTGGTTAAATAAAGTTATTTCATCAAGAAGGAAGTAAACAAAGGATTAGAAAAGAAGCAACAAGGGGATAATACCTTAAATGAGAAGTCAATGTAAATGTAGTTGAAGAGAAGGGACTTCATAGTCCAAAACAAGGAATTGTTTTGCTTAGCTTGTTTGTTGCTTGTGCAGTGTTGATGAAGGAGAGTGTAAAATTGAAGGTGAATAGACAAGAAAATACCAACAAAAAAGAATATATCACACCATGGGATCTAGGAGGGTCTCAATCAGTGACAATAAAAAGTATTGAATGGAAAGAGAAATAAATTAAAGGCATCTACAATTACAATAACATTCATGGACAAAGCTATATGAAGACTTATTTTTGTACCTGGGTGGATTGATGCAGGAGCATATTGAGAACATAAAAATAAGTTTTTTATTATAAAATTAATTGTTAAAGTCATAATAAACCTCATTGAGGCAGTAGGAATTTGTGCCAGGTCACTTAGAGGTCTTGGAGTGTTTTCCTTCCAAAAGATCAATTTGAATATTGAAATGTAATTGTAAGCATATGGGTAATTGTAATAGTTTACAATTAAATTATGAGTTTTAAGAGTTTAAAATAGGTTATTTTATGTAGATAGAGGGTTTTTAGGTATTTATAAGTCATATTTATTTTAGGAGTCATATTTATTATTATAATCAAGTTTAGTATTCTAAAAACTAATTATGAGTCATTTTCTAAAAAAGGGCAATCACTTTTTGAAGAGATCTCACTAAATTTGGACTTCCTAAGTTTGGATAAGATATTAATTATTTTGATAATCCTCAAACATAATAATAAGGAAGCTTACAATAGAAATTTAAATCATAAAAATACTATTTTTGAGCATTTGGAGGTTACACAGTGTGCATGTGTCTAGTTATGATAGTTTGTGTGTGTAAAAGACTATATTTTGGCATAATTTGTAAGGGAAATAAATGTTTGGAAGTATAATACTTATGTATGTTTTTTAAAATATCATTTTTTAAGTGTATTTGAACTCAATTAATCTAAAAAAAATGAATTCAAGCTCTTTAAGACCTCTTTTATCACACAGGCTCTGTTTTTGCCCAAAACCCCTGTTTCTTAATCCTTTTTTGGTCGAGAAAATTATGCATGGTTTCATTTTTATGATTGGATAGGTTTAATATGGTTAAAAATATTCTCATTCAATTTTTATTTGAAATTAAAATCCTTTATTATTTATGAACTTTGCTTAATTAGCTCTCAAGTACACTCAGGAAAACCCTAGTTACAAGGTTTACACTACAAAAAGAGCCATAATTCCCTTTAAACCCTTGGAAAATTCTAATTTTTTTTAAAAAAATTTCCAATAATGTTACCAAATATATGAAAGTGGTTTGAAATCATTTGGAGGTGTATGGGGACCATACCAGTCAATGGTGTGTAGTCAAACATAGAATTTTAAGTTTTCTAGAGTGTGAGGTAAGAGATTTGTTTAGATACTTCAATTTTTAGTCTAGTAAGATCATATAAATGTTTAAAAATCCTTTTTATGTCTAGGTAGATCTTAGAGGAGTCATTTTTATTTTATAAGGGTTTTTTATGTTCTGGCCTACTCTAGGGATATTAGGCCTGGAAGATTAATACAAACTTTTGAAGATTTTGTGTGAAATTCATTGAGTCTGAATATAAAAACCTTTTCTAAGTTTTGAATCATATATAAATCACCTAAAAATACCTTTCCAATGTGTTTATAAACTCAATTTAAATACAACTTTAGTTTTGACCTATTCGAGCAACATTAAGACTAGTAGGCTTGTGAGGGGTTTTTTATCAAATTATTTGGTAAAAAAGATTCTAAAGTGTTTCAATATTTGAATAACCTATAAAACATGGTGATAAATTCTTTAAAATTTATATATAGTCCTATTTTCAAATATTTATTATCTTTATCCTTTTGAGGCATTTAGGCTTGATTAGCTTGTAGAGGGCTTTGAGTCTTTTGACTTAAAATAGATAAATTAAAAAGGTGGATTGGTTTTCCATATTGAGATAAAGGTTGGATATATCTTTAAGTACCATAATAAAAAAATATCAAGTTTTATACTAGTCAAGGAATATTGAAGTTGCTTGAGTCTCTTCATTGGAGTCTACAATTTGCCTTGCCAAGGCTGTAAGTTTGTGGATAGTCTAAGGTGGGATATTATATATCTTATTTATCTATAGTTTGGAGTGGCCTATCGATCAAATCCAAATATATCAAACCAATGACCAATCAAAAACCAATTACCAATCTAAATCCAAAACCTAATCTCATCAACGAATAACCAGATAAAGTTACAAACTAAATTATTTCATCTACCTTGAATCTAATAGCTAATAGAGATGGGTCAATATCTATATGTATATTTATATATGTTGGTATCTATATCTATGGGACAATTGAAGTTCCCTATCTCATCACCTTGTTGTTAGATATGGCCCAATCTATATCTTGAAAATATATAGTGCATGTATAGATAAAGGTTTTTTTAATCTATAAATGGTAGTGATTATTTACATTTGATTTTAATTGCCATATATTCTTTATCAACTAAAAATATCACATTCCACTACTTCCCTGACATATTTACACCGCATCATTGAAACTTGCATCACATTGTGGACTGTAAATGTGTCCCAAATATTTGATGGGAATTGAGGTTATTTTGTAATTAGACCAACATCGCCCCTCATTGTGACTGTTAGTTAAATTTTTCTAGGTGGCTTGGAAATTAGTAGTGAAGTAATTATTTAAAATTTATTTCACCATTTATAATCATTTAAAATTAAGTTAGAAATAATAACTACATATTATAATAATTCTACAAAACTTTGTGCACATTAGCCTTGGATTTATTTTGATCATTTGGTTGAGTAGACACACATGCAAAGTTCAATTACATGTGATATATGTGAACCCAATGTGTGTCTTCCACCAAACTATTTATGTAATAACCAAGAACGATTTCAAATTCTAGGTTTGCAATTTTGATAAACAACTAAAGTGGAAATTGGTACATACAATCAATATCAATACTAAATTTGTAAATGCTCCAAACTTTTATGATTATATATAAATATTATATTAAATTCTCTGTATATCCATTCTTTTTTATTGTTATTCTATCATAGTTATGATCATTAATACAAACAGTTCGTATACAAAAGTTTTGATCACATGATATTATATTGAAAAATAATTATATAATATATATGAATATTATATAAATTACATACTATATAATATACATTATATTAGTTTGTATAATAATATATAATACATTAGTATGATATATTATAATAATATGATATAATATAGTACGTAATATTATATATAATATTTCTTATTAACACATGTAAAAATAACTATTTATTATTAATTATTAAATATTATTATTACAAGATAATTTATTTATATTAATATCACAATAATAATATTTAGTTATATCACCAATGAGATGTGGGTGAGTTGGTTAAGTGGATTTGTTGTTCCATGTCCCACCCAAGTTCAAATCTCTAGAAAGGCATATGAGGTTGGTTGTGGCTATTGGTTATATTCTCGAGTTCATTAATAGCTATTTGATATTCTTAAGGTAGATGGTAAAATGTGGTATACACATGATATTAAATAGATATTTGGGCCCTCGATTGTGTCCTAGACCAATTCAAGATCTGGTCAAAATCCATCATCTATAAAAAAAATATATCAAGAATTTTGAGAACTTACAAGGTGACACAAAACTTGCAATAGGTGAAATATTTCAAATTGAGATCCATAATGATGATGATTAGAAATGTATGATTATTTCATGTGATAAAATACACCAGAGGGACTGTATCATACACATGCCTTGGCTTCAGGGCAATGGTGGCATCTTTATTAAATATTTTCTATTTGATTACAAAAAGACTTGATATCTGATGTGTAGATCAAATAAAAAATGTAATGATATTGATTTGGGGGAAATGCATTGAGGTTATGGAGTTCATAATTTTTGTTTTTCACTTACCTAATTCATTATATTGCAACATGTATCAAGGTAAGCAACTCAGCTAGTGTTGTGTGAGCAACTCAACAAATGTTTAATTTGACATCGAGGGTGGCAAGAATTGAGGTATCGTATCCTCATTGGGATATATATACCATTGGGGGTGTCCACATCATATGGTTAATAGGGGAATATACTCCAATAATGAAAATAAAAAACTTACAAAAAATACCAAAAATAAAAAATCTTTAGCTCCCATACCAACACCGCCACCATGCCCACTATCATAACCAAGGCCATCTAAATAGCAACCCATCCTAGTAACACCACCTAAAGCTCTACCAAGTCTACTACAATATTGAAAAACAACACCATCACCTTTGCCTAAACCTATATCAAATTATGATGATGAGGGGCAATGACAAGGTATTTCAGACAATATCATTCACTAGAGGGCCCATATCATACACATGCCCCGACTTCATGGTAGTTATTGGATTTAAATGAACTAAACCCATTACAAATGGGTTTTTAGCTTTCAAGATGGTGTCATATTTTATTGACTATGTTTTATTTGATTATAGAAGGACTCCACATCTAATGTGTGCATCAAATCAACAATGTGATTTCACTGATGTGGGGGCAATAAATTAATGTTTTGAGGTATATCTTATTTCTTTCAATGTGGTTGAAGTGAGTACCAAATATTTTTAAAAGTGCATGCCACATGGGTGCATAAGGGGGCATCATTTGTGATAAAATGTGAATGTTGTAGTATAGTGGTCATTGAATGAGATAAAAGGTGGTCGATTAGTGATCAGGCCTAGGTGGTAGGGAGAGTTGTTATATTTAATTCTCATGTAGTAGGGGGTGTGCACAACATACATTTAAAATGAGAATATATTACATAAATAAAAATAAAACACTTACCAAAAACATGAAAATAGTATTTTATAATATAATATAATATAATATATTTATATGTAAATATATATAAGACATACATATATAAATATTATATAATAAAATATATTTTTATTACTATATATATATTAGTGCTACATATATATACACATTCCACCACTTCTCTAACACATGTATGCCTCATGCTCAAAAATGTGCATAAGGGGAAATCGTTTGTGATACAATGTGAATGTTTTGGTAGAGAAGTCACCTATTGAGAGAAAAGGTGGTTGATTGACGATTGGTTCTAGGTGGAAGGGAGAGTTGGTAGGTTTAATTCTCACTTAGTGGGGGATGTCCACGTTGTACTCTTTAAAGGGGAATATATTGCACAAATGAAAAAATCAAATATACACTATGTTTCTAGGATGTGGAAAATTTTCACTTGTTAAGGGTCACTTGGGGGTCTTTGGTTCCATCTTGTCCATGTTTTCCCCTATTATGTGTTAGGGTGTGGAGCTAAAAGCTTCAACTGTTTGCAAACACGAAGAAGAGGATGGTGAAGAACCAGAAGCACCGACGTCGACAGCATGACCGACATCGGTCAGATGCAGTGCAGAAGGAAACCGGCGACGGCAGCTAGTCGACCGACGTCAGCAGAACCAAGCAAGTAGGGACCGACGTCAATCGCCTGTGTGTTCCAGAACTGTTGTTGACGAACAGTCAGTTAAGTGAAGCGAGTGTTTGCATGTCAAATGACTAATTATAGTCACGAGCTGCGTGTCTAATTATTGTAGTTAAATTTCTATTTTTGTAACCATGGGATTCTATTTAAAGACCCATGAGGCATGTATTGTAATTATCAAGAAGGCAAGTAAAAGCATTGAAGCAAGCAAGGTCAAGGAGATCTACAGGTGTAAGGTCAAGGAGATCAGCTGAAGCATTCAAGGAGGGATAATAACTCAGGCTATAGAGTTGTTGTGTTGAGCAAGAGAGAGAGGGAAGAAGGTCTTGAGGTGTGGCAAGCCTTTGAGGTGGAGGAAGAAGTGGCATCTTCCTTATTGTATTTTCTTCTAGTAATATCTAATACAAGAGTGTGTATTGTCTCTCAAATTCTTTGATGTCTCAAGTTTCTAGTTACTTTATCATTTTGGTATAATTCCGTGTTTAATTGCTTATAAAAAAGTAATCAATTATGCTTCCGTTGGATAAGGGGTCACCTAACAGTTGGTATCAGAGGTACGGCTTGCAGGGAGTAGGTTATTGTTTTTGATTACAGGTCATTCACAGGGTTTTTTGATTGAGTGGCAGTTCAGCAATAGCAGAAGAAAGTAAGCTAAGAATGGAGAAGTTTAACGTCAAGAATTATCAACACTGAAGGATGCAGATTAAGGACTATCTATATTAGAAGGATTTGTACTTATCATTGGGTGGGGTTGCATGCAAGCCCACAGATATGAAGGATGAAGAATGGAGTGTTCTTGATCAGAAGGCTCTCGATTCCATAAGGTTGAGCCTTGCATCATCTGTGATTTCTAGCTTATCACAGTGCAAGACAACGAAAGAGTTGATAAAGTCCTTGGCAAATTTATACGAAAGGCCCTCAGCTTCTAATAAGGTATATCTTATGAAGCAGCTATTTACTTTACAAATGCAGGAAGTTGGATCGGTACATACTCATCTCAGTGATTTCCATGGTTTGGTAAACCAATTAGCTTCAGTCAATATTGTTTTTGATGATGAGGTAAAGGCTCTCTTGATTTTATGTTCTTTGCCTGAAAGTTGGGATGGTTTGGTTATGGCAGTAAGTAATTCTGCATCTGCTTCTAAAATCTTAAAAGTTGATGATGTTGTGAGTGTGATCTTGAATGAAGAAATACGCAGGAGAAGCACAGGTGAATCATCAGGTAATGCTCTAAGTGCAGAAAGCAGGGGAAGGCAAAGGGAGAAGATTGAGCAAGGGAAATCAAGGTCGGGAAGGAGATTCGAGTCCAAAGGTATTACCTTCTAGTTTTATGGAAAGAAAGGACATACAAAGAAAGAGTGTTGGTTGAGAGATAAAGAGAATCAACATGCAGGTATTGAAGAAGCAAAGGATGCAAATATTGTGATATAGGACGCTCTCATACTTTCTTTGAATAGTCAGGTAGGATCATGGATTTTAGATTCTGGTTCATCTTTTCATGCATCCCCAAACAGAGATTTGTTTCATGAGTATGAACAGGGAGATTTTGGAGTGCTCTATTTAGGGGATGGTACGCCTTGTCAAATAGTTGGCAAAGGGAAAGTGCAGCTGAGATTGCAGATTGACAACACATGGGTGTTGAAGGAGGTCATGCATGTTCCAATTCTGAAGCAGAGTTTGATTTCTGTAGGAAGGTTGGGAGATGAGGGATGCACAATAACCCTCACAACGGACTCTTGAAAGGTTACCAAGGGAGCACTTGTTCTAGCAAGAGGTAAGAAAGTATGTACTCTTTATCTATCTACTTGTATTACTGATTCTACTTCTGGTGTAGATTCAAAGATGTGGTCTAATAGGCTTGGTCACATGAATAAGAAGGGAATGGACGTTCTTGAATCGAAAGGTATGTGTTCAGATTCAGAAAGCATAGATAGAGTTCATTGCAGGAAAAGGAAATTTGATGCTTTTGATAGGAACAAAGAAGCCTTGGTGTTTTTGGAGGAGATGAAGGACAGAGATCAGTCACAGGGGCTGAATAAATATGAGCAGGGCAGCATGGACAGAGGTTTGATCCAAGATGAGCTCGCGGATGAAAATTTCATCACTTACAGGAACACACAGATGCCGATGTCGGTCACATGGGACCAACGTCGGTCAGCCAAATACCGACACCGGTCATGTGCAGACCAACAGGGTCGGTAGGTCAGGCAGGAGAAGTCTGACATCGGTCATCAGGACCGACGTCGGCAGGGGGGACGCCGGTGTCGGCCAGGGAAACGACGTCGACAGTCAGGGTCAATGCAGGGAATCGACATCAATCGGGAGTAGACTAGGAGATGGCCGAGATCGGTCACTGGAATGGATGTTGGGTGGATCAATAAGTCTCAAACACCCATATGGAGGTCAGAAAAGGTAAGTGAACCTCATATTCATTGTTCACCTTCTTTATATTGCTTACTGATAGTCAAGAACTAGGAAGACGGAAGAAGCAATGCAGGTAGAATCCAGAAACAGTGGGAGCTTGACATGGATGAGGAGTGTGAGTCCTTGGAGAAGAACCAAACAGGTATTTGTTGGTAGAGTTGTCAGCTGGAAGAAAGCACTGGATGGAGGGATGGATTCCCATTTTAGAGAAGAGAGTGGATGGACACATGAGATAGAAGGCTATGGTATATGGTCTTGATTAGGCTGCAGAACAATGAAGGTTTGACCATTGTATTTTATCTTTACTAGGTTGGATAATATTAGCTACATTATCCTGTTACTGTATTGTGTTACTTGTTGCAGGGTTTCATATATAGGGAGTTTTCTGAGCTAAGGGTAGAGTTGGTTCAGAAGTATGTCATGAAGAAGTTGGGAGCAGCAAAATTCTTTTGGCATAAGTGTCAGGTATAGCATCACAGGTTTGCGTGGTGGTTGGTCTTCAAGAGTGACTTTGAAGAGGGATACAGGGCCAAAAGAACAAAATAGATGGTGTACAGGTATAGGTATAGTAGCAGATGTTTATCTCCAAGTGGGAGATTGTTAGGGTGTGGAGCTAAAAGCTTCAACTGTTTGCAGACATGAAGAAGAGGATGGTGAAGAACCAAAAGCACCGACGTCGACAGCATGACCGACGTTGGTCAGATGCAGTGCAGAAGGAAACCGGTGACGGCAGCTAGTCGGTCGACGTCGGCAGATTCAGGCAAGCAGGGACCGACATCGGTCACCTGTGTGTTCCAGAACTGCTGTTGACGAACAGTCAGTTAAGTGAAGCGAGTGTTTGCATGTCAAATGACTAATTATAGTCACGAGCTACGTGTCTAATTATTGTAGTTAGATTTATATTTTTGTAACCATGGGATTCTCTTTAAAGACCCATGAGGCATGTATTGTAATTATCAAGAAGGCAAGTAAAAGCATTGAAGCAAGCAAGGTCAAGGAGATCTACAGGTGTAAGGTCAAGGAGATCAGCTGAAGCATTCAAGGAGGGATAATAACTCAGGCTATAGAGTTGTTGTGTTGAGCAAGAGAGAGAGGGAAGAAGGTCTTGAGGTGTGGCAAGCCTTTGAGGTGGAGGAAGAAGTGGCATCTTCCTTATTGTATTTTCTTCTAGTAATATCTAATACAAGAGTGTGTATTGTCTCTCAAATTCTTTGTTGTTTCAAGTTTCTAGTTACTTTATCATTCTGGTATAATTCTGTGTTTAATTGCTTATAAGAAAGTAATCAATTGTGCTTCCGTTGGATAAGGGGTCACCTAACATTATGTGTTAGGTTGCATAGAAATAGGGTCCTAGTTTGAATTTTAGATATTTAGAAGTTTGCAAGTACATTGGTGAATTTAAAAATAATTATATGATTACATATAATTGTTGTCAACATATAGACAAGACATCCAAGAATATAAGAAAATTTGAAAAGAATTTTTTATTTATTATCATTGCATTCTAGAAGAGATCAATATTTAAGAGCATTCATTATAATATTGAAGATTATTGTAGCAACACACTTATATTACACTATAATGTTGGGCTAAATTACATTTTACTTAGTATATTACCTTCAATATTGTATACTATTGAGGGATGTGATAAGTAGGTGATGCTTTAAAATCATGTTGACACTATGCATAAGTACCCCAAAAAATCTTCTTTGTATATTTTTTCCTAGATTGATTACCCTATTAGGTTTGAAGAAAAAGACCAATTTTATACTGATAGATACAAAGATTTAGAACATCGAGTGAGGTTTTCAGATCCCCATACTTGAGTAGTGCAGTCATCTAATCAATTTTTTGTTTACTATTAATTTCTATAAATATAAAGTCCACAATTTTAGTTAATAGAAACATGGAGTGTATAGTTTTATGAAGATTTAAGTTAACATGAGTTTCATGGATTTTAGTTGTCTTTTCATAAAAAAATTATTTTATTATTAGAATGTGATGATTACTTCTAGACTATCCAAAAATCGTGATAATTATGTAAACTTTCTCTTTATCATTTATTGCTCTGCAATAACAATATTAATTAAGTCTAATTTAGTTAAGAATATTTATTATGTATAGTTTTAATATTTCACATCTAATTAAATTTAAAATAAATATTCATAGATAAAAATATTGTGTTTTAATATAAAAAATTAATATATCAATTAATCAAAAAATTATTTTGAGTATATAAATGTTACAATAAAAGTGATTGGTTAATATTAATTTTTTGTTAAACATTGTTATGTGAATGTACTCATATTTATAAGAAAATATATTTATTTGAATAAAAATAATATTAATTTAAATATATAAAATAACTCAATAAAATAGAGAAATATTTTAAAAAAGAAAATAAAAGTTATTAAACAACCCACCTATATTAGTGTTAGAGATTTGTTAAGATAAAATAGATCTCTTAATTTATAAGGGATGGAAAGCTTACTTATATGTATCAAAATTATCTTGATTGGTCGATCTATTTTAAACATTCAAATTACCATAATATTGGATATTTCCTGCATTTAGAAAAGAACAAATTTCTTATGAGACCTTTTTAGTTATCTTTATATCCTCCACGTTCATTAATTTTTCTGTCAACACATCACGATGACTATGCAGTGCAAACCCTAATGCTTCATCTGTCCACCCTTCTTACATTGTGTCAATAGTCCTGTTATGCAAACCACGTGCAACCTCGTTGACATTCATCATTGATTTGCACTATATCATGTTTCCACGCTCTACCATGTTCGTTCTATTTGTTGTCTTTATTCCATTTTGTTCACATTTTTCATTCCCCAATTTTTTTCAAAATATATATACATATAGGGGGAGAGAGAAAGCGTGAGACGTACTGTTTTTAGGGTTTATGCATTCAGATCTACACATGAGGATTTAAAAGATTTGTTTTGCAGAGCTGTGCTTGAGGGTTTGATCTCAGTTTGCATCGTATTTGGATCTAGCTGCATTCCCAGTTTGCATTGGGAGCATCGACTTGAACATTGATCAGTCTGCATTCATTACTTTGAAGGTTTGGTTGTGTGTTGGCCTTGCATCAGTTTAGAAGTGCAAGCTCACTGCATTAACCTGCTTTACCTTGTGATTGTATTGTCTTAACTCATTCGCTGCATCAACATAGAGATCAGACTCAGCAATCACCTCAGAGCTCGATCCATCCTCCATCGACTCGCCTTCCAACTCGTCATTTGTCTTCACACTGTAACAGTTTTCACCTCGGCCCTGCAACACGACCATATTGGTTGGTAAGCGTTGCCCAACAAAAATACATTGGACTGAACGAAATTTGAATTGCATTGTGGTCGCTCCACCTAAGAACGACACGTGTTGTGGACTGGTTCCCGATTACATCGAACACGTATCCATCGACTCGGTGAATGGCTTGCATTGGATTTTGTGTTAAGTGGTATGGTTTACTAAAGACTTTTTATTAAAAATAAATAAAGGTCGATATGATTTTAAGTGGTCAAAGTTGTCATTTTTATTGTATTTAAGTTTTTAACATGTTCGGTGGAGCTTATTATTTTTATTTTTGGTGGGGGAAGTCTTTTAGTGATTATGTTGGTTATTAATGTTTTTACGCGTGTTTTTTTTTTTTTTAAATTGAAATAAATTTAAATTATATAAAGAATTCAGTGTTTGTAAATAATGTTGGTAGTAAATAATGTCATTTAAAACAATGAAAAATATGATATAAGATGTATATTATAATATCATATTTTTTGTTGATTCAAGGAGGAAGAGTAACAATAAAGTTCTATCAATTGTTATGTAAAATATTTTTTAATTTCTGGGTGATACAAATTTTCTTGTTATTAAGTAGCTAGTTCACTTGGTATTTAATTTGTTGAATCTGGAGATTTATTGTTGTATTCTTCTTTCATTCCCCTTGACATTGAGAGAAAAAAAGAGCAAGACAAAAAAATACATTAGAATAAATCTTTAGATCTACAAAATCTTGGTGATTATTATGATTAAAAACTGCTTGGCATCTATTCTTTCAAAGGTGAATACAAATAACATGTCTAACACCATCAGCGATAATAGTATCATGTAATTTAATCCCTAATAAAGCCTCTTTTCAGTGAAACTTATGTCCACAAATAATAAGTAAGTCACAAAACACTGAATTATGTTTTAAGTCTCGTTTTTAATATTTAAATTTTTTTAAGATATCGTGCAGTTATTAGATTAGATCTTTAAGTGCTAATTAGTAGTATATTTTTATCGATTAGTTGGTAAGTCAAATTTTTGGTGTGTGTTAATATCGTGTCTAATATTTTCCATATGTGTCTTATCAATTTTTGTCCGAAATATTAAGCAAGTTTATATTCAAAGGGAAATATTATTTTAATAAATTATGTATGATATTTTTTATGTAAAATACATATTTTGTAATGGATATATTATCGAGCGACTGATGTCCATTTTGGGGGGAGGAGTTTGTATTCACTTGTGTGAACATTAAAGGATGTATTATTATAAATTATTTTGTTAGTGTTGACATTTGTGAGCAAATATATTTGTTTGGGTAGAAATAATGTTGTCAGTAAATATATTAAACAACTCACATAGGATAAAGTGAGATATTCTAAGGGAGAGAATAAAGATTGTTGAACAATTCCCTTAGATTTTTTTTAGATAGGTATTCACTTTTGATCGGAGCTCCAACTGGATATTGTTTTTGATTACTAGAGGAAAAACTAGTTTTGGACACAAACATGGCCCCTAAATCCTCATGAATAATCATTTTTAACAACAATATCACTTTGACGGGACGTTATAGCCCCAAAACCACAAACCACTCCAATCGTCAAACCATACCAGCGTCCAACATTACTAGATCTACCACAAGACGGGACATTATAGCCCACCCCGACCATCAAACCATACCAGCTTCCGACATTATCAGATCTACACAAGACAGGATGCTATAGTCCACCAACCGCAAGCCAGTCAAACCGTCCAACAATATCAATTTACCGAATACGTCATAGCTACCACATATCCACCTGCACGCTCTATGGACACCAATACCACTATTAATAATGAAAATTGACCTCACATGCCTCAACGAGAATTGAATCTCGGTGGATTTGGATACATCCATGTGACCTCACCAACTGACCCCCACCTCATTGGCAACAACCTACTTAGATTATTTTGAGAGGTTTGTGGAAATAAAAAAAAGTGTCCTTTTTATAGGAGTTGAAAAGCTTATTTATATGTACCCTATGACTTTTTCATCCGTCTTTTTTTGTATGATTAATATTGTATTCTATCTCATTTTATTAATAAACTACTCTTTTCAATCAAATAGAAAATATTACTTGATTGATCCCTTTTAAACATTCGCTTTATCATAATGTTGAAGATTTCCTATACAACCTTAAATTCACTCGTGATATTTAATATAAAATTTATTTTCTATTAATCAATTAAAATATAAATATATTTAATTATCATACAACTAAACATCTATAAAAGTATTTAATTATAATTTTATCTATTAAAAAATTAAATTATAACCATTCAAAATATAAAGAGACTACCACATTAACTAACTCTCTCAATCAAATCTCACCCATCAGTTTTAAACGAATTTGATAAAATTAACACTCTTCAATCTTTAATATTGAATTGAAAGAAAAAATAATTATTTGTATTGCAGATAATAGTTAATGAAAAAACCACCAGTGTTTGAATCCCTCCCTGGCCCCGTGGTACCGGTATTAATCGTGTCTAGCCAGCGGCACCGGTCACATTAAAAAGTTTACCAGTTTTTTTTTTAAAAAAAAAAAAAAATAGTTAATGAAAAAAAAAATTCCCCATTTTATCAAAAATCAAAATCAAAATCTCAATCCTAAAAATTACTGAATCGAAAAAATGATTTATTTATACACACTCAGAAAAAATTTCATCCCCCCAAAAAAAAATCCCCCTTCTATCAAAAATAAAAATAAAAATCTCATCCCTTGCCAAGTTTCTCGGTGAATGTCAAGATGAAATCATCAATTTATAATATTTGCCACATAATCTTTGGCAATGAATTTATGATATTTGTCACTCTTTAATTTTTCCAAAGCTGGCGTAGAAACTGTTCACAATGGTGATGGTTATTGTCGGGAACCAAATCTGTTCCAATGTCATTTTCATCCATCTTCCACTTCAGACTATCAAATCGCATTCTCTCCAAACTTAAATTGCGTTAAACTTTTGTCCATCATCCACTTCAATTTAAATATGGATGATGTTTCTACATATCATAAATTCATTTTTTTTTTTAAAATAAGACACTACCCAAAAGACTTTAGTCTCTTTCCTTTAATGCATGTCACATGCAAGTGACCTTTCAATTAGAGATGGCTACACGTGCGGTGTATAAATGGAAAGATAATGTCCTATCTATCTATTTGTTTGTTTGGTTGGTTTATTTGTACACAATTGGCCGTTAGGACTATGTATGCCCTTTTGGGTCCCTTTACCCGACCAAGTTGGGGTGGGCTTCATGGACGAGCTGGTCTTTTGCAAGCATTTATTTTAGTTTCACAATAAATAGTTATTTTTTAGAATAAAAGGAGGGATCATAGAAAGGAGTATTAGTCTTTCTGTCTTTTTTTTTTCTTTTTCTTTGTTCGTTCTTTTATTCTCTAATAAGTTAGTCATGTCTTTTATAGTATAGTAAAAATGTTTTTATAAATTTATTATGTCGAAAGTATTTTTATTGTAAGACTTGTATTATAGTTTGTCTCACAATGGTATATTTCTTGCACACCTTGTTTACATATATTTTCGTGTTCAATGTCTATAATCTACACCTTGGCCATTTACATGCAACCTTTTCCAACTATTCTTGCATCTTGGACTAGTTTTGATGTGTTATATAACTACAATAATCTTTATCACCATGCCATTCAATCTATCTCCTATCATTTTCTATTTCCGTGCATTATAGATTCTTCTTAACAACTACAAATGCTTAATGCCATAAAAACTTGAAGCTATAAGCGATAAACATAAAAAATTAACAATTATATATTGTTTGCTTAGTTTTTATATATATGATGTTATTTTGGATAAGATATTTAGATAAGAAGGAGAAAGTAATGACTAATAAAGGTTTAATCAATTTCTCATAAATATGAGAGATGCAAATTCAACAATTAATAATTGAAATTTATAGATGACAAGAACCAATATTAAAATAGATAGAGGCACCAATGAAGAATTTGACAATACTATTCATTTGCTCATTACAAATGACAATGTACATAACTATAATTAAAGAAAATTACATTCATTGAAACGATCTATTGTATGTAACACTGCAACTAAAGTAGGCAGTACCAATACACCTGCAAGATGGCAAAATGATAAACATGATGTGGAGTTATTAATTGTTATGGATGCAAGGGTCATATTAACCTCTAATATTTAGATAAAAATAGGTCTTTTAGATGGAGCTCTAAGGTATAAGTATATTTGAAGTGTAATATATAAATTTGGGAGTGCCCCACCAAAACCAACGACATATATTATACTTAAGTTTGACAATTACTCAAAGATACCATTTGAGGATGAAATTTCACATACAATTCTAATTATATTAATACAAAAGGAACACACATACTAACTACTCTTATAGTTGGTTTGGCATCAACAATACACAAATCATAAGGTTTGACACTTTCAAAAACTACAATTGATATAGAGTAAAAAGAAAGAACAAGATTAATAATTGTGGCTATATTGTATGTACAGTCTTTGGAAGAATTATAATATTGGTATTATTTACATATGACTACTATGAAAATATGAAAAAAAGTAAAAAAAAAGTTTATAAAGAAAACGTTGAGGAAGAGATATTGATAATTAACGATTGACCTTTACTACCATATCAAGAACGCATTTATTGTTTGACCTTTATATCAACTTTTCATTTATATTTAGCCACTATGCAAAAATAAAAAAGATTACAATATTTTAAACAAATATAAATTTTCTAAATAAATAAATAAAATTATTTCATAAAAATTTATTTGACTCTTTACTACTCCTCCCTACTTCATCTTCATAAACATTTAATTTAAAAAAATTAAAAAAATCAAATCAAATCTTTTTCAACATTCTTTACATCATCAAAACAATTACTAATTTTATACATATTTAACATTTTATAATAATGTTCATCTATCACTTTTGACACTTAAGATGAGTTTATAAACTACATTAAAATTTTGTAAATATCATATAACAAAAAATGCAATCAAACGTTTTAAATTCAGTCGTGTATATTTTATAAGAAGAAAGTAATTCTGACGTGAGATGGTTTGGGCAAACCATTTCCACTTTTTCGTCTAAACACTAATACTCCTAATTCAGTTTTTAATCTTTTGCCAAATTTTATTTTTGGAGTTGATTTTATTGGCATCAGAACCGTCCACCACTTTCACAGTTTGAAAGTTACATCTATTTTTAACGGCACGAACTGGTTGGTCGTGTCACGTGAAGACATGGACGTTCCATTTACGCTGAATTTGTTCAAAAGTATTGTGATAAATGTTTATTTGTATATTTTTTATATATGTTTGTAAATAAATAATTGTGGATTGTGGAAGTCATATATTTGAAGTTATGAATTTTTTTAAATATTTTAAAAATTTGGTTAAAAGTTATAAAAAACGTTTAAATCGATTAACAAAGATAGTTAAAAAAAATATATTACGAAACATTTACTCGTAAGAAGATGTTAAAACTATTAATAATTGACATTTGTTCATATTTAATTAGTGTTATCAACCTCCGTCAACTTATTCATCTTTTTTCCAACCATCAACTATGTGGTATTGTAATAGCAGCGATTTCCCTTTAATAATTCACTCTTGTTAACATCTAATCTCTTAAATAATATATATATATATATATATATATATATATATATATATATATATTATAATATTAATTAATAATATACTTATCATAATATTGCTTATATATAATATTAATATATTGAAATTATATCATTATATTATGTATAATATTAATATAATAATATATTTATAATATAATAATATTATAAATGTATTTAAGGATATAAATTATAGGATATTTCTTTTTTCATTGGTAATGTAGTTTTTCAGAGTTTAGAGTTAGGAACTAGGATTAGGATACAATCGGGGGCCTAATCCCTTAGAACTAAATCAATTCAAATGGTTATAACCGGTCTATTAAATACCTAATGAAATGAAAATACAAATAGATCTGGACACAACCAACCCACTTTACCAACCTTTCTATATCTCATCATCAAATATATAATATTTATTACTTTATTAAATATTAATATATATAAATCATAATATATATTTTTATTAATAAATATTTATAGTAAATATATAATTCTATCTATTTAATAATGTATTATAATATAATTTTAATATATTAGATTATATATTCATTTTTTGCATTTTATGTATGGCTTTGCCATTTTCCATTACTTAGTCATTGTTCAAGCTCATAATAAAATAGAATGTCTCTTCTCTGTATATCTTATTAACATGTTTTATGAAAAACACAAAACCTCATTTTTTACTGTCACCTTTATAAAATATAAAATTATTATTGCTTGACCCTTCGTACATAAAAAATGAAATAGAAACAATAATCATAAATTTCATATGAAGCACAACTACAAATTTACTCTTATTTCACTTTATAAAACCTTGCTTTAAGAAAACATCAAGCCACATCTCTTAATTAAAACTAATCAACTGCTGCACTGAAATGCGAATGCAATCTGATTTTTTAAATTATCTTATAAGACAAAATCCACTTGGAAGCACTTTTAAGACAACCAGATTGGTAAGACGAGACTTTTTAATTTTGTATTACGCAATCCATTTTTTTAAATTAATGAACTAGCACTTTCCCCTTTCATAAGAATAAAATGACTCTAACTTGAGATGTTTTTAAATTGAGATTGTACTTCTCATAATAATAAGGGTGCTAGCGCCAAGTCTTTAAGGAAGCCTAGTATGTAAACTCTTAGTTTAGATTGGTGTTGTGCAAGAGTGGTAGATAACATTCTTGAATATGATTTTCTACTGATGATTAGTTCAAGGAGAAACATTTGTGAACAATTTTTTTAAGTCAGACACACTATCATTTGTCACAATACTGCAACAAAAAAATAGCATTGTGATCAATCTTTTCCATGCAATTCTGAAAATGTTATATAATTCCAACACAAAGCTCTATTAATGTATATAAAAAAATATAATAATATTTGAAATGCATCGAACAAACACCATCAACATTATATTTGAAAATACAAGTTATAAATAGGTTTATGCCATCCAAAGCAACATCTATGTCGTTGAATCTGGTCTGGACCAATGGCTTGTAGTCTTCTACAAAATGAATTGCTCATGACTTTGCCATTTCTTGATTTTTGTTCATGCACTTGTTTTATAATGTTCCAAAAAACCATCATTAGAGATTTGTAAAAGAAAACATTGATACCATAAGTAGCTATCGCATGGCGCAAGGTTTTCTTTTCAACAAAGGTCACCAAACATCCCCAAAAAAAAAAAAAATTACTATAGATCAGTCGATCTTATAGCTGAAGCAACACAAAGTGTTATCTATACAGTAAATTATGTTATGAAACATAATCACAATAATAAGAATAACCATATCAACTACAAGGATAATATATATATATATATATAACTGTTGTCAGATCTTATTAGATTAGTTAGGTCGAATAAAAGTAATCATATTTAAGTCTGATTTTTAATACAACATAAAATATAATGGCATAGATAAAATGATTTATTTATTTTAAATTTGGTCATTTTACTTACACCTAAAATTTATATTTTCTTGCATGTATTTTCGTATGTGTAAGATGAGCCAAATAAACAAGACAATGACATTATTTCACTCTCTAAAATTCTATTGTTTCCATAACTGAGTAATTAGTAAAATGGTATAAATTTATTTATTTATTTTTTTAAATCAAGAAAATACATCATCTGAAGAGCCACTATGCTGGAAGAATATGTTTTCTAAGCCCCCAATTGAGGCTGGGTGCAAGCTCCAGGTGACATTGGCATAAAATAAAACCACTAGACATGGTTTCTAAGCCTAATCCTAATCCATAGCTTTATCTGGCATCTGTAGTTGTTAAAAAAAAGACACGTGGTATTAGTGTCTCGAATTAACTGATAAAAAACACATTCCAACAGAAAAATCATCTTAGTTCATACACTCTTTTTTTAAAATTTGTAGTTGAGTTGTTTTGATGAACTAACATGTTGCACACAGGCAAACCAAATGTATTGGTTTGCCTTTCGTTCCTTCAATCTTCTATTCAATGTTTCCAAGTAGATTAAACTAGAGTAGAGTGAAGGACAGCCTGTAAAATTTTATAAAAACTATCACGAAGGTTATCAAATAAGGGGAATGATCCTAAATAGATAAATTTTATCTTGATTTAACAACTATTTATAAAAAACAAGTAAAATGCAGAGCTTCACAATGCCTTTGCTGTGGTTTATTGAAGTTTTATAAATATGGACAAGGATGTTAAAATCAGGATGCTTCAAAGATAGAATAAGGGGTGCATCAAAATCTAAAGAATTTAACCGGAATTGAGCAAGAATTGTGTTTGCTTAAGGCAATGCATTTCAAATTTAATTTTTTTTTTAATTTGTTTTTTTTGGGAGGTAAAAAGGACTCAAATTATGAAATAAGAATTTTTCAATTTTATTAGAAAAATCCACACTCTACATCTTAAAGGAGCCGGTAGTTGCATCCCAACATGAAAATGGAAGGTCCTAAATTTGAGTCCTAGTAAGACCATGGAAAATAAAAAGTTATGTTCCCAGCGTATGATGCAAAGCTATCATAACACTCAAGCTTACACTAGTAATAATTTTAGTGTAAACATGCCCTAAGATGCAATACATTGAAACAATATTCAATTTAAGATAACATTAAAAAAATTCAAAATCTTAATGCAAAATAAAAATTAGTAGAAAAAAAGTTATGCTCAAATTTTATGGACTTTACTCAAGCATATATGGAAACTCTTCAATATAGAAAAACTAAACTCAAAAAAATAAAAAAATGGTAAATATTTAAAATCGGGTGAAATTTTACCTTAAACCATCTCAAACTTCTTAAAATCTTGACGACAATGAATCTTCACAACACACACCCAGCTTTAGCACAACTTTAAACATTTATAAACCCTAATGGCAATGAGTCTTCACAAGACACATCTAGCTCTAGCACACCATGCACATTTTCCCTCTTTCTCATGTTTTCTATAGGGTTTGAGGAGATAAACCAACATTCAAATATGCTTTGTGATTTACAGCTTCCAAGTTTATCTCCATGTATTGCCAATAAAGTTCTAGCTCTGCCTTTAATTCTCCTGCAGTTCTCCCCATAGACGAATTGAATGATGGGTGGTGCATTATTTAATTTTTGTGCTATTTGAAACATGGAAAATCCATGCATTCAATAGAAAATATTTGTACATACAATGTTAGAGTGTGTGAACTAAATGCGATATTAAAAAAAGCATCAAAGGACATGATGCAGGTAATAACATCTAATTTTTTTGGGGTTAATTAGTGCATGGAATGTTGTGTTGTGGAGCCTATTTCTAAATTACAATGTATTTTCAAACACTGTACATTTTAAATGTATTGTACACTCTATATGTATTTGGGTTGATTTTGTCCATGGTTTTGGTACCAATTATTTTATAATACTGCTTTGTTGATGTATTATATATAGATAGATATTTCATAATAAATAAATCACAAGAACAAGGGTTTGAGAAGGAAGAATAAAGCATATGAATTTAGGTACAAATTTAGGAGGGTTTGTTGAGCGCAGCTCCAAACGATATTTGTGCATTGTAATTGTAAAGATAGATCTGAGAGTGATTGTACTCTAGTGGATTGTTAAAAAAATTGAGCAAGTATTTCTCAATAGATGTAGCCCACATTGGGTGAACCATGTTAAATCTGGTCCTCTTATTTTACATGTTTATTTCTATTCTTTTTGCATCTCGATTTATAACTATTATCATTGCAATACTGTGAAATTATTTTGCCTCAATTTTTGTATTTATTTATAACATGAAAAAATATAATATTAAAATTGTTTAGCTAAATAATATACATCTTACCTTTTTAAAAACTCCACATACTTTAACACACAGAAAATGGAACACTCTCATTGGCCAAAATTAAAGCCTAATAATAACTAGTTAAAAGGTAAGTGAAAACAATAGTATCCCCTCAAGGACTAACAATGTTAGTATCACTTATGTTTATGCATAATAAAATTTTCAATAAATAGCTGGCACATGTGGTCAAATATCATCCATAGTCAATGATCACTATAGTGGAACTAAGTGGCTATGGATTTACATGGCCCAACGTTCTAGAGTGATAGTCAAGATGAATTTATAATTTGACAATGAAGTTTTAATTTTTAACCTTGGATTTTAAATATTTATCATTACTAAAGTGCTTCCAAGTAGATTCTATGTGGTAATTTTCATATGCAGGGGCTCTTAATATGTGGTCTTGTACTAGAAAAAGAGAGTTGTGATTTTACATGCATGATATCTTAGTTATTGATCCCAACCATTACTGATATTTCTCTATCTTATGATTTACCTAGTCCAAATTTAAATAAGGTGGCAATAAGACGTGAAAAGATTAGATATAACTTTATTTGTAGAGACAAATTTTTATTTTCTAATTAAATTTGATTACCCATTTAGTATTATTGTAGGACCAATTATTTCTGACCACCTCTCCATCAAATTTTAAATTAAATAGCTAACACCCCAAAGGAAAAAAGGTTAACTTTCAAATTTATCTCAACTTTACACCTCCAACATGAATGTTCTCATGCCCATATCATTCAAATTTGCAACCTTACTTCTTGGCCTAATGGGGAAACTAGTTGGATAGATTGATGGGAAGTTTCCATTTCTCAAACTGTATCATTCCTACATATATACAATAAACATGGGGCTTAATTTCATTATAAATGCCATAAAGAATTACATTGTGAGTACCTTCAGTATTTACAATAACTAGAGATATCTCCTCTCAATGAGAATTTTTATAAGGATCTTCCAAATAGAGTCTAGTAAGGTTGAGGTCGAATAGACATATTGAACTTATGGCACCAAAATCCATCCCAAAGTGTACTTATTAAAAATTAGAGATGGAGCTTCCAAGGAAAGTTTCTCCCTTAATTTTTTGAGGTAAGTTGTGCATAAAGTGAAGGAAATTTGTGATACTGATTAATCACTGACTCATCTTATTGATATTTTGATAGCTCTAATATCTCATTATCATGGATTATTTTCTACTCAACCACCCACCCTAGCCCATGAACAGGCCCTCATAAAATATATGTAAGTGGTCCCTCACAAACTCTCAAAGGGCCAATAATTTCTCTTTGATTGATTATTGTCAATCAAAGAACTTCAAGAAGCAACAAGACACATGGTTGTTGACAAATCCCCTCAAATTGATGGTTTCCCTTGTAAATTTCACCAAATTATTTGGGATACTATGGGACCAAAATTGCACAAGTTCTACCTTGAAGTTTTTCATACCAACTCCCTTTAAATATTTCATCAATCAAGGTAATATCATGTTCATTCCTAAGACTAGGGACCTAGAGCTCATTGACAACTACCATCCAATTACTATTTTGAATGTATCTTATAATATTATTGAGAAAACTCTCTCTCTTCAAGTGAGGTACTTCCTACCTTTCATTATTCTCCTAGAGAAAATTAGTTTTATTGCAATAGATACATTCTTACAATTTTTGTGTAGTCTAGGAAGGGATGAAATGGACTCTACTATCATAGAAAAATGTAAGAAAAACTTTAGGGTATAGTTGAAATTGGAAATTAGATATATAATATAAAGAAATTTCCCTGAAAGTTTACTAATTTCAAATCTAACATGCATTTTAAGTTACAAACAATAAGAATTAATTATAAAAATAGAACGCATCACAATGAAAAAATTTAACAACTTCTAAAATTAATTCATATATTCTATTTTAAGGGCAAAAGAATAAAACCATGTCCCACTAAGTAGACAAAAAAACATTTAAAAATAATTCAAAAATAAATTCTAGAAAATACTTAATGACTTTTTAAAATTTTGAAAAAATGTATATGCACTGCATCTTTATATATAAAAGCTAAAACACATGTGATTAATATCAATGACTAAAACTCAAGATATTTTGAAGGGATATTGGAAGTCTATGTGACCTATTTTTTTCTAAACATGGGACACACTATTATGATTTGACCCTTAAGTACACTTATAACATGTACTATGGTAGATAGGAATATCAATGTTCATAAACCATCCTTCAGAATATACAACACCATATAATGATTTTACATCATTCAATGACCTCTTAAAGTTACATCCTAAAAACTATCACATCATTTCCATGCATCTCATGGTCTACTTTAGTATGTAACAATAAATATGAATTAATTGCAACTATTTCAAGTTAATCCTATCAATGAAATTTAACTGCAATTCATTAAATATGTATTTTCAATAAATTTAATTATTATTTAATTGATAAAATTATCTATATATATTCATGAATTAGTATAACATGGGATAACTACTTAATTATATATTTCATCATTTTACAATTTCATTATTTGTAACAATACATTAGGTAATGGGAAATACAATGCATATAAAATCAATAAACCACATTTTGAAATATAATTTATATAGAATATATAAATCATATTTAAATATATACAATAAGGCAAGGTGTAGTTACACTCAATGTCCTTATAATTACATCATTTAAATTCATATGTTTCAAATAAATAGATATAATACAAATAAGACTCAACAAGTGTTTTCTTCATATAAACTAGGAGAAGCAGGAGAACATATTTGAGGTTGGAAAAAAATTGTGTAGATGTATAGAGGGAGAGTATCATAGAGGGATTTACCTCCAACCATAGAGCCCTTTGGATTCCCCACAAAACTTTCATCCACTGAGAGTGTCTATACCCTTTAAGGGAAGGATATATACAAATCTAAAGATAAGAAAGAGGTCATTGTGTGATTAAGCCAACACCACAACTACTCCACATAGCATGATGCAAGTGTGATTATGAACCAAGATAGGAATTGGTACATTCCTAATGTATATTACCTATATGCAGTGATTATATTCGTATGTTTTGATTTGAAAAGTCCACCTTTTTTCATCTGAACTTAATAAAAAAATTAAAAATTGTGAGAATAACTAGGATTTATCCCATTGTTTAGGTCTCATGTCCCATGGTTTGTGACTACATCCCTAGTTCTCCCTGACCTACCCATCCAAAAATTTATGTTTTAAATGTCTCTTGTGATTTAAAATTATGATATTTAGAAATAATTTATAATGCAATGCCTTTCATGACGTTTCCATACTACCCATGCCACCAAGGTCTCCTCCACACCTTGATGAATGATCATATAAAAGTACTCCGGTGTATTTTATTTTTAGTTTGATAGGTTCTATTACTTAGGAAATTTTTAAACCCTTAGTGGCACCTTATAGATAATGACCTTACATCTCTTTTAGCTTGGAACAATATAGCATAGGTAATTGCTAACCAACACATTATAGCAATATTATCTATGTTTTCAGATTATCTATCTTTAGGTTTTTGGTAATGCCTCTTAACCCTATCATGAATCCTTAGTACTTGATCATTTGATATAAGGGGATATCCAAGAAAGGAACTATATCCCATTGGTCATTGATATAATATTTAGATAATTCAAAATATGTATTTAGAAGATATATGAATGATATTCAACTTATCATGTCAATTCAATTTTTCATGTCCTCTATGTGTACATACCTTGTTCTAAAGGTTTAATTCAAAATTTTACAACCATTCCTAAAGAAATAAAGCTTTATTTAATCCTAACAGATGATGGAATCATTTTCAAGGATAGTTACTGACAGATTAGTTAGTACTAAATAGAGTGCCATTACTTAAATAATTGTACTATTACACCACTTGTTTTAGTCATTTATTATAAGGGTTATGTTGAGAAGGAAGAATTAATAATGATAATATAATCAGTTTTGAGGGAGAAAATGACAATGTGTAAAGTATTCATGTAATTAATTATATTATTATTGTATAAAATCCATAATCAATATAAATTCCTACTTGCTTGTATTAGATTAAATAAAATACAGAGAAAAAATGAGATTGAGAATAGCAGAGCACACATTCCACGTTCAACTAAGCATGAAGGCCTATTAAATAGGCAAACAAATGAAATACCCGTGAAGCATGAGGCGGGTATAATAAAACTAACCTATGTCGGCTTGCATGAAATAACAAAGGCCGAATAAACAACTAACCTCTTAACCAAAGTGGTTAAGGAAACTAACCAAAATAAATTACCTTAGTAAATAACCTAAGGTAAATACAATAATATGCTAACACCCTCCCTTAATGACTAAACCAGAAACAAGACCAAGTTTATCTCTAAATTTTATGAACTTGTTTGTACCAAGTGGTTTGGTCATTATATCAGCTGGCTGCTCTGCAGTGGGGCAGTAGAAGAGACTGATGTCTTCATTTGTAACCAACTGTCGGATGTAATGATGGTGAACCTCAATGTGTTTGGTCCTGGCATGAAATACTAGATTCTTCACCATCTTCAAAACACTTTGGTTGTCACAAAAAATTGGAGTAGGCTTTGATGACTCAAACTGAAGATCCTCCAAAATTTTCTTTATCCACATGGTTTCACAACCTGCACTAACCACAGCTTTATACTCTGCTTCTGTTGAAGATAATGCTACTGTAGTTTGTAGTTTGCTCTGCCATGAGAAAACTCCTGAACCAAAAGTGAAAACATACCTTGTTGTAGATTTTCTTGAATCAACTGAACCTGCCCAATCAGAATCAGAATATCCTAAAAGTTCAAAATCTACAGACTTCTTATACAGTATGCCAAAGTCAAGAGTACCTTTAACATATCTTAATACTCGTTTTGCAGCTAACCAATGGACTTCCTGTGGTTTAGACATGAAGCGAGATATAAAACTCACTGCAAAACAAATATCCGGTCTAGTGGTAGTGAGGTAAATGAGACTACCCACTAGCTGCCGATACACTGTTTCATTGACCGGAGGTGAATCAGTGTTTGTTGAAATTTTAGCTCCTGTTTCCATAGGTGTGTGAGTTGGATTACAATCCATCATTCTAAACCTTTCTAGCAATGAACTGGCATACTTATTCTGTGACACAAATATAGTATTACCACTTTGCCAAAACTCAACACCTAAACAGTATTTTAGTAGTCCTAAGTCTGTCATGTCAAAAGTACAACAAACATCAGCTTTCATTTGCTGAATGAGACTAGTACTACTCCCAGTGATGGCTATATCATCAACATATATAATGAGAATCAAGATATCATCACCAGACACCTTTACATAGAGAGTTGGTTCCGAGTTACACCTTTTGAAACTTGACTCCCTAAGATATGAGTCTATTTTTGTATACCAAGCTCGAGGAGCCTGCTTAAGTCCATACAAGGACTTGATCAACCTGCAAACAAGATGTTCCTTACCATGAACTTGAAAACCCTGTGGCTGAACCATGTAGACTTCCTCCTCTAGATCTCCATTCAAGAAAGCACTCTTTACATCCATTTGGTGCACCTGCCATCCAAACTGAGCAGCAATAGCAATAATCAAACGAAAAGTTACCATCTTGGTGGTTGGAGCAAAAGTCTCCTCATAATCAACCCCTTCCTCTTGTGCATAACCTTTTGCAACAAGTCTGGCTTTGTGTTTGTCCAAGGAACCATCTGCTTTGTATTTTACCTTATAAATCCACTTACAACCAATGGATTTCTTTCCTGGTGGTAGTTCCATTAACTTCCAAGTATTATTTTTCATCAAGGAATCATATTCCAATTGCATAGCTGATTCCCACTCAGACTTCCCTTTGGCCTCTGAAAAAGAATTAGGCTCAAATACTTGTGAAACATCAGTTGTTAGAGCAAGATTAACATGCTCACCTCTATTACCAAACTGCTTTCCCGATCTCAGTCTTCTACTTTCCACATCTTGTGGCAAGTCTCCTTCTTTTAGTGCTTCAATTGTGGCAGTATACCACTTTGGCTTCTTTGGTTGTGTTGCTGGAACCTCACAATGCCCTGTATCAATTCCCTCCCTGGAATGTGATTCCACTGATGAACAAGAATCCTGCTCATTTTTCACATTATGACTAATAATGGAATCATTAGATAACAATGACTCAATATCTGAAACTTGACCAGTTGCTGTGAAGTATGGCATTTGTTCATTTACTATGACATCTCTATTTACCACAACTTTGTTAGTAGAAACATCAAGTAATCTGTAGGCCTTTGACTGATCACTGTATCCAACAAACATGTATGTTTTGCTTTTTTGCATCCAAATTTTTTCTCTTTTGACTAGGAATAACTGCAAAAGCTACACAACCAAAAATTCTGAAATCACTTACATCTGGAGTTCGACCTGACCAAGCCTCCTCTGGAGTCAAATTCTCCAAAGCTTTTGTAGGACTTCTGTTGAGGATGTATACTGCTATATTCACTACCTCTGCCCAATACTTGTATGGGACATTTCTGCTTTGGACCATACAACGAGCCATGTCCATCACCGTCCTATTACGCCTTTCCACAACTCCATTTTGTTGTGGAGTGTAAGGTGTAGTGTATTGTCTGTGTATGCCTTCAGTGGCACAAAACTCCTTGAACTGTTTTGAGATGAACTCACCCCCATTATCCGTTCTAAGAGATTTCACTGGCCGTCCTGCCTGTTTTTCAACCATAGCTTTCCAAGTAAGAAAGTTAGAAAAACAATTAGATTTATTTACTAGAAAGTATACCCAATTTTTCCTAGAGAAATCATCAACCAGTAACAGGAAATAACGGGCACCAGAAGGGGTAGGTGTCTGCATTGGACCATGCAAATCCGCATGTACCAAATCCAATACTCCGTTTGCTCTTGAAGCTTTACCAACATCAAATGAATGTCTAACTTGCTTCCCCAACTGACATCCAGTACATACATGATGACTATGTCGGATAGAAGGAATCCCCTTAACCATCTTAGTCTTACTCAATGTAGTCAAATACTGAAAATTCAAATGCCCATACCTTTCATGCCATAGTGAACTTGTGCTATCAACTGCTGCAAGTGCACTTTCTTTTGCTTTGATTGGATCTGCAAGCTTATATAAGCCTTTCTCACCGATCCCAACAACAATAATCTTGTTATCTTTAGTGGTGACTAAACATTGTTGTTCTTGAAATTTTACAACAAAATTAGATTTTGAGGTGATCTCACTGATTGAAAGAAGATTTTTGTTCATATCCGGTACATACCTAACATTCTTGAATGTATAATTTACTGTACCATTAAAACTTATATGAACATTACCAAATCCTTTCACAAAATATGTTGTACCATCTCCTAAAGATACAGATTCATTATTACCGTTATCTTCAACAAAATCCACATACCAGTCTTTATGGCATGTATAATGGCGAGATGCCCCTGAATCAAAGTACCAAGCTCGATCCACCACAGAATTACCACTGGAAGCCATGAAAGCAAAATCTGGTGATTCCTCGCCTTCACCTTTAGCTACATTCGCATGATGAGCTTTCTTTCTGGGGTTAGCCATATCCTGTTGTCTTTTCCTACAATCTTTCTTAAGGTGACCAGGTTTCTTACAGTAAAAACATTTCCATTTAGATCTCTTATTACCACTTACTTGTGAAGATTCTGATGGATAGCTATTTTTACCAGACTGCTTACCCTTTTCCTTGATAAAGAATGCACTCTCTGTGGAAGTGGATGTAGACAACACTGCCTGCTCCTGTCGTCTCTCCTTTTGCAATAGCAATGTAGACAATGTTTCAAAATCCAAAGTTTGCATCTCAGCAATCATGTGCAAGGACTCCACAAATGACTCAAATGATGGTGGAAGATTTTGCATAACAAGAGCAATCAAATCTTGCTCATCAACAGGTTTCTGCACTGCTTTCAACTGGTCACTGATGTCCTTGATCTGCAATAAAAACTCGGAAATGGAGCCACCTTCCTGCATCTTAGTGGAAAATAACAAATTCTTCAAATACAACACTCTACCGGCTTCAGAAGCCTGATATTTTGAAGATAATTTTTTCCATAAATCTGATGCTATAGTCGCATTTCTGACCTCTGAGATTAGATTATCTGCTACTGACAATTTTAACAACATGAGAGCCTCACGATGACGTTTATCATAGTCATTGGTAGCAGTGGCAGGCCTTTGCTCTTTACCGAGCACTATTTGATCAATATTCAGATATTCACATATTGTCAAAACCTTGTGACTCCACAAACTAAAGTTTTTGCCAGTCAATTTCTGAGAATCTGGTAGTAACAGGTGTTGAATACTAGCCATTTTACCTAGTTTTTCACGAAAATGATAAAATCGGAAAAACTATAATGACTTTTTTTTTTTTTAAATAAATAAAAAAAAAAAATTCCTTCTACACACTGATTCTATATTGACACTGAACAACCTTATCCGGTTTTTGGCAATAAACTCAATACCGTTTGCAAGATCACAAAAAATCTACTACTGAAACAATTAAATCGGGAAAACTACAATTCCGATTTAAAAAATTCTTTCTCCGTTGACATCCAGATAAAAAACCCAGAAAACGGTAAAATTTTTAGCTTTCCGGACGCTTCCGTGATTATTAGTCAGCGGTAGGTCCCCAATAACCCTTATTGGGTAAAGTTTTGATTTATTTCAATTAAAAAATAAAAATAATTGAAATATTTAAAACTTTAGGCTAAAAATTTTATAAAAAAATTCAGCCAATCAGAAAATTGGCCTACCTCTGAAACTTCAGGGGAAGATTCTGAGCCCGTTTCTCAACCAAATTGCAAACCGTTTTCACCAGTGTCTTAGTTTTGATTTAACTTGCAATTTAGACTTTTGTTTCGCTGAAAAAGATGAAGAAATGAATTTTTCTGATTTTGCCGAATCCGTACGGCGCCCAGCACATAGATAAATTCAACAGAGGCTTTTGAGCCTCTAAAACAGCTTGTTTTTGCTTCCTTTTGGTCTTATTTACCCTTCTGATGCTTCCTGGCAATTTTCAGACCTTCTGGTTGAGTTTTCCGAATTCTGTGATGCTTTCTCTCTCCTCGGCTCTCCACTGGGCCCCTGAAGCTCCTCCCTGGCAAGACACCGACCTCTCTCTGGCTTCCACAAACCTTCACTTAGGTTCTACAAACCATAGGCTCTGATACCATATTAGATTAAATAAAATACAGAGAAAAAATGAGATTGAGAATAGCAGAGCACACATTCCACGTTCAACTAAGCATGAAGGCCTATTAAATAGGCAAACAAATGAAATACCCGTGAAGCATGAGGCGGGTATAATAAAACTAACCTATGTCGGCTTGCATGAAATAACAAAGGCCGAATAAACAACTAACCTCTTAACCAAAGTGGTTAAGGAAACTAACCAAAATAAATTACCTTAGTAAATAACCTAAGGTAAATACAATAATATGCTAACAGCTTGATAAAGGAATTAATAAACTTAAAAAGCAAGTGGTAAAAATAAATTTTTGGTTGAATGGAATGTGCATCATTTTTTTATAATAGTGGTTATGGTTCAGATGAATTTGAGGAAAAAATATATGACATATCTATCATCATATATCTTGGGATTGAACTATCATTATAACTTATAATTTTAACACAACAATTCATTCTCTTATTTCCCTTGCAAGTAGTATTTTGGAGTTGAGGAGATATAATTTCAAAGTAAATTATAATGATCAATATTAGATAAATAATATATATGGACATCCAATTCTTACCACTATCATGTCAAAATTAGAATTTTGAATGACTTTAGTAATAAAACCATAAAATAGACCAAAATCACCAAAATTATCTAATTCATCCATACACATTATGTGAAAGTACCTAACTATTTAAATATGTCCCTAATTAGGGAATTACCCTATATGCAATCATTACATTCTTTGAATTTATCTCCAATCACTGGTATCCTTTGATTTATTTGTAGACATCATGTGCATGTGTCTATTCATGTCAAGGAATCTTTAATTGGGGCATTACCCTATACTTAATTATCACCTTCTTCTAATTTACTTCCAATAAAAATGTGACCAAGAAAATTGATGTTTTCATTTATTCTAATTAAATGAATAACCAAATTCCAAGAATTATAAATAGACTAATTAAAATCATTAATCAATCCAAATAGGATTAAAATCTTATCCATGGAAACTTAATGAATATCTAATATTGGAAATTCATAAGTCAAAAATATTTGGAAATATGGTGTCATGATGATGTCATCAATATCAAGGTCAGAAGTGGGAAATATCAACATAGCTGAGGTCAATATCATAATTAATGATATGCATGCCTTATTAACACCCCATTGTTCTATAACATTTAATAAATTGACCTCCCAACCCTAACCTAAGATTAACCACACATGGGTTGGAGTCAATTGGAAAACTATAAATATGAGTGCCATGATCATAACCATTAAGCTTTTTTAGGTGTAAACAAACCATGCCAAAATATCACTAGAAAGATTCAAACCTTCTTCTATTTTAACCCAATCAATAGCCAAGAACTATTGTTGCAAGGAGAGAAGTTGGATGAGCTTATCCTACTACATTGACAAATTCTTGAAGTAAAAAATTGAGGCACAATGTGATTAATGGACTGATCTTGGAAGAGAGTCTTTTAGGGAAGGCATCGCTTATGTTTTATTATCTAGTTTCTTGAGTCCACTGATACATACCCCTAAGGGGAGTATTGGCCAAATTTGCCCACATACTAAACATGTGCTTAGATAGATCACATTGCTAATGGATGAGTAGATGAAAAAATGTTTTGGATGGAATGAGTGGTCTAAGTATCTCAAAAATTTTCACAAAATTTTAAAACATTTTAAGCTTGCTTAAAGTGCAATCTAACTAATCTACAGATCAAGGAATTGGTTCCTGAGTAGGTTTCATGGTATTCAAGTAATTCAAAGTTATGGAAAATCCTGAATAAGCCTCAAAAAATAACTTAAAGCTTCAAAGGTTAGATAAAAAGTCCCTAGCATAAGCCTAAGTGAGCTAGACCATCACTAGGACATCATGTAGGAACAAATGGACCAGTTTATTTACACATTTTATAAATGTGTTAAAAAATCCTTACACAACCAATGAATCATGTGTAATAAAAAAATTTCATGCCAAGATCACTCCCTATAATTTTCATGACTTGATTAGATTTCTATCTCAAGTTATAAAGCTTCAAAGTGGAAACTGCAAAGAAAGACGTTCTTGTGAATGTCAAATTTAAGCTCCATAAAGTAACCATTTGGGTTCAAAATTCCTTAAAAGGTTTAAATTTGATCAAAATATAATGGTTTGTGTGAGCTCACATACTGACAACACATATCTAATGATTCATGTTGGGTTTAAATTAGTCAAAAGGTCCCTAGGTTAAAGCCCTTTAAAGAGTCACAAGTTGGACAACATCTAATGGTACAGATCTATTGATTAGAGATCCAACAATGCAAGGTAACTGACAAGAAGGTAGGTTCAATTTATGTCAATGATCAGAATTTATTCTTACCATTGATCCAATGGTGCATAATAACTTATAGGAAAGTGGGCCCAAGTAGATTAATAGATTGTGTTCATTCGTACTAAGGAGATCAATGGTGTGAGTTAAAGTCTAAAGGTCAGCAGATCTAGATCAAGGGCTCGTGTTGAATCATACATCATAATCCAATGGTTTATAGGATGTCAAAAGGTCAAGATATGATAGTGGGGATCTATGGGACTAATGAGAGTAAGAATAGGTTGGATCAATTTGATTGGTCTGAGCAATATTCAATGGGCAAAGTTGAACCAAAGGGAAAATTTTCAACCAAAGAAAACAAAGTCTCGTAGGGTCATCCTACCACCATTAAAGCTCATTAAAATACCATGGATTAGGCATAGCCATGTAGTGAGGTATAAAAAACATAAAGGGATGCCATTAAATCTAAATATGGACCTCTAGTTCATAAAATTTATATCATGTAGTGTTAGTTATACAACTATGTTCACCATTCTTGAAGGGATCCATGCACATGGTAGATTCTCGGTCCTTGCAGAGACAAAGTGGGTATTTTTTGACCTACTATAATCTATAAAAGGGGCTCTATAGTTTATAAGTTTGCATCAATATGACAACTATAAGAAGACCAATAATCTTAGATTGGTTTTACATTTATAGAATGGACCTATGATCTAGACATGCAAATGGAACAAATATGTAATTAATACAAAGGGTCTCATCTATCGATGTGGCTCCATCATCCATAAAGAAGGTACTAACCTCCATTCATGATATGGCACTATCAGTTTCAAGATTCAAGGATGTGATCTTAATGAACACATCAAGTGGGATTAGGGTCCCAAGGTGGTCAGTTGGTAATTGGATAAGTAGTTAAGGGCATTGATTCTGCTCAAATAGACTTTGTCAACATGTAGAATAAACCCTTATCTTCTAGTGGGATCTCTTAGCCAATGAGAGGAGCTCAAGAACTATTGGAGTAAACTGAGGTTTGTTTTTTTATCAATGTTAGTTCATTAGAAGAAGGCATGCATGCATAAAGCAATCAATGAGTTTCCACCACATGACTCAGATCCTTTCTCCACTCCCCTACACATTGTTCCATCTCTCTCTCTCTCTCTCTCTCTCTCTCTCTCTCTCTCTCTCTCTCCATTTGTGCTATATATAGAGTCTTTTGAGCCAAAACATGCATCCTTCTATTCCCTTTCTTAGGCATGACGAAAATCTAGCAAGATGGAGCTTGTAACCTCTTGAGATGAATATAAAACTGTTTTAGGTTGCATTATTTTGGTATAGTGTGTACATATTAGTTTGATTTACATATGTGGTATAAATCTCTCCCTTGTCAAGTCCTAATCTCACCTAGTTACTAGTTGATCCTATTATGCAGGTCATGTTTAGTGTTTAAATATCTTTTGATTGAAGCCCACATGTGGATAATTTAACTATTTAGTGTCTTTAATAAGACTTATCTATCAATTCCCTTAGTTTTTGATCATTTGGTGAACCTTTTTATGAAATTTTGATACATGATAGATACTTGGAGTTTTAGATCTAGTCTTTTGTTTTTACCATTAGTGTTTAATAAGAGCTTAAATAGAGTGGATCAATAATCATTTAGGTGCATTACCATCTTTATCTTAGGTTTCCTTTTCATGTTATATCTCTCTCCCTTTTAACTAGTCATTAGTGGGTTTTGTTAGTGTAAATAAGCTAAAATGATGCATCAGAGGAGCTCACCTCATTAAAAACCTTAGAGATTTGACCCCATTATAGGATACGCACAGCTTGGGGTCAGTCCCATGTTGAGATAGATTTAGAATTAGAATATGAACACTTTTGCTTTCAGCTAGGGTATAATCTAGACCTCCAATAGTTCTGGCATGCCTAGTGGGACTAAGGTCTAAGAGAGTGGAAAGATTTTTGGTGTATCTTTCCTCTAATCAGCTTTTAAAAGCAAGCAGGCTATCACCAATGGTGACTCAAATCAATATTAACTAGTATAAGTATCCCATGTGCCTAATCACCATCATTTGTTATGTATCATAACCCACTTGATCAAGATGTAGGTTCTTTCATTCCTTATCTTTCATATCAATTTAGTGGCCCTCAATATTTAATGTATCAGCCTTGTTAAAATTGGCCTCTCTTTAGTCAACCAAAAATGGACCTCAAGCATTTTTGAGAGGAATTTTAGAGAGGTTGATAGGGAGGAAGAAAAATATAGGCAATAATAAAATCTTGAATAACAAGCTTATGTTCAGGAGCAGGAATTGAGGTTTTAAGAGGAATGCTTGGTTAGGCAAGATTGAGCCAAAAAGGAAAAAGACTATCAGATGCTATTAATGAGAGCAACCAACCTTAGACCATAATTTCCCTCTCATATTCATGCTCAAAACCAACCCCTTAGCCAACGTTACCAAATCTCGCCCTTATCAGCTAAGGAACATGAATCCATCCCATCTTAAATCCTCTCCTATGCTAATGACCCTAACTATTTCATACCCTCTATTGTAAAATCACTCCCTACCACACCCATTTAGGAAAAGGAGAAGGTGGCCAAGCCTTATGCTTTCCCCTCATGGAAATAAATCAAGGAGGGCACAATGAAAAAAAGGGAGGTGCTAGCTAAGGTGGTATAGGAACTAGTCCAGGAAAAAAAGGTGTTAGCTCAGCTCAATGATCTTACCTTACCAAATTTTTAAAATTCTCCCTACCTTCCCCAAGAAGCACAAAAAATAGCCTTTGAGGTCCCTAGTTGGAAGGATACTCTCCTGAGCTATAATCAAGGTGAAAATTTTCACCTTCCCATCATCTCCCTCATGGAGGAAGAACCTATTTTACAAAGAATATAGGAGGATCTTGTAGTCAAAGTTGAGCTTGAAGAGGACAACATAAGTGTCTATGATGAAGAGATCATGATAGGTAGTCCACTTCATTCAAAAGGAGAAGAGTCAAGTTCTAATTAGACTTCTTGGCATGGATTTGATTAATTAGAGCCTAAAATCAGTACTGATGCCTTCATTCTTAAAGAGGTGTGTATTCAAGATACCATTGAGGGCAAAGGGGATTTTTTTTTCAAGAGCTTCTATGCAATATGGTTGTAGATGAGAATGACTAAGGTTTAAAGATTGACATAGTCAATTAACCAATTGACCAAGTTGGAGAGGTTATGAACAAGAAAGAGGAAGATATTGAGAAAAAGGAAGATCAAGATGAGGTAAGGCAATAGTTGTACCATGAATTCATAAACCAGGTAGAGGTTCTAACCAACATATGCCTCCTCTACAGAATGACCATGAACTTGCCAATTAGGTTGAAGAATTTGACTAGTCTCACAATGAATTGCCCATTGAAGGTAGTACTAATTTCTTCAAGAATGAAGAAGGATGGTCAGACCAAGAGCTATTGGAATGTGACATGATGAATCATGGATGGGTTGATGAACTATGATATAGATCCTTTTAGAGAAATAATATCAAATATGGTGTTGAAGTTTGCATTATCTCAGATGACTAAGAGGAAGTTTCCTTTTAGGATGATATAGAGTCTTTTTGCCTAATCCTAGATAGTTAACCAAGCACCAATTCAAAGGAGCCATCATATGTTGTGCTTAATTCAGAGCATAAAATTGAGCCATCAGATAAAGAAGTTGTAAGACTCCCTATAGTATAATTTGTAGTAAGCCTTGAATAAATGAACTAGTATGTCTATATTGGAGACATGTTTGTCCCATTTCATCCACTTGAGAGCATGCCAAAAGAGTTAGCAATAAATCATGTTAGCTCACCTATCATGATATCTCCAAAGCAAGGTACCTTTCATCCTAGTCCATCACAAATAAGTGATGCCAAATCTTTTCAATTTGATCAAGGGGGAAGACACTTGTAATTTTCAATCCTATACATACTAGAATAGTTTTTGTGCTTTCCTCTAAGTGACTTGTTCACATTCCTTTCCTTTTGTGTGTTTCCCCATAAATAATTGTCTTGGGTACTTTGTTCTATTTTATTTCTTTTGGTCCTTATTTATTAAAGAAGGGGTTGTCAAGAAAGGGTCAACCTTGTATCAATTTCAGTTCATCTAGTAAAATGGCTTGTGACTCCATGCCCAGTAGATCAAATAAGGTAAATGGACTGGGTTCTTAATAATAACATGCATACTTCCCTATGAGTCACCAGAAATGTTGGCCAAATTTGGCCCACATACGAAACATGTGCCCAAATAGATTAGGTTATTAATGAATGAATAGATGAATAAATGTTCTGGATGGAATGAGTGGTCTAAGGATCTCAAAATTGCTCAAAAAGCTTTTGAAACACTTTAAGCTTGCTTAAAGGGTAATATGATTAATCTACATAACAAGAAACTAGTTCTCGAGTAGGTTTCATGGTATTCAATAAATTTAGGATCATCGATAAGCCTATATAAGCCTCATAAAATCATTCAGAGATTCAAAGGTTCAATGAAAAGTCCCTAGCATAAACCTAAATGAGTCAAACCATCACTAGGATGTCACATATGAACAAACAATTTAGTTTACTTGCACATTTTATAAATGTGCTCAGAAATCCTCACATGACTAGTGGATACTGCACAATCAAATTCATTCATGACAAGATCACTCCCTATAATTTTTGTGACTTGATGAGATTTCTATCTCAAGTTATAAAGCTTCAAAGTGGAGAGTGTAGAGTAAGACGTCCACACGAATGTCAAATTTGAGATCCATAAACTAATTATTTGAGCTCAAAATTCCTTAAAAGGTTTAAATTTGATCAAAATATAATGTCTATGTGAGCTCACATACTAAAAATATATATTTAATGGTGCACAATGGGGTCAAACTAGTCAAAAGATCCCTGGGTTAAATCCATTTAAAGAACTACAAGTTGGACAAAATCTAATGGTGTGGATATACTGAGTAGAGATCCAATGACATGAGGTGACTGACAAAAAGGTGGGTCCAAACTAGATAAATTATTAGTGTTCATTCATACCAATGATCTAATGGTGCATAGGAACTGACATGAAAGTAGGCCTAGGTAAATCAATGGCCCACTTCATTTGTACCGAGGAGATCAACTTTGCAATTTAAAGTCAAAAGGTCAGAGGATATAGATCAAGGGCTCACGATGAATCATACATAATGATCCAATGGTGTGTAAGAGGTCAAAAGGTCAAGATTTGATAGCATGGATCTATGGGACCATTGAGAGTAAGGACAAGTTAGAGCAATTTGATTTCCCCGAGCAATATTCAATGAGCAAAGTCAAACCAAATGGTAAATTTTTGACGAAAGCAAACAAAGTCTAGTAGGTTCATCCTTCCACCATTAAAGCTCATTAAAATTCCATATAGTGGGAATAGCCATGTATTTAAGTATAAATAACATAAAGGGATGTCATTAAAGATAAATATGGACCTCTTGTTTATAAAATTTGTATCATGCAGGGTTATTTCTATGATTGTGTTCATCATTCTTAAAGGGATCCATTCATATGGTGGATTTTTTATCCTTGAAAAGACAAAGTGGATCTATTTTGACCTATTTTAATCCAAAAAAAGGAATATGTAGTATATAGGTCTGCATCAATTTGACAACTATATGAAAACCAATAAGCTTAGATTGGCTTTTTGTCTATAGAAATGACCTATGATCTAGATATGGAAATGGGAAAAATATGTGATTAATGAAAAAGGTCCCATTTGTCAATGTGGATCCATCTTTGAAAAAGCAAGTACCAAACACCATGAATGGTATGGCACTATCAATTTAAAGTTTTGAGGATTTGATCCTCATGAACACGTCAAGTGGGCTTAGGGTCCCAAGGTTGTGAACTAGTAGTTGGAGAAGTAGTTAAGGACATTGATTCTACTTAGAAAGACTTTGTCACCATGTACAATAACCCTAATATTCTAGTGGGATATTTCATCCAATAAGAGGATATCAAAGACTATTGGAATAAATTGAGGTTCATTTATTGATCAAGGTTAGTTTGTTAGAAGAAGGCACGCATGCAGAAAGTAATAAATGAGCTACCACCATGACTAGGATCCTTTGTTCACTCCCCTATGCATTGTTCCCATCTCTCTCTCCCTTTCTACTATATATAGAGGCTTTTGAGCCAAAACATGTGTCCTTCTATCACCTCTCTTGGGTATGACTAAACTCTACCAAGATGGAGATTTTAATCTCTTGAGATGAATACAAGGCTATTTTAGATTGCATTGTTCTAGTATAGTGTGTACATGTCAGTTTAATTTACATATGTGGTATAAATCTCTCCCTTATCAAGTCTTGATCTCACCTAGTTACTAGTTGATTTTATTATGCAAGTCATATTTAATGTTCAAATATCTTTTGATTAAAACATGCATGTGGATACCTTGACTAGTGTCTTGATTGAGAACTCTCTATCACTTCCCTCATCTTTTGATCATTTGGTGAGCTTCTACATGAAATAGTAATGCATGATAGATACTTAGAGTCTTAGATCTAGTCTTTTGCTTGTCCCATTAGTGTTTAATAGGAACTTAAATGGACTGGATCAACCATCATTTAGGTGCATCACCATCTTTTGCTTAGGTTTCCTTTTCATGTTATCTCTTTCTCCCTTTTCCCTAGTCAATAGTAGGTTTTGGTAGTTGAAATGAGCTAAAATGATGCATTAGAGGAGCTACTCTTATTAAAATCCCTAGAGTTATGAACCCATTATAGGATACCCATAGCCTGGGGTTAGTCTCATGTTGAGCTAGATTTAGAGGTAGAATCTAAACACTTCTACTTTTAGCTAGGGTGCAATCTAGACCTCCATCATGGAGTATGCCTAACAATGTTAGTTCTTTATGTTTATCATTTTTTTAATATACTAATGCATGAACTAACTTGATTTACAATCTTATTCTAAATTTTTCACACTCGATGGGACCACACATCTCAAAAATCAGTTTAGGGACCTTTTTAGCCTTCTATTTACTTAATCACACCCTTATTTGGTTTTATTTTACCTCTTTCTCTCTTAATTTTTATGTTTTTTGTTCTGATCAAAATGATGAAGTGACCCTACACATCGATGAACTCACCCTACACATAGAATAATTCACCTTGAACATCAGTGAAGTTTCCCTACTTAACATCAAAATCACACCTATGAATAATGAACCAATCTTTATCACCTTTGACAAAAACAATGAATTTAACTTGGTAATAGAAAAGTCACCCTACAAATGGTGAAATCGATTTGGTAAACAACAAACTCACAGAAGGTAATTTTACTATGTTTTTGGTTTTATTGGAAATGGTGAACTTGTCTAGTGAATGATAAGGTTAGTTAATTGATGCAGTCACCAAAATTGTCTCTATTATAGGAAAACAATGAACTTATGAAGAAAACTAAAAAGTTGCCTTGTTGCAAATTTCCTGAGATCTTAAAACAATAGTACTCAATTCCTATTTGATGTTTTAAACCCTTTTTTAACTACTAAAACTTTTTTTGAAAGTTTTTACATCTTGTTAACTTACTTTTATAACAACTCAAGGTAAATTTTAAGCACACATTCATATTAGTTCTTAGAAAGACCATCCACACTTAGATTTAGAGCTCTTAATAACACTTTGTTTTTTTTCCTTATTGTAATTCACTTATTCATTTCATTTCTTGTTCATAAAAACATTGTTCCTATGTTCTCCCCTTGCCCCCGTTCAGGAACATGGGTGAAAAAAAAATACATTATTTTACTTTTTTGTTGGTGTCCACCCAAATAAATGTAGTGTATTCTCTCTCTTTATTCCTAGAAACTTGGATGACTCATAAACAACCATTTTCTTCTTTTATTTTTGTTTGGCTTGGTGAGCATGAATTCATCACCTCCTTACAAGTTATCAAGGGGTGCATTGACCTAGGGTTTTATCTCCCAAAACCATACCAACCCCATTTATCTAGTGGGTTATACAAATTAAGTGTACTATTTAGTGCAATAGTGGTTGAGAATTTAACCTAACTAGTTGAATAGGTCCTCATAGCATGCATGATCTAGACATCACACTCGACTAAGTAATCAACAAATGAAGTGGTTGTAAAAGGGATAAGACCCTTTCATAACAAGATAAATGGTTTTTCATCTACTTGATGGATATTTAATTATACCTAATATTTTTTTAGCAATTTTAAACCATTTAAAAATCTAAAAACAATCTTAGACTAAGAATCCCCACTTATAGTGGATTATCATACCAATGGTGAGATTCCTTCACACTCAAAGTTTCATGCCACATAAAATTTCTTGAGAGATAGAGGGGGATTAATCACTCTACCTTCATGCACTCTTTATTTATTATATTAATACTTAATTCCTCTCAAGAACTAGTATATTGGTAGAAATTTGGCAGATATTATGCAAACCTTGTCTCAGTTATTAAGATAGGATGTGAGATTTATTGGGTTCAAAAACCATTTTGTACAAAATAATAGGTCCAAAAACCTCTCAAATCAAGTTCAAAATCCAATTTTGAGTATTCAATATAAACACAATTAATTTACGAGTTTGAGTCTTGTTTATCACTTGGGCTTGAGTGGTTTACTTTTTGTGTTTAGATTGTATTACTTGGGTTAGATTTTGATTTGATTTAATAGTTTTTACCTAAGTTCAAATTTTTATGCCCATACTTTACACATTATCACCTACTTTCACATTAAGGTGTTACATTGTTCATATTACCATTTGATACTTAGCCATTTTCTTGTAAGCATCACATCTACCATTTGAAACAATAATATTTGTCTCACTTGGTACCATTACGCTACCTATTTCATTTTAAATTTCTTCTAAATTTGTCAATCACGACCAACCACAATCTCATTTCCATTTTATATGATATCAACACATTTTATACTTAGGTTTTCTTGCATGAGCCTATGACCTAAGTTCCTAGATTATTCTACCCTCTTCTAAATTTGTTGATACTAAACAACCAAGTTCAAGTGATCTAAAGGATTCACTTATTATTCTATATTGTTACATTGTCTAATCCCTTCTAATTGTGATCTAATTTTAATGTTTCCAAGGACCATATGATAGTGTTTCTGAATTCCAAATTGAACCAAGAGTACCTTTGAAACACTTTTTGAAAGTTGAGTGCCATTACAACCATACAAAGGTAAACTTTTAGTGGGCTATCTTATGGCCCTAGTTATGAGGAAGAAAAATAATATGATGGAGAGGAACATCCGATTGAGTTTAAAGATGTCCCTTTTATTATGGGATCAATCCATGGTCAATACTTTAGCAACCAACTGATTTAAGACTAAGATGATTCCTTCTTAAGACTAATATAATCTAGAGTTAGGCTCCCGCCAAACTTTCTAAAATAAAAACTAAATACCCTTGTTCAAATAGAGGAGCACCAATATGAACCGATTGTTGACCAAGAATAACTCACACTAAAGTTCCAAAACTAGTCATTGCTTCTTCTAATCAGGGGAAAGGTCCACTAGTAGATCCTTCCTAAACTGGTCATATTATTACATCTATCATACAAAAAATTAGTCAGTGTTATGAAAATCATATTATCACTGACTTAACAACTTATTGGGCTACAACCTCATTTAACAATGATGTGTTTGTAGAATAAAATTAGTTACTTGAACAAACATAGCAAGATTAAGTTAATCCGATACTTGAGATAGATCCTTTATCTCCCCATGAACAAGTTGTGACAATGAATGCATCACAAAAAGTTTTACTCGATATTCAACACATGTTATTTAATCATCAAAAATCCATTTCTAATTCATGACATGCATATAATACTTCACAAAAAGGGCTAGACCATTACCAACAATAGGTTTCCAACAATCCACCACCTCAATAGGTAGTGGACAATTCATAGAACTTAGAACCTACTTATTCTAATTTATAACAATAATATGTTCCTTTTGCAAACCAACAATGACAATGTATTCTTCTAAACTAAAACCATATTCCCCAAAACTAATAGATTCCCTATAGTTCACAAAAATAGATTCCTTAGAATCAACATCAAATACTTAGGGATCAACAATAAAATAGTCTAAACTAACAATGCCATACCTATTCCTATGTGCATTATAACCAATAAAAAACACCTAATCAAGTGTATAACTTAGGGCATAGGGTGCACATTCCTAATAGGACCACATGATCCATTCCTACCCACATCAAGCCTGACCAAACCTATTAGTCTATGAATATTCAAAAGAACTATCTACTTCCACCACAACTGATCCAAATACACAAGAGTGGAACACAATTTTTCAAGGCTTTAAATAGGTAATTAGACTAATAAATACAATTTTAATGAGATATACACCTATATGTTTGATGTAAATATTCTTAAATCATCCTTCCCACCAATTTTGAGGTACCTAAATTTGCAAAATAGAAAGGGAAGGGCGAACCTAGAGAGCATATACAAGCCTTTTTCATTGCATTCTAAGAGGTATCCTATAGTAGCGTGTATTTGATATGCTTGTTTCCACATAGCTTGGGTGGACAAGCCTTAGAGTGGCTTCTAAAATTACCTAAAGGATTGGTAACAAATTCAATGATTCATCATAAAAATTTGTTAACCAATTTTATTATAACAATGAACATAAGCTCACAGTGGTTGACATATGTAAATAAAAATAAAGAAAAGGGGAAATATTTGTGACATATTTACAATGGTGGAGAGACTTAACTAGTCACTTTGCTAGATAAATAACTAGTTAATATCTTTGCACAAAACCTATATCCCAAAGTTTGTCATAATATGAGACATGCTTGTGCCACCACATTCTAAGAAATCATTGATAACGGTGTAAAAATTGAGAAGGCACTTATTTAAGGCTTGGTAAAAATATATTCCCAAGGTCAAACATCAAACCAGACATCAACACTTGTTTAATTAACTATAGTTGAAAATCCCAAGGTTTTGAACAATAACAAGAACATGGTGGGTAATGGAGTTACCAAATCATGACATGTGTAAATAGTGAAAGAACCTCCTATTCAAAATCATTCACTCAATCCATCACTTACCTTAAAAAGATCTAATCTACTCAAAGGGTATGCTAAACATAGGCCATTTAATGACCTAGGGGAGTTTATTGATTTGATATTTTAGAAACTAGTTGCAGTGAACATGATTATTTAGCCTGTACCAAAACCATTTCTTGAGGATCAACCTAATCTTGATTGATATCATGAAGATGAATTTTGTAACTTTTCATTGCATTATCCGCCAATCCATTTATCGATGTGTGCAACTACGACACATTATTAAAGATTTTTTAGATAATAGAGAGATCAAACTAGATAAAATAAATCTTAACACCAACCAAGACATGGGTATCTACAAATATCCATTTATAAATCATAACAATAAATAATAAAATAAAAATAAGAACCAAGGCCAAGAACGTAACCAAAAACAAAATCAGGGTCACAATCAAAATTAATATCTAAACATTAACTATAATCAAGATTAGGAGACCTAAACTAATGAACTTGAGTATTTTACCATGCCATATTATGACAACAATATCATAGGCAATATTACTATTAATCATGTTTCTACCATTAAGATCAAGTCCCCATACTATCCAACATTGGTCCCTTTATTTTAGGATCACCATCCCCTTCTTCAAGTAATTCCACACCAGGTTCCAACACTTCACTTGCTCCTTAATTTATTTGGGTTAAGATTTATTAGAACTCCTCATTTCTCTAATTATGGTAATTCCCTCTTGACTCAAATTTATGTAGTCATAGCTAGATAGTTGAAAGATATCCTCCATGGCCCTTTGCCTTCTTCTAACATTGATTATGAGCTAAACCATATATCTTATAAAACCAATCTAAAACCAAACCCTATAGCAACTAAGGCTAAACATTTTCATTCCATTTTTGAGAAACCATACAATATAATTGAAAAAATTAGGAAAACATATGCATAGATTTATATGTTATATCTATTGCATACATCAAAACTCTATAGGACCATATTAAATAATTTCTTTCAACAATCCACTATGCCTAATGATATTAATTCTAACCAATTCCAAGTGCTTGTCAGACATTTATCCCCAAGACAATAATTTACATTTGACCACTGAGATATGTCATCCCTTGGTCCCCTGTATAACAATATTATATACATTGAAGCCATTATTTCCCATCATAAAATCAAATGGGTTCTTATAGACAATAGTATTATTTGAATATAACATCATTAAAATTGGTCCAAACATTGGGGTATATAGTAGCATATATGCATCTAGATACCATCACCATTATGGCCTATGATAATGTAGAAAGAGAATCTTTGTGAACCATTTGCTTATCAATCATTATTAGGATTATCACCAATGATACCTTATGCCATGTCATTGATATAGATATACCTTAAAATATGCTTTTTGGTCATCCTTGAATCCATGAAGTATGGGAAGTCCCTTCCACCCTACATCAATGCATCAAATTCCCCCATTTTAGTCTAGAGGTCACTATCTATGGTGACTTACATCCATACCACTATTATAAACATTTAGAAGCTAAATATGGAAACAACACTTATTATCCTAACACTGAGTTGGTAGGTAAGAAAGGTGAGATGGTAGTTTTTAAACCTCTTAAGTCTAATTATATTGACCTTATGGACCCTGTTTCCACTTTTGTTGATTCATTTCCCATCACCATGTTCACTCATTTTGACCATTTAAGATGATGGTATTTCCACATATAACATTCATGATGTGTACCACAAGGCAAAATTGCCTAAATAAATTAAGTCCTATGGTAGCCATAAGCCCCCTAAAAATCCTAGTAAGCCCAACATGATTTGGAAAAATAAATCCATATCTTCTCTACAAGAGCCACTTCTATTTGTGCCTAATACATCACATAATCAAGATTGGGCCACCAGTGTCAAGGGAATTTGGCTGTATGGTGACAATTTTGCTAATTGATTTCAAAGTTATACATACCCCATTATAAATTGTATCATGGATAGCCTATAATATATAGTAAAAATATTTGGACAAAACACATAAGGTGTTATTGAATCTGTTATGTTTGCTAAACATATGAGGAATTTATGTCTTAGATTTACATTTCCTGGGGGTAGCCTCATAGATTTCAAAAGTGACACTACTTCATCAACTAGTAATGAAACTACCGTAAGTGATGTAGTGTCACATTATAGTTCTTATAATTAGATAAAAAATATTGATTTATTGGATTATAATGCTATCATGACCATTACAAACTATTATCCACTTACCTTTCATCATCCTGACCTAATTGATTGGGACCAACAAGATTATATCATACCACTAGATGAATTTCAAAATGAAGAATATCTTGTCAAGTTAATGTGCCTTTTAGATGAATTTTTTGTGGGTGATCATAAACAAGGGTTTGACTTCTATTTGGACCTTGTTGCCTATTTTACAGAATAAGCAAACTTTCTTGGTCATGATAAAATAAAAACATTGAGATCCTCAGGTGAAAACCTCTTTAAGGCATGCTTAGGTCAAGGAAAGAATAAAAATAAAGATTATTACTTGAATTAAAACTTGTTTTAGGCACTCTTGAATGGGGAAGTTCACCTATCTCCTTAAGGATCATAGTGTCTACCCAGTCCAAGTGTTACCATTGGTTCTTGTATTTGTTCTAAAGAAAAAGAAGTTTTTGAATAGCTTGCTCAAGATTTTATTTAAGTATTTACCAATTTTCCATTGCCTATCATAGCTGATTTATATTCCTCATATATGGGTGAAGGTTATGATCCATAACAAACTAAAGAGGATCCATTCTCTTCCTTGCCTATTATTCTTGAAGATGGCACAACATTACTAGTTGAAGATACTACAAAGGTCAACATTGGTATCTATAACAATCCCAATATTTTTTACTTAGGTGCATCCATAACTAATGATGAGTGCAACGTCCTTGCTACCATTCTAAAATATTTTATTGGTATATTTACATGGTCCTACTCAGACATGATTGGTCTTGACATTTCATTGATGATACATCACCTTATTATCCATATGGATGCCAAAACTGTAAAATAAAATTTATGGAAATACATTCATGCATAGACATCCTGGTCAAAAAAGAGTTAGAAAAGTTATTGGGGGTAGGGTTAATTCAACAACTTGACTATTCACAGTAGATCTCTAACATCATCCTAGTCAGGAAAAATCCATAGGGCATTCACCTATATACTAATTTCATAAACATTAACAAAGCATGTCCTAAAGATGATTTCCCTATCTAACATTGACATGATATTTGATTCAATATAAGGCTACAAAATATTTTCCCTTGTGAATGTATTTTTGGGGTATAAAGAGATTAAGATTTCACTAGAGGACTATCAAAAGATTATGTTCACCAATCCATGGGAATGATTTTTTGTATAGTCATGCCCTATGGCTTGAAGAATGCTAGTGAAACCTACAACATGCCATGAATTTCATCTTCCATGACATGATGCATGACATTTTTTAGGACTATGTTGATGACATCTCAGCTAAATCAAGAACATGTGCAAGTCACCTACATGTTATATAAAGAATCTTCAAGAGGCTTCATGAATATAAGGTGTGTCTCAATCTTAAGAAGTGGATATTTTGAATGAATTTAATAAAAGTGCTAAGGTTAATTATGTCACAAATAAGTATTGATTTTGAACATGATAAATTCAAAGCTATTGTTTAAATGGCTCCTCCATACAATTTGAAATAAGTCCATAGCTTATAGGTCAAAATTTAGTCTATTCATCATTTCATATCATAGCTAGATGATCAATGTCATCCTTTTACACACCTATTAAAAAAAGGTGTCACATTTTAATGGGATTTAGGATGTGAGTAAACATTTACCAAATTAAATAACTATCTAACTAATCTTTTAGTATTAACTCTGCCTATACTAGGCAAACCATTGATCTTATACATATCAATGATAAAACATGAACTATGGGCAATTTCAGCCCAATATTATGAATAAGGAAATGTGCATATGGTATACTATGTTAGTCAGACATTGGTGGATTCTAAACATAACTATTCACCTATGGAAAAAACTTGTATTATAATGGTGTTTGCTTATTAAAAGCTGTAACATTACATGTTGAATAACAAAACCATTGTTATATCCTAAATTATCCACTTAAGTACTTATTTTCTAAGGCCACTCTTATAGGTTTTATAACTAGGTGGGTTATGTTGTTAAGTGAATTTGATGTAGATTATTAGAATCAAAATTCTATCAAGGGACAAGTCTAAGTAGATTAGCTTGAGGAAGTTCTTTTGATCGACACCAAGCCTCTTTCATTTGATTTTCCAAATGAGTTAATCATGACCCTATAGGAAGTAGCCATTACATATAAATAATTGACATTATAATTTCATGTCTCATTCACATCCCTTGGATCTAGAGTTTGTAATTTATTAGTCATACTTCAAGGGGATATTATTCCAAACTTGCTTCACATTATCACCTATTATACCAACAACATAACTATATATGAAGCCCTTGTTAGAATTTGTCTTACAATAAGTGGGATATCAAAAAAATGATTGTATATAGATATTTTCATTTAATCATCAAATAAGACACAATTTAGTACAAGACCAGAGATGAGAAGCTTGTATCTTAAAAGCATATTATGGATAATCTCAAATAAAATTTTTAGTTTCTTCAGTTTGTATAGATCCCATTGGCCAAAAACCAAGCAAAAGATGTTATATATACCATTGGGTCCATGATACAAGTTACTAGTGATGTTAGATGGTGTCAATTTCTCATCGAGAACCTTTTTCAACTAGCTCATGTACCACCAAATTTATAAAGAGTATGTAACATTGCTTGTCCCATTCCCCCTTGGTACCAAGACTTGTATACATATCTCCAAGATAAAACCCTTCCTCCAAACCTATCAAAGAACCAAAAAAATTATTCCTTTACTAATCATCTTGTTATACCATACTAGGAAACATGATCTATTATAGAGGCTATGATGCAACGTTGATTCAATATTTATCTTTGGGAGAATCTAAGTTGGAACTTTTAGAGGTCCACAAAAAAAAATTTGAGTCCCACACTAGTGACATGGTCTTGGATAATAAAATCCTTTAAATAGGATACTATTGGCCAAATATGGAGACAAATGACTATAACTATGTCAAAAGGTGCATTATTTCTCATAAGCATGGTAATTTGATACATGCACCTTCACTACCACTCCAATAATTTACTACCCCATGGCCATTTTAAATTGGTGAATCAATCTTGTCATAAAAATAAACCTTCTTCTAATGGCCACAAGCACATCCTTACTACCGTGGAGTTTTTTATGAAGTGGATAGAGGCCATACCCCTCACTTATGTAGATAAAAAGTAGACAACTGAGTTTATTTACTTTCATATTATATGCCACTATGGCATCCTTTATAAAATCATATCTAATAATGGTGGTTATTTCAAGAACAAGGATGTCAAAGCCCTATGCACCTAGTTCAAGATCAATCTTAAATGTTACACACCATATAACCCACAAGGCAATGGTCAAGCTGAAGCATTTGATAGGACCATTATTTCCATCCTTAATAAAATTATCAATGATGTTGGTTATGATTGGCACTTGCAGATTTTCCCTACCCTTTGGGCTTACCACACTAGTCACTAAAACCCTATAGGAGCTACACCTTATTCCTTAGTCTTTAGTTCAAAATCCATTATTGTCATTGAGATCGAGTTACCCTCATTGCACATGTCATTAAAAGACATTATTAATGATTAAGACTACATAGTTACTAGATTAAAAGAGTTGGAGCTTTTGGATGAAAAGTATTGGGCTGACTTAGACCATTTATGAGATTATATAAAGTGGTTATGTTGTATCTATGAAAAACAAATTCTCCCAAGGGAGTTTAAAGTTGGTGATTTGGTCCTAAAATAAAATCATAAAAACACCAACACCAGATGTAAATAGAAAGGAAAATTTGAATCTAATTCATTGGGGCTATTTGTGGTCATTACAAATTATGGATTTAGGGTATACATGTTGGCTACTCTAGATAGACAAGAGATCAAGGAACCTATGAACATATTTCACCTCAAGCATTTCAATGCTTTACTTTTATTATGTTCCATTATCTACAAGAGCCTATAATTGCTAACACATATTTTTATGATCACCTAGACCATTCTAATTCCTTTGAATGTATCATCTAGACCATTTGTATATTATTAATAGACCATTCATTTTATTTTACCTAAACCATTTATAATAATCTATTTGGACCATTTTCCCCTAACCATTCTAATTCTATTATAACAAGAATTATTATTTTTCACCATTCTCTAGACCCTTCTTATTTTCCATGACCTATTCACTTAAGCCATTATAATTCTATTACTAATCATGATCTTACTTGTGAAGCTATGAGTATGCAAACAAAGTCAATGAATATTTTAGAGGCAATTCAAATTGATTAACATTATCATTAGCATCAACAACTTATTTTATGGTTCAGAATCTTAGGGCATGTCAACATATGGTTTACCTATTTGATAGTTCCTTGAGAATTATTCTAATTGTTTCTCCTCTGATTATCTCCCCATTGTGTAATTTTTTATTCCTATTTATTATTTTGTGGTATTTTCCTTTTCCTCAAGTTTTTTCACTGGTTTGTAGAGCCACACCATTGTAGCCATTTTAGCTACTATTTGAGCCTCTACTTAAGGACCCATATCCTCTGCTACATGGTTCATTATACATTTGAACATATTACCTTAATTTACTTATTCCAAAAAACCTAAAAACATTATAAAATTCTAGACAAAATACTAAAAATGCTCCTAGTTAACGAAGATGGAATTAAAATATCCATGAGAGTTACAAAGCTACACCATCTTCAGGGTGGAATTCCACTTTATTTTTTTCATCATTTCCATTATTTAATTACACTCTCATTTTTGGGAGAATGACATCAACCTGAGGTCCACACGGATTATGTAGGTACTGTTTAGATGCATGGGGTAACCCAAGTAAGCTTAAAAAATCTTATTTACATCTTATTATACCATTTGCCTTTACACTCTTGTTATTTTTCCAGTAATTATGTACTATATATGTTCTTGCCATTTTGTGAGCCATTATGTGCCATTTATGTTCTCTCCATTTTACTAGAATTTCTATACCTTGAAATTCTCACTCTTTTGTGAGTTTATTCTTCTTTTTCCTTTATTAATTATTGTTTCTCTACTTATCATCATATTTACTTCTATCATAATTGCTGAGAGAACTACATTAGCTCGAGGTCCATTCAGACTATATAGGTAGTACCCATTTTTAGGATCACTTAGTGGTAGCTCGACAACCCCTTCCTTATTATTCCTTATTAATTCATTCCCCCTACTTAGGTAGCTTGTACCTAATCCAAGTGTAACACTTTATTCACTCCAAATGCGTAATTTTTGATTGCTTATATTGAGTTATTTTTCTTATTATCATTATATTATGTGTTGTTTTATTGGTTTATTTGTTTTGAGTGGCATGTTTGAATACATTTTGAAAACCATTTGAGCCTTGCCTTAACTTGGGCTTGATTTTTTTAGTTTTCTATTGAGATTATTTTATTAATTTTTTACATCTTGTAAATATTATTTTGACTTGGGTCTTAATTATTCATATCTTAACTATAAGTTGTTTTACACTTTATCCTTGCTTTATTTTATTTTATTTTTTGTGTTTTGGTATATTATTATTTCCACTTGAGTTTGATAATTCATATCTTGTTCTTAAGTTGGTTATGTTTTTTGTATTTTTATTCGAATGTGAATGTTTTCAACTTAGGTTTTCATATTTTATATCATTATTTTAAGTTGTAAAATATTCACCTTTGAATACTCCCTATGAGTGGGTGCCCTCTTGTCCACTTGGACTACTGCATCATATAAATTATGCTAATAAGCAATCTCATCCTTATCATGTAAGATAGTGTACTTCATATATAGGGAATCATCCTTAGCCTTAATCATTTTGGCCAAAGCTCTAGACATACCCATATTATATACAAGCTATCAAACTTCATCTAGCTCTCCATAGAGCCTCTACACATCTCCCCAAGCTCTATCCTACTCATTGGCCATTGATACTAACTATGCATCCTATACTATTAGCTAATCCATAACCATTTTCAATTAGGTTTGGACCCCTATTAGCTATTCTAGTTGCCCTCTCAAAATTACAATATCTCAATGTATGTATATGATAAGACCCTATAGCTTAGAGGTCTCACCCTAAGTTATGGCTAGATGCACCTCTAACCTAGTCACCTCCTACTATAGGCATGCAGTCTTTGATAGTCATGTCAATATCTCACACTATATCCTATCGATAATATCATGGTCATCTATAGACCTCCCCATGCTAAAGGGCCTAGCCTCACATGAACATGTATTTATACCTCTATTTATACATGTACCTATACCTATATCATAGGTCCTAACCTCCCCTATACTTGTATCTACATCCATCATTATACTAGAGGGCTCAACCTTTATTGTATATGAACCATGGCTTGAATATCCCCATTATGCCTTAGTTATATCTATATCTCTTATATCCCCATATCCCCCATCTCCATCATCGACACCTACCTATGGTAAAGCCTACCATATTAGTTGTTGCATAGGGACTTGCATGGCCAATTGTATAGGTTATTGCACTACTTGAGCCATAACTATCAATAATGGAAGGGAAAATAGAATCACCTACTATAATAACTATTATATCTTATCTATTTTAAGAGTACACAAAATGTATATTAGTCCCTTGAAGAATAAAAATATACTAGGACTAAACACTCTTGCCTAAGAACTAGGGAGAGCATACCATAGTAAACAATATCATAAAATAAAGATAAATATAACACAAATAATTTACCTCCTTTATCAAATTTCATGGTTACTTGTTGGCATAAATATTTTCATTCTCAATATATGATAATTAGAGTCTTCTAGCAATGCATCTTCAAGGTGGTAGCACTTCTCCAATGTCACTTATGGTTTGGTGTGAAGCTTGGCATAAAATGGGCATGATAACACTACTCTTAAAGGATTTTTGAAGGTATTCCAATAGAATAACCTTATGCACAAATTGGCATATGGTGAAGTCACTTGTATTTATATCTCTAATAACTAACTCTAACCTGAGGGATGTTAGGTTAAATTCTCACTCTAGTTGAATCTAAAATAACCTAAGTTGAGTTAGGCTAACCCTAGGTTGGGTCAAAGCACTCATGAAATCTTGACACCTTAGTTTTAGATAGTTTTAAGGCATGAAAATTCACATTAGATATTTTTAAGGTTATGAATCATATTTTTTGAATATTTAGGAATTAATAAATCACTTTATTATCTCCTTTGACCTTTGACTTCATATTTGGCTAAAAATTCATTTGTTGGTAAATGAAATTCATTAATTTGATTTGTAATTTTTGTTTAATCAAGTTAATTAATATTTTCAATGTAATTAATCTTTTTTAGTACTTTTTGGCTTTTAGAAATTATTTTAAATTACTAAGTCATACTTTGACTAGAGTTGAAAGTGGACTAGGTTATTGGTGCATACAGGGTATTACACCAAATAAACTATCCTCATCACATTTATAAGAAATTAAATCCTTTACGTAGATAAATTTGGGTAATTCAAGTGATATCTAGGCTTAGATTATGTCATTTTCTAGAATTGAATTGAATCCCAATCGAAGCATGAAAGTGGCCAAAATTAAGTGTCTATAATTTACCCCTATTTGAGAAGGTGTTTTGAGACAAAAAAATAAAAACATCTTTTAAAATAATGCAAAATTTATTAAAATGAGTAGTTCATGCCCCAAAGTGTAGTTTGTTATCCCTTGATGTCCCCTCAAAGAAATAGACAGAAAAATAAAGTCATCAAATGTTCCATTGAAATAAATAAAATGACACAATCTAGATGGTAATGGGGGTGGAATTATTGAATTGTCCAAAGGAGGTTATAAATAGTAATAGTGATGGAGTCACATATTCACCCAAAATTAGTTATAATAAGTAACAAATGGTGTGACATTAGTTTGACCAAAGGTGGTTATAAGAAGTGACATGGATATTTTTACCTATAGGGTGGTAGGATGAATACTGGTTTACCCAAAGGTGATTATAATTAGTAATGGAAATTTAAAACACTGATTTTTCTAAAGGAGGTTATAATCAGTAATGAAAAGGAAAAACATTGATTTTCCCAAAGGTGATTATAATCAATGATGCAGGCATTTACTTCGGTAGGGTGACTTTGTTAAGGGACTAAAAATAATGATTTTCCCAAAGTTAGTTATAATCACTAGCATAGGATGCAAAAATAATGATTTTCCCATTGGTAGTTATAATCATTAAATTCATCAAAAATAGAATTACTTTCCCATAAGTGTTTATAAACATTCAGACATTTAAATCAAATGATTTAAAATGAGTTTTCCCTAGAAAGGTAGAATAGAGCATTTATCAATCAAAAAAGAATTTGCCATAACAAGGAAAATTGGCGAGGGTAACTAATGCAAAAAAAATCATAAAATGGATTTATGATGAGTTGTCAAAGAATAACAAAACATTTCTAGCCTAAATGTAATCTTGAATATGCATGTTCAAACAAACATAAGGTATAGGTAAAAAAAATAACATTATTAACTAGGTCTCAATGGAGGACCAAAAAGATTTTTTGGTTATAATATGGCCAAAAAATAAGGAATGTAGTATTGAATGACATGAAAATTTGAAAAAATAGACTTCCTAGACCATGAAAAATAAAATCTAAGTCCTGGGGGGTAAAGATTCAATTTTTTGGCTATAGACTCACCCTTAGGGTGAAAAACAATTCATTTTCACCCTAGCCTATTTTAAGTATTGAGCTGATAAAAATGGCCCATAGAGGAGCTCGATGGCATGTTTCAGAGTGGGTGAGGGAGCACATGCATCCACCACATGACTAGCCATCAATAAATAACTTCAATTATGTCATTAATGTGAAAATTTTAGCATTTATTGCATGTTCTAGGTTGAAAATGATGAAGTCCTCATTTGTATTTTTAGATAAAATAATAGATTTACCAAAGAAGACAACTTTATATGAAATTATCATTCCTAGAAATGATGATAATACCAAAATTAAGTGGAAATTATCAAAATGGTGATTTCTCCCATTTTTATGAAAATTCACCATTTTTTTGAAAATGGAAATGGTGATATCACCAAAAAATGTGTAATATCACCTAAATGTCATCTTTGCCCCTTTAGGCCTTAGAAGCTAAAAATAGTTTGTTTGGGCCCACCAAGGGTTGAACCTCTTAGAGAGGGTCAGTTAGGATTATTAATCTAGGCTTACACTTAGGTAATTATATATAGTTAGGTTGACACTAATGTTTTTTATTGTAGGAGTGATTGGCTATCATGACATGTTGAGAGTGACAATCGCATAGTCTACGGACTCCTTAGATTTTGACCAACATGGTTGGTTTCTTGTATATGTTGTATCTTCATGATGTGTCATAGATTCTAGCCATCCAAATCAATCAAGTATACTTGAGTGCACTAGTAGAGTGCTATCATATTGAGACTTTGATGTTCCATCTGCTTACTAGGTAAGCTAATGTGACACTTGACGATACTTGGCATATCCTCAAATTTCCTATGTATAAATGGATATTATTTATGACACCACCAACACAATATCAGGTGGTTCTTGATTACTTGTGAAATTATTAGGGTATCCCCATGTTTTAGGGGAAGGTCTATATATAACTCATAAAGACCTATACAAACATTTGGCTGGATGATTTACCTACTAGAGATCCATCACCACCATCTATCATTAATAGTGAGGTTATCCTCATGACCATTATTAGTGACATCTTGATACTTGACAAGAGCATATGGTATTTCCAAATGGGCCTTAGAGGCATAGTGAGGAGCATGCTTGAGTATTCTACATGTTTTACTTGGGTGCCAACTATCATGTCATAGCTATATAGATATCTTCATATGATAGTGTACTGAGGTGGATGGATCATCAGGGTTTGAACTTTTATGATGGTCTAGGGTTGGGAACACATCTCAATTGAGCAACCCATAAGGATATGTAGAGTATGCGATTTATAGGACCCAATAGCATATGGTTGGGCTCAGACAGGAGCAATTAGGTGTAGTCATGGGGGGACATCCCATTATATCATAAGATGTTTGATGATCTAACACCAATTTTTTTCATTTGGAGGCCATACCTTTCATACTAAATTTTGGGGTTCAAGGATTTTAGTGTATGGATTTTATGACTACTAGATGCTTTTTAATTTGGAGATTGTCCCATATTATAGAGGAGTAATACCTTGATCAGGCATTCCAATAGTTTGTTTAAATGTAGGATGTACCTGAGGGGACAAGATGGTTTACCCATGTTACATGGGAGATCAGTCAAGATACTCATATGATCTTGAGGAGTGAGGCCACAACAATATATATCAGTGTACCATGAGTTTCCTGGGCTTATGTAGGAGGAGCTATAGATATAAGGGTTACTCTATCTTATATACATTAGTGGGTATAGGTGTACCCTCTAAGGTTGGTATTTTAAGTATCATTAGGGGGATAGACACCCATGGATACCAAGGATATGGATATCGAGACATATATAAATAGTGGTATCACCTAGAAGGACAGTGATGGTGAGGATGGGGATGACAATGACAATGGCGTAGATGAAGGAGATAGTGAGGGATATGTATATGGATATGATAGAGGTGGAGTTAAAGATGGTGGTCTATATTTGGTGGTGTGAAACCCTAGCATTATATTTGTTACAATGGAATAGGCTGGTTTAGGCCAAGTAGGGCCTTCAATCACATAGGTATATGAAGGCTAGGTAGTGCCTTCCAACATAACTAAAATAGGCTGAAATACTAACATGTTAGAGTAGGATATCATTGGTTGGGTGTGAGATATGATAGGCTTATAGTGGTAGGTGATCAATTTGTAGAGCACCTTAGATATGAGGGATGATGATATACACTGTTTCAGTAAAAAATCTATTAATTGAAGGCTAATATAGATAGGTTGATAAAAGTGTAAGGCAAGCTCACTATAAAGAGAAATCAAACCATTAGAGAGAGAGAGATTCTGTAATTTATACTATTTATAGGCTTAGATGAGAGTGAGATGTAGCTTGGGGAGTCATTACACATGCTAAGTTTTCATAGATGGTTAGGGAGTGCCTTCGAGCCAAGGATGAGGCATCATATTATAAGATATTCTATGATTCTACCATGCCTAGGGATAAGTAGGTTATTACTTTTGAGATTTGGGATGTATAGAGAATAGTTAGCAGATATGATCAATCTTAAACTAGGATTTACATGATAAGTGACATAGGATATTCTATTCATTAGCTGTGACTACCACCATCATGACCACCAAGGCCATCTCTAGCCATAGGTCCCATGGATATACAAAGCCAAATTTGAGCATAGAGGTCTTAGCATTTTGACATTTTAACATGATTTTAGCATATGGCATATGGAATTGTACTTATCTTATTAGCATACTAGTGTATTTTGGGACACCATTGTGATATGCATATACCCTCTATGTATTACAACATTTGAGATACATTGACATTCAATTTTGGGTCCTTCAAAGTAGATGTACATGTATATGATATTCATGATGATGATGACGATGATGATGATGATGATGATGATGATGATGTGTGTGTGTGTGTGTGTGTGTGTGTGATGCTTGTTAATTTATTTACCTCATGTTTATTATTTATTAACATTATAGATGTTTAGCATTGTTGATGTTTATGCTCATGTATACTCTATTTATATATTGCTTAAAACATGTTTATGAGATGTTCTATTGGTTATCATCTGGTTATGTTGTATGACTCCTATGTATGCTTATTTAGAGATTCACTTCTATATAAACACATTATAAATCATTTTTACTTTTTTTATTACTCATGGATTTAGCCACATGTTTGGATATGTGGCTAGTTTTGATATATCAAATAATTACCACCATAGCATTGATCAAAGAGTATCTGTGTGCTTAGTTTTTGGTATAAATTATGATTTTATGCATTATAGTTATGAATAATTATAATGACAATATACACCCTAAGTATGGTAAAATTAGTTTTAATGTAAATATAAATAACATATGAATAATATATGAACAATCAAATTCCAAGTGTAAATAAAATAAATAAACCAAGTATAATACTAAATACACACATTCACAACCTAAGTACATGATATGGATAATCAAGAATTAAGTTTAAACAAAATGTAATAATATTATGGCAACCAAGAAACAAAAAGGCAAAAAGGACAAAAACAAAACAAAAAAATTAATATGAAATAAACTAAACAAACAAATAGATAAAAACAAACAAAATATATGAACAAGAAAAACTCAAACACATAAGGCTATACAAACAAAAAAAATAAATAAACAAGTAGAAACAAAAAAATACAAATAAAACATACAAACAAACAAAACTAATAAACAAACAAAGCCAACAAAGTAAACAAAATCGTAAATGAAATAACAAGCAAGGATATAAACAAACAATAAGATGAAAAATAAGCAAAAATAACTAAATGAAAAAATAACAAAACATCAATAAACACAACATTGATAAACAAATAAACAAACAACATTCTAACAAACAACTTAAGCACACATTGATAAACACAAACAATCAACAACAAAACAACTATAAACAAACAAAATAACAAAACACAGAAATAAAACACCAATAAACAAAAAGAAATAAATAATCAAACACAAAAACAAAAAAAAACAACTCTATATATATATATATATATATATATATATATATATATATATATATATATATATATATATATATATATATATATATATATATATATATATATATATACAAGAAAAAAAAATAGAACAAATAGAGATAAAATAAATAAATGCATAAATAAAATAAATAAACAATGCCATAAACAAATAAAATAAAATAATCAAAATAACTAAACAATTCAAAGCAAATAAAAAGTGCAATAAAGAAACTAATCTAAACACACAAAGGCAAATAAACTAAGCAAAACAAATAATAATAAAATAAAAACAATGGTTAATCACAATGTTAGTACAAACATAATATAACATGTTCATGCATGAGTAATAGATGTGTTACTCTTTGTGATAGAGTGACCCTTAAGCTAGGTAGCAATGACACAAGTAAAAAAACGCAAGAAAAAAAAACTAACGGTTGCTCCTAGGCTATAAGAAACAATGACACAAAAAATATGAAAAACATTATCCCTAGGATATAAGATACAATGAAACAAAATAAACAAAATGGGGGGAATATAAAAAAAGGAAGGGGTAGCTAAGATGACTCCAGATGCACAAGGCAAGTAAATGTTGCCTACATAGTTCTATGGACACAAGGTTCAATGTGAATTTCAGACCAAATGTAGTACTCCCAAAATATGGGATAGAAGAAAATATATGATAAGAAAACATGATTGAATTGTAGAGGAAAATGTGAATGATTTCAAAAAATTGGGAGTGTGTAAGAAAAGAGATGGATGATGTTCATAGTCATAAAAGCATCAATACAAACAAATCGTGCAAACACAACCGTATGGTTTAGGCTAAAACCACACAATTAAGCACAAATGAAATGAATTGGTAATTTATAGTGTCTACTACAATTAAGGATTGAAATGAGAATGAGATCTCAAAATGGTAATAACATTAGCAATGGTTTATCACAAAATGGTGAGAGCATTCAAATAGAAAGTACTCTCAAAATGGTGAGACTATAAGAAATCCAAGTGGTCATTAGTGATCATTGGTACATTAATGTCAAATAAACGTGGTCCAGGGTGATAAAAAAAAATACTTGGAGGCCCCTAGTGGGGGTTTAGGGGAAATTCCCTTGAAACAAAATTTTGTGAAAAATGCATTGTAAAATATTATAATTTCATAGTAAATCTAGACCGTTCACTATTAGGTTAGAGATCTAATGGTAGAAATTATGTTGGTGCATTTTTCCCCTAATATGTAACCCTCCTTTGATATGAGGGAATTGTAATCATGATGGCACACTTTGTGTGCATGAAGAGGAGATTGTAGTGGATATATTATAGGTTTATCCTTTCATTTGTTGAAATGAATAAGAGAAGAACTGATTGTTTCTATGTTGACATAGCCCATATTGGATGAACCACATTAAATGTATGTTTCTCTTGTATTTTTTTTCTACATTTTATTTCCATCTTTATTTCATTAATATTTCTCTACATTTTATACTCCTAATAGGTAGCAATGATATAGGTAAAAAACATAAGAAAAAAGACTAACGGTTGCTTAGAGGCTATGGGGAACAATGACACAAATAAGATGACAAACATTTCCCCTAGGATATATAATACAATGAAATAAAAAAAAATGGGGGGAATAGAAGAAAAAAATGGGTATCCAAGATGACTCTAGATGCACAAGGCAAGTAGAAGTTGCCTATATAGTTCCATGGACACAAGGTCCAATGTGAACTTTGAGCCAAATGTAGTTCTCCTTGGATATGGGATAGAACAAAATAGATGATAAGAAAACATGATCAACTTGTATATGAAAATGGGAATGGTTTCAAAAAATGATGAGTGCATAAAAAAAGAGGGATGATGTTCACAGTCATGAAAGTATCAATACAATCAAATTGTGTAAGCACAATAATATGGTTTTGGATAAAACCAAACTAAAAATCAACAGACAAGTAACCATCAATGAACTGAATTGGTAATTTATAGTGTCTACTATATCTAAGGCTTGGAATGAGAATGAGCTCTCAAAATGGTGAGAGTGTTCAAATATAAAGTAATCTCAAAATAGTGAGAGTGTAAGAAATTAAAGTGGTCATTATTGCATCAAATTCAAATACACAATGCTCATAACATGAACTCACAAAATGATGAGAATGTATGGCTAAGGCCAATAAATATGGGTGAACTAAAGGGCAAGTGGTTACTTGTGCAATAGCTATGCATCATAAAATTCTTAAGGTGAAGAAGTGATCAACAAATAAAGGTAGGTGGTTAAGCTAACTTGAAACACCTTATGTATCTAAGTGTTGTCTACATAGTCTATGTGGACCTTAGGCCGATATAGTTATCTTTAAAATGGGAGGAAAAAGACAAAGGTGGTCTAGAAATGTTATTGAATAGATAATATGGCCCATCCTAGAAAAAATTGATTAATTTATATTTCACATGAAAATATGAAGACAATTTTTATGATTTTAAGGATTTTCTAGGTCCATTACAAATGTTTAGGGGTTTTTGAACTATTTCAAATATTTTTGGAATTTTTTAGGTATCTCAACTTGATCAAGAATTACGAGATATAAAATATTTTGAATTAAAAAATGGTAAGAGTGTGGCTTAATAATTATCTCAAAAAGATGATAGTATTCAAACTTAAATTTATTTTAAAATGATGAGAGCATGACAAAAGGGTGACTGAGTTGACCTCAACATGAATTGAACACTACCTATATAGTCTCACAAGACCTCAAGTCATTTTAGTTTTTCTCACATGGAAGGCATCTGACTAAGAACCAACAAGTTTAGGTAAATGAAAATGGTAAGATAAATAGAAATAGTGATGGCAAGATAATGTGGTAATTCATGGTAAAATGTGTTACTCTTAATTCACCCAAATGTGGTTATCATAAAAAAATTGACAAAGGTCAGTTGTGCTAATTTTACCATAGGTGATTATAATTAGTAGTATGAGGTGAGAATGTAACAACAAATGAAGGATGTAATTTATAGGAACACTATCATATTACTTTCATATACTACCATTCATACGTTTGATTATGAAACAACTATCAAAATTGAACTTTATCATCAACCACTAAATGTACCTGAAGTACAAATGAATTAAAATCAAGGCCAAAGGTGATAAGTAGGGTGAGGTAAATATAACTAGTTATCAAATGGCTAATGGCATGGTTTAATGGAAAGGGATACAATACAAATAATATGTATAATTTGTAATAACTTAGATGATACTTGTAGATAATAATTTGAGCCCCTCAATCATAAAATTTGAGTCCATCAATCATTGGTTTGTCAAGTTTATCTCCCTCTGGCATAACAAACACATATGCTCTAGAAATATAATTAGTAATAACTACATATGCCCCTATCTAATTTGTTTGGAACTTTATTTTTTTATTTTTTTATTTTTTTTAGCATTTACATTATTTTGATTATATTTTAACACTAGGTCACCAAAATTGAAATCATGATGCTTTGTAACAAACTCACTAGGTTTTACTAGAATGTAGTATTTTTTAATTAATTGCATATATTAATCTCATAGATTTCACCAAAATAAATCCAATTAGTGATCTTTAACTAACTGTATTAATTTATTTAACCACAAGGTTTATATCTAATCCAATTAGCTAATGATCACCATGGAAAGATATAAAAATCATGCACAATGCTAAATATACAATAAAAACTACTTTTAACTCATTATAGTAAGAATACAATTTTAGCCACAAATGACACAATATTATAGCCACTACTATAGAAGTACAATGAATAATTATTAAATTTTTAGAAAAAATAATTTATAAAATAATAATACATGATACAAATTTACATGGAACATGAGTCTCCATGACTCAAGAATCTCCTTAACTCAAATATCCATCTATAATGTAAAGTGTAGTCTCTAGTGCAGTACTCCTACAAAGAGGGAGAACATCATACAAGTGTTTTTCTACACCAACCATGGACCATAGATCCTAATCCAGAACTCAAAAGTTCTAGTTGGCAAATATTTCAATAGCACAAAAATAACACAATATCAATGAATTCTCTAAGAAGAGACATTGTATTACTTAACAATTGCCATACAAATATAGGCTTATCTCCAGGAAGAGATGTCTACCTTCCCATTTTGGGTTACAATGCATTTATACATATTTTTGAAAAAAACATCAGGAGATTGAGTGGCTCAAGGAATTAATAGGTGACGATTTAACGTCCCAGCATTAAAACAATACAACGCTCGAGGACATACGTCCCAACATTAAAACAATACAACTTTCGAGGACATAATGGCTCGAAGGAATACTCAAGGACATAATGGCTTGAGAAAATAACTGTCATCGACAATAGAAAATGTCGTGTCCCCTTTTCAGTTGACATCTTTAGAGTTGATGGTTAGCCTATTATGCGACCCTCGTAGGCTGATAGGATGGATAGAGGGTCTTGATGGAGCTTGGCTTGGCTTCGAGTAGCAAAATTGTTCCAGTTGACTTTTGTTTGGGCTCTTTTGGACATGTATTAAGGGAGATATTAATATTTGATTGATTTAATTAAATATTAATTATTTGGTCTAATTTTAATTATGAAACCCTAATTCTAATTTAAGAAACCCTAATTAGGGCAAGCACACCTTTTTGAGGGTATAAGGGTTTCTCATGGGAGAGAATTGGAAGGATTATGATTATTGATATTGAAGAATTTTGCTAAGGATTTTCTTGAGAAGACTGAGCCAAGGGTTCTAGTATTCTATCTACATTGAAGAATGTGCCCTCTTCAGTGTGTGATTTAGAGGCTGTGAGCTATTAGCTGATTTATTGCTAGGCTGAGAGATAAATTCACATAGAAGTTATCACAAGTATTTACAAAGAGTTATTTTATTAGGTTATTGGTTCAAGGTTTTGATTCAAATATTACACAGATAAAGATCTTCTATATTAGAGCCATATATCTTGAGATCAGGTGTTCAGCATACAGGGTTGTGCTATGTTATATTGGCAGCCATACGAAGTCCATACAGATCCGTGCAAATCCGTACGTAGCAGTGGAAAGCACAGAGACCGACATTGGCAGGCAGAGATCGATGACAGCCAACATCAGCCGACCCCATACTGACATCGGTAGGTTATCGACACCAGGAAACTAACGGTGGTAGTGTAACCGACGTCGGCGATTGTGTTTTTGACACAGCAAGCTGAGACATACCAGATCTAGGTTTTATTCCCAGTTTGTGGAATACTCAGGTTCTTAAGACCGTATTTCACTATTTTTTTTATATGCATGACAGATGACATCTATTGTAATCATCTAGGTGAATAAATAAGAGACTCCATTGTGGTTTATTTATTTTAGTTTATTTCCAAAATCATATCTTTATTCATACAAAATATCAAAAAGGGTAAAATACAAAAAAGCAATTCAATAATATTTAGTTTTAGATTTCAAAGGAAACAGGGGATATTACAATGGTATCAGAGCTAAATCCTACCATCTTGATGGTTTGACAATCTTATGCAGCCACAAGAGTTAGGACCACACAGGTATTTCACACACAGTAAAGCTTTGCTTGAAGGCAATTAGGTTTTAGAACAGTAGCCGATCACCATGAGTGACAGGCGTGAGGGTAGCCCACATAGGGGCCACAAGTATAATGATGATCAGGACACTAGAGAATTCTTTCAAGTTATGGTTACAGGCCAACAACAGATGAATCAGGCAATACAGGCACTCACTACTATAGTAGAGAGGAAGAACCCACCTGTTAGATAGAATGGGGACCAAGGAGATAACAGGAGTGCTACTATTAATCAGAGACCATAGATGACACATTCCAGGATAGTTGATAGGCCTACATGGCCTACGTTTGTTTAGGAGGAACCAGAGGCTCCAACAGAGGAGGTGGCAGGAGATCCCCTATTTGTTGACACACTTATGGCAGTGAATGAGGAGTGGGAGTTATTATCACCTGAGGTCAGAGAGAGGTTTACTTTTGACCAGTTCATCACACAAAGAAGAGAGCATAACTGAGGTCAACAGGATTGGAGATCTAGACACCATAATAATGCCCTGAAGCATGCTACGAGTAAGCTCACACTAGCGATGTTCGATGGTAGTGGCAAGGTCATAGCACAATCCTGGATTAGTAATCTAGACACATTTCTCACATTGCATCCGATGGCTGAGGGAGATGCTATCAGATATGTGACACTGCATCTTGAGGGAGTAGCTCACAAGTGGTGGCACCACGGGATGGTGACACTCCATCATGATCAGATCACATCTTATTAGGAGTTTCTGGATAGGCTGGTGGAGCATTTTGATAGGAGGGATCTAGAATCCTATTTCAGAGAGTTGTCTCAGTTATGCCAGAGTGGCAGTCTAGAGTCTTACATTGGTGACTTCTAGAAGTTATCAGTTATGGTTCCTAACATTTTAGAGAGGCAACTAGTGGTACTCTTCATAGAGGGATTGACAAAACCATTGAGAGGTTGGATCAAAGCCTTTGATTCTCCTTCATTTCAGGTAGTTATGAAGAAGGTGCGTAGTATGGAGATGGTAGCCCCATCTAGTAAATTCAACTCCAGAGGTACTTCTTCATCCAAGGACCATAAGGGCTCTAATGGAGATAGAGAGGGATAAGATTTCAACAAAGATAAATTAGGTGTTAAGAATTATTCAAAGGCCAATCCAGCAACACCACCTTTGAATCAAGAGGCTCTTAACGATCTATGCAGGAAAAAGCTTTGCTTCTATTGCAAAGGTCCATATGATGCCAATCACAATTGTCCTTTGAGGCCTAAGGGCAAGGAAAATCGTGTGATGTGGGCGTATTATGAGGATTCAAAATCAAAAGATTCCAAACACTAGGATAGTTTTGAGGAGTCAAAGGCAGAGGCTTCAGAGCCTAAGGTAGAGGCAAATATAGAGCTTCACATATAGGAGGCACGCCTATCCAATATTCAGTCAAATGATTCATTCAGACTTTGTGGAGTTTTGGCAGGGTGGAGGGTCATCACCCTTCTTGATATAGGAGCCACACATAATTTTATAGATGTTATATTTGTGGAGAAGCGTGGACTCACTACCAAAGGTTTCAAGGGTATTAGAGTTAAGGTGGCCGATGGTCACACTCTTAGGTGTGAGTGGATGATTAGAGACCTCCCATTACACTTGAACAACTATGAGTTCAAGGCTAATTATTATGTGTTGGACATGGGGGATATAGACTTAGTCTTGGGTATGAAGTGGATTCATTCCCTTGAGGAAGTCACTCTTCGTCTCAAGGATATGGAGGTTAATTTTGATGTTGGTGGGAAGACACATATTCTTAAGGCAATACGGGGCAGCAACATCAAAAATATGTTTTTTCATCAGATGGAGAGGCTCATACCACACAATATGGGAGAGTGCGCTACCAAGTGCACATTGGCACCAACACAAGAGAGACATGTGGATGAGCTTTGTCTTGAGGTGAGTTCAGTTCAGGAGTTAGCACAGGTGGTAGGGACTCAGCTTTCTTTGATAGTCGAGTCACATGATGATAATGATATGAGTATGTCTAGCATTCACACTCCATATTTAGATATTGTAGTGGGTATAGGAGATAGGTGCATGAAGTCAGTTGGTATTGTTCACATTATTCAAGTGAGGAGTTTACTTGAGTTTCCAGTTGATTTCTATTCATAGATTGGATGTTGGGATCCTTATCTTGGTACTAGGGATGATGTAATGCCATTGGATGAGAGTTGTGATAGACATGGCATGGAGTTTGCATTGATTGACAGCAGTGTAGATCATGACTACATTTGGGATCCAGGTGGATTGATTGGTTTATCATTCAGCGATTGCTTGAGGGCAAGCAATTTTAGGAGGGGCGGATTGTCATGTCCCCTTTTCAGTTGACATCTTTAGAGTTGATGGTTAGCCTATTATGCGACCCTCATAGGCTGATAGGATGGATAGAGGGTCTTGATGGAGCTTGGCTTGGCTTCGAGTAGCAAAATTGTTCCAGTTGGCTTTCGTTCGGGCTCTTTCAGACATGTATTAAGGGAGATATTAATATTTGATTGATTTAATTAAATATTAATTATTTGGTCTAATTTTAATTATGAAACCCTAATTCTAATTTAAGAAACCCTAATTAGGGCAAGCACACCTTTTTGAGGGTATAAGGGTTTCTCATGGGAGAGAGTTGGAAGGATTATGATTATTGATATTGAAGAATTTTGCTAAGGATTTTCTTGAGAAGACTGAGCCAAGTGTTCCAGTATTCTATCTGCATTGAAGAACATGCCCTCTTCAGTGTGTGCAATTCAGAGGCTATGAGATATCAGCTGATTTATTGCCAAGTTGAGAGATAACTTCACACAAAAATTATCATAGGTATTTGCAGAGATTTATTTTATTAGGCTGTTGATTTAGGGTTTTGATTCAGATATTGCACAAATAAAGATCTTCTATATTAAAGCCGTATATCTTGAGATTAGGTGTTTAGCATACAAGGTTGTGCTATATTATATTGGTAGCCGTACGAAGTCCGTAAAGATTCATGCAAATCTATACGCAATAGCGGAAAGCATAGAGATCGACATTGGCAGGTAAAGACCGACGACGGCCGACATCGGTTGACCCCATACTAACGTCGATAGGTTATCGACACCAGGAAACTGATGATGGTAGTATAACCAACATTGGTGACTGTGTTTTTGACACTGCAGGCTGAGATGTACCAGATCCAAGTTTTATTCCCAGTTTGTGGAATACCCAAGTTCTTAAGACCGTATTTCACTATTCTTTTTGTATGCATGACAGAGGAAATCTATTATAATCATCTGGGTGAATAAATAATAGATTCTATTGTGGTTTATTTATTTGAATTTATTTCCAAAATCATATCTTTATTCATACAAAATATCAAAAAGGGTAAAATATAGAAAAGCAATTCAATAATATTTAGTTTCAGATTTCAAAGGAAATAGGGGATATTACACAAAATGAAAACAATACAAAATTTGAGGAATTGATTGTCACCAAATGGTTACCTCGAAGAATTAACTGTCACCCTAATGGTCACCCAAATTGTTGCCTAGATCATTCCTCCCTCCTTAAAAAGCAATGGTCCCCATTGCATCAATATTCCCCGTTAGGTGGGGTAGCTATGTCTTGATTTGAATCTCTGTCAGCCACTCACTTTGGTGGCTAAGCTAGCCTCTTCTGACCACTCGATATAGTGGAATAGAGCATCCTCTTATTGTCTTCATCCAAGTATCCACAATCTAATCCTCTTCTACTGGAGCAAAAATCTGTGGATCAAGCTCATCAATGTCTACTTGTTTTGCCACAACTGAAGTGTCCAATAGAGGTGGGTGATATGGTTTGTGGAGCTCCACATTAAATATTGGATGTAGACTAAGGTAGGCTGGTAGGTTCAACTCAAAGCATTTTCTACAACTTTTCTAGTGATGGTGTACTAACCATATCACAGAGGCTAAATCTTTTTGTCTGGGCCTACAAGCCATTCCTTCTGAAGCCGTAACCAAACCTTGTCACCCACAGAAAAATGGTGTGCAATCCTATGTTTTTCATGGAATTACTTATACTTTTGATTCATCTTCTCTAAGATGTCATGAACTTGTTTTTGGATATGTTGCATTTGTTCAATAAACTTTATTGCTTTTGCTGCCTTAGCTCTTCCATGAGGTGTGTATTCCATGGTGGAAAATGGAACATCTATATCAATTGGTGCCATGGGTTGGAACCCAAAACATACATGGAATGGATTGTGCTTGGTCGAGCTATGCAACACCCAATTATATCCATGTTGTATGAAAGGAATTCCCTCATCCCATGTGTGTGGATGTTTAACATGATACATCCAAATCATGTAAACAATCAAGCAGTTTACCACCTCTGTCTGACCATCAGTCTATGGATGGAAGGCTGTGGACTTCATTAGCTTAGTATCCATCATCTTCCATAGAGTGGATTAGAAGATGCTTAAGAACCTGATATCTTGATTTAAGACAATGGACTTGGGGAGACCAAAATGGAGCCATACATGACTAAAATATAGTTGAGTAGTTTCCTTAGTAGATATATTTTTCTTACAAGCAAGCATGATAGCCATTTTTGAAAAATGATCAACTACCAAAAAAATATAGTCCTTGCCATGTTTGGAAGTGGGAAAACCTGAGAGAAAATCCATTTAGATGGATTCCCAAGGCTTGGTTGGTTCTGGCAATGGCATGTACAATCCTTGCTTCTTATTTGTTAGCTTGGTTATTACACATGGGGTGCAAGATTTGAGACATCTTTCCACATCTTTGTACATATGGGGCCAGTAGAAGTGTTTTTGAATAACTACCAATGTTTTTTCGATACCAAAGTGTCTAGTTGTCCTACTAAAGTGTGCTTCCCATATCATCTTTTGTTTCTCTACAACAGGAACACAGATGTGCCCCATATGGTAGAGGACATTATCTTGCAAATATAATTCAAAAACATGTTCAACTTTTTGGATAACTTGATAGGTGTCAACAAAGGTAGGATCTGCTTCATGCAGAGCACCCCAAGTGGTAGTCTCATGTCCGCATAGATCAAGAACTATTGTGAGTTTAGTAATTGGTGGGTAGCTCAGACAATCTATAGCTATATTTGAGCTCCCCTTTTTGTGTTTGATTATCAGGTGGAATTTCTGAAGATACGTGGCCCACTTTTGGTGCCTCTCATTTCATAGTTTGCTTTACATCTAGATGAATTCTAATGGTTTGTGGTCAGTGCAGATGACCATCTCTTTCCCCAAGACATAATGTTTCCAGTGTTTACAAGCTTGTATAATGGCATAGAGTTCCTTATCATATTGTTTCTACCTCAAATTTGCTTTTCAGACTATAAAGAAAGAAACTAGAAGAAAGTAAAGGACAAGGCTTGGAAGTACCTGGACATAAGATTGCGCACCGTAAATCCAGACATTCGTGGGCACTCCTCTTTGGCTGTGGAGGAATGACACCTGAAAGAAAAAAGGAAACTAGGATAAGAAAAATGTTAGACAGATAGGCAGTGGGTTGCCAAGCAAAGGCTTGTTCCCAGAAGTGTAAAAACTTCCTTAAGGGAGGTCAACCCACTGTTTTGATAAGATAAGTGACTGATAAAAGATAGAATGACAGAATACAGAAGTGACAAAAAGATTAAAAAGGAAAGAAGAGAACAAAATGATTACCTGAATGAAGGAGTTGGGCTGAAGACAGTCGCCGAGGTCGGTAATTTCACCGGCGTCGGTTATCTGATCTGCCGTCGTCAGCTATCCTGCCGACGTCAGTTGGGGAGGTGACCGGCGTCGGTCGGGGTTGTGGCCTGTAGTCGGGTTTGAGCAGGGTCTGGTCTGAGTCTTGCTCTGTGGTCTATCTGTGGAAGGGTTTGAGGCTGATGGATGGGTCTGAGTCTGATGGACGGGTCTGTGGATGGTCTTAGGCAGAGATAAGGGGAGAGGAAGAGGCACAGAGGACAGGGAAGAGAAGGATTCACAGAGGAAGGGGCCTGAGAAGGCTTTGCAGCCTCTCAGGGGGAGGGACAAAGGAAGAGACACAAAAAACAATAGAAGATAGATTATTAAACTGAAGAAATAAAAACCAGACTAGCTTACCTTTAGCTTGCTGAATGAAGAGGAAGGAGATGTTGCTGGAGCCACAAAAGAGTTGCTGCCAAGAGGAGATACTGATCCAGGGCCTGTTTCACCGTTGCTGTTGCTGCACAAGGTTAAGACAGAGGAGAAATGAGAGCCGAAGCACCAAGAGAAGCTGTTTGCGAGCTCAAGAGTCCAGGGGGTGCAACGGACGCAGAAGGGGATAATGAAGGCTGCCGACGCCGGCAGTTTCGCCGACGTCGGCCGAAGGATCGCCGACGTCGGCGGTCGCAGGATGGGCACAGAGGCTAAAAATAGCCTCTGCCCATTCTTGCACGCCGCCGAGCGAGGGGTCATGGGCAGAACGGTCGCAAGGTTGCCAAAATGGACGAGGGGGGATATAATGGTGAGATTTGGGCTAATAAATGCTAGGGGAAGGTGGAGGGATTCAAGGGAGGATCCAAGGAGGCAAGGGTAGGGTGGAAAGGGGGCCTCAATTAATTAAAAGATGTTAATTTCTAATTAATAAGACCTAGGTGGGTTAGGGACCAAGGAGGACTAGGAGGGAGAAAGGACCAAGGGGGAGAACCAAGGTGCAGACACGTTTGCGGTGTCTACATTTGCCCCTTTTTGTCTTGTTGGTTGTTCTAGACGAACTGCAAGACAAAAACAGGAGTTGGTTGCCCCGAAAAAAGGATGAGGTGTTCCCCCCTCAAAGCGATAGTCGAGAGAAGGGAACCGAAGATCGAGTGTCGATTTGACAAAGAAATGGATAGAAGAGAGTGAGTGAAAATGCTGCCATAGTCGTGATTGCGCGTAGTCCACTTCACGAGAGGGTCAGGTCAAATTGTCGCATGTCAAGGGTCAAGGAGTGCCAAAATTGAAGTAACCGGGCCCCAGCATTTAGTCGTCTGCTGATCGGGTCACTCAATCTAAGCTGAAGCTCCAAATGGTCGTCGTGTCCCAGGTATCCAGGGCTCAGGAAGTGCTCCCAGAAACACGAAAAAGCCACAAGTAGTAGGGATCAACTGGCTCGCGATCCTATACTTGTGAGGGGTCAAAAATAGTCTGTGAACAATTCTGCTAACCAGCCGTGGAATAGCATACACGCAAAAACAACCAAGGCAACATTGTCTTGGAAGAAGGTCAAAGAAGAAGGAGATAGGCATGGTCGCCAATGGTCATTGGTCAAGAGGATGGATGGACGAAAGGATGCGGCCGAGCTAACCCCAGAAGACCCCATGTCAACTGAGTGCTGCCTACATAGCCCTGGTGATAGGGCCTCAGGCCGATGTAGTTCTCCCTAGAAGGGAGGGAGGGTCAGAGGGATTGATTGGTCTTGGTCAAAGGTTGATGAATGGTCGTGGTCAAAGGTCTTGGTCAAAGGTGACGAAGCTGGGTGTGATAAGAGTCAAAGAAGAGAAGGTTTGTCCATCGTAGAGATGAACAAACGGGGGTGGTCGAGCTAACCTCAGAAGATGTGGTATCTGAGTGCTGCCTACATAGCCCTGGTCCTAGGGCCTCAGACCAATGTAGTTCGGACTAAGAGGGTCAAAATGGTCGATGATGAGATTGGTCATGTGTTGAAATGACGAGGGTAAGATGAGGATAAAAGGATGCTACAGATGGTGTATTCTGTAGAAGTGGTCGAGGGTCTTTCATCTCTAGCAAGTTTCCATAGTCGTGATGGATATATGCTAAAAATGAATGGAAGGGTCTATTTATGCTTCAGCAAGTATTGGTTTATGCTTAACATAAATTGGGGTCTGGTCGGTAGTTTCCATGTGTATTGGTGTCCATAGAAACTATGCGAAATGGACAAGGATGATGCCTGATGTCATGTTGAAAATGTCGAGGCTGGGTTGAAAAATGTTGAAGTTGGCTTGGTTTAAGGATGAGTCGACAATGGACGTGGCCAAAGTGTGACCAAAGTGCAGAGAAAAGATGAAAGGCAAATTGCTCTTTCATTGACAAGGACCAGAAAGGAAGCATAGATAGGGGTGATTAGAACCAAAGCCCCATTCATGCATTACGTCGTTGACCAGTGTTGAGTTAGAACGGTAATCGAATCACTTTGACATTAAAGTGAGCTCGAAGTCCCTTGAGTCGGTGATAGGAGGAGGATAGGGTAACCCAGTGTAAGAGCAGGAATAACCTTGCCCCTTTTATAGGAGACCCTGAGACAACTATAAACCAAGTCCGTGACTCGTTTTTTTTTTTTTTTTTTGCGCAGACTGATCGATGTGGGAAGCCTGCATAGAGATGTCATTTGATGTAATGGTCATGTTGCGAAGCTGATCGATGCGGGAAGCTTCTAAAGTAGTTGCTGTTTATTGCTAGAGTAGTCATAGCCATCCTTCGAGGGAGTGGTCTATATTTGTGCTTGATAATGTTTGATAAGTTGGCCTAGCTGTCCTTCAAGGGATCAGTCTAGTAATACAGCAATGATAGTACAGTTATCCTTCGAGGGATCAGTCTGTCTTTTTTTTTTTTTGACTTGATTTGATTTAGTGACCATGGATATGTTTTGACATCTTGACTTGGATATATTGATAGAAATGAGAGTCACGGACAAGACTGTAGAAGCTCAAGGACGTCCCTTTTATTAGGACAAAGCATCACTGCATCCTAAAAAGGGTTGTAGAGGACTTGTTAAGGGGGAATAGGGTTGAAAGGGACGAGGTTTAAAAGGATGAGGATTGCTCAAGGGACGAGCTCAAGTTACGTGCCAAGTAGACGAGTACTCGACTAGCAGAAGAAAGGTCGAAGATGCAACGCATTAAGAGGCTCAGGTTCTGGATGTCCGTCAAGGGAAGACAGACGATAAGTCCCTGACCCATACTTGTGTGTGATGATAAAAGGTCCAAGCCAATTGGGGGTGAATTTGCCTCGTTTACTTCGCTCCATATTGGTCACGTGCTGATTCTCTTTGAGGATGAGGTCTCTGATGTTGAAATCTCGTTCTCGCAGATTTTTGTCGTAGGCCCGCTTTATGTGACTTTGGTAGACATGGAGATGATTAAGGGCAGCCAGACGGCGCTCGTCGAGTAACTCAAGTTGAGCTAGGCGATCTTGACGAAAGTCGTCGTTGGAGAGAATGTCATGCAGGGAGATACGAAGAGACGGGATCTGTACTTCGAGAGGTAAGACAGCCTCTATTCCGTACATGAGAGAAAAGGGAGTAGCACCCGTAGAGGTTCGGATGCTAGTGCGGTAGGCCCACAAAGCGAAGGGGATATGAACATGCCAATCCCTTCCTGTATCATCGACCACCTTCATGAGAATTTTGGTGAGAATTTTGTTGGAAGCCTCGGCCTGCCCATTTGCTTGTGGGTAGTAAGGCGAAGAAAAGCTGAGTTTGATGCCAAATGAGTCGCATAGTTTTTGGACAGTCTTGTTTTTGAAGGACTTGCCATTATCGGTGATGATTTTGTGAGGGACACCGAAACGACAGATGATGTGGCTGCTGATGAAGTCGACAATTTTATCGGCTTTTGTGGAGACAAGAGGAATGGCTTCCACCCACTTGGTGAAATACTCAGTGGCAGTGATGATGGACTGATGACGAAGAGACGAGTGAGGGTTGATCTCACTGATGAGATCCAAGCCCCACTGAGAGAAAGGCCAAAAATCCTGAGCGACTTGCAAGGCGTGGCTGGGAAGATGAAGTAGGTTAGAGTGCTGTTGACACTTGATGCAACGCCGAACATAATCGCTAAAGTCTTGATGAAGGGTGGGCCAATAATAACCCAGGCGAAGGAGGCTCTTGGCAACCGAATTTCCACTGAAGTGTCCACCACAAATCCCGTCGTGGACTTGCTTTATGGCATGAGAAGCTTCAGCGGAGGTTAGACAGCGAAGAAGGAGACCGTCGAAGCCTCGCTTATAGAGAAGACCCCCTAGCATGGTATAGCGAGCTGTGCGCTTGATGAAAGCTCGCCGCGCATTGCTAGAGAGGTTGGGAGGAGTGACAGAAAGAGACAAGTAGTCCACAAGTTGCTTATACCAGTCATCTTGTGGGCTAGAATTGATAGTGTTGATATGGTCGATGTGAGGAGAGATGTATGAAGGCAAAGGTACGCGATGGACTGTGACAAAAAGGTGAGATGATGATGATGAAGACGGGATATGCGAAGCAAGAGAAGCCATGGTGTCGGCAAACTTGTTCTTAGAGCGTGGAACAGTCTGCAAGAGGTAATGGTCAAAAGATGCCAAAAGAAGGTCAGCACGATTCTTATACCTCTGTAAAACTTCATTTTTACAGAGATACGAACCGTTAACTTGATTAACAACGAGCTGCGAGTCGCCGAAGATGTTGATAGACTTGATGTGGAGAGAAAGGGCAGCCTGAAGTCCCAAAATTAAGGCCTCGTATTCGGCCATATTATTGGTACAATCGAAGTCAAGCTTGAAAGATAGAGGCATGGGCTCCCCGTCGAGTGGGATGAGGATGACCCCTGCACCCCCACCGAGTTGACATTTGGAGCCGTCAAAGAACATAGTCATCTGGTAGACGGTGTCATCGGTGGAAAGGGTAGCGATAGACTCGTCAGGGAACTCGCAGTGCGAAGGTTGGTTGTCGGGAAGAGGGGCATCTGCCAGTTGGTCAGCGATGGTTTGCCCCTTGATAGATTTTTGTTGGATGAAGACGAAGTCAAACTCAGCAAGCAGCATGAGCCACCGAGCCATACATTGATTCTGATATGGCTTGGAGTGCATGTACTTGAGAGGGTCGGTGTGAGTGATGACAAAGGTTTTGTGGTTGAGAAGATAGTGGCAGAGCTTGGTAGCGGAAAAGACTAATGCCAAACAGAGTTTCTCGGTATGAGTATAACGAGTTTCATAGTCGACCAGTGTTCGGCTGATGTAGTAAACCGCTTGCTCGCGATGATGCTCGTCTCGGTGCGCGATCATGGCACCTAACGAATGGTTGGTAGCAGAGATATAAAGGTAGAAGGGTTGGTCGTCCTTAGGTGGAATGAGGACTGGTGGAGAGACCAGATAGCCTTTGAGGGCTTCAAAAGCCTCTTGACAGCCCTTATCCCATTTAAAGGAGACGTCCTTCTTAAGGAGGTGATGAAAAGGTTGGCAGCGGTCTGAAAGCTGCGAGATGAAACGGCGAATGGACTGGAGCTTCCCTTGGAGATTGCGAAGCTGCTTGAGATTGGTCGGGGGCGGCATTTCGAGAATAGCGCGGATCTTGGCGGGATCTATCTCGATACCACGGAAGGAAACGATGAAGCCGAGAAGTTTGCCTGAGAGGACCCCAAAGACACACTTCTTGGGGTTGAGGCGGACATTGTATTGAAGGAGACGAGATAAGATGATTGTGAGAATGGTCAAGTGGTCGCGGCGGAGCTTGGACTTGCCGAGAAGGTCGTCCACATAGTCCTCCATGATTTTGTGGAGGAGATCATGGAAAATGTAGGTCATGGCGCATTGATAAGTGGCACCAGCATTTTTCAGGCCGAAAGGCATGACTCGATAACAGAAAGTCCCCCATGGGGTGATAAAGGTAGTCTTGTGCTGGTCTTGCGGTGCGATCAGGATTTGATTGTACCCTGAAAACCCGTCCATAAGAGATAGCATCTCATGGCCGGCCGTAAGATCAACAAGCTGGTCAATGTTAGGAAGAGGAAAGTCGTCTTTAGGACAGGCTAGGTTAAGGTCGCGATAGTCCGTGTAGATCCGAATCCCCCCAGTTGCTTTAGTAACTGGGACGATGTTAGAGACCCACTGTGGATAATCGATGGGTTGGATGAAGGAGACAGAAAGAAGGCGCTGAAGCTCCTCTTTGACAAGAAGCGCAACGCGAGGATGCATCTTTCAAAGCTTCTGCCTAACAGGCTTAGCCTCTGGTTTGGTGACAATGTTATGGGTAGCAATGGTAGGGTCGATGCCAGGCATGTCGCTGTAAGTCCAGGCAAAGGCCTTGCTATGGTTGGAAAGGAACTGGGCATAGTCAAGCTGCTCCTGAGCGTCTAAAGATTGGCCAATCTTTAAGACATGAGGAACATCGGAAGAAGGGAGGTTGATGTCAATGGTGGATTCATTTAACATAACCTGGGTCTCGGAAAGGAGAAAACGCTGGATGAAAGAGTCATCGGCACCCATGTAGGAAAGGATGGCGTCATCGTCAACGCAGTGGACAGTGTGAATGGTTGCCGACTCATCCTCTACCATGCTAGGAAAGATGAGAGGGAGAGACCTGGGCACCCCATTGAGCTGATAGGTTAGGGGTTCCAGGCGGACGGTGTTTATGGAAAAAAAAAACTAGGAGGGATGGAAACCACCGACTCCGTAGGTGACGAAGGAGAAATGGGCGAGTCTGGAAGAGATTGGTCAGTGGTTGGTTCGGGACAAAGGTCGGAAGGAGCCTGAGTGGGGTCATGATATCCCAGGCCATAGCGTTTCTTGGCGTCGTGATCACTGAGCGGCTCGATGGGCTGATGGGAGCCCTGCTCATAACGTCCGAAACCAAAACCCTTCCATGCACACCTATGAAGGTAAGTGTGTGCAAAGGTAGGGTTGCCAAGAAATGAGAAATCAGATGTGAAAGGTTGGGGTGAAGAGAGGGAAGTGCCGTAGGTAGGGGCTTGATTAAGCCCCCCATAGACAAAGTTGGTTTGGAAGTGAGGAGGACCATAAGGCATGATCGTCCCGATCCGAGGGTCGTAATTAGGACTGAGGTGAAGGCGTCCATACTCTTGTGGAGTTTGGAACATGTCGAGAGTCAACAAGCGATATTCCCCAAGTGATAGTCGTTGGAAGATGTCTTCCATGGGGTCTTTGGTCGGTGCTTGAAGAGGAGGGGTGAGGGCAACCGCCGATTGTGAACTGGTCGAAGCTTCCGTAGATGGAGACGGTGCCGGAGTGGATGGCTTGATGGGAATGAGGACATCGTTAGGACGATAGGTGGTGTTGCAAGTCTTGAAGGGTGAAGGGTCAGCGGGGATGGTGTGGACTTGCCCGTCATGCTCGAACTTCACACAACGGTGCAGGGTGGAGGGTATACAGGCCATGGCACAGATCCAAGGTCGACCCAGTAGAAGGTTGTATTGAAACTCTCCTTCGATGATATAGAAGAGCTCCGGGACTGTACGTGGACCAACGCGAATGTGGAGGATGACTGTGCCAATGGTCGTGGTGGTGGTGTCATTGAAAGAGCGTAAGATAGCGTCAGTTTTGGAGACGCAGTTCTGAGGAAGAGCCAGCTGATCAAAGGCGTGGGTAGAGATTATGTTGATGCTAGCGCCGCCGTCGATCATAACGCGTTTAATGCGTGTCCGATCAACATAGGCAGTGATGAAGAGGGCGGCGTCCTGATCTTCCGTGTTAGATGTGGGAATCTCAGAATCGCTGAAGGTGATGGAAGCGACAGGAGACAAGGAATGGACGAGGGCAGCGAGTGGTTGGGGGTCCTCGGGTCGGACCTCCGCTGCCTGCAAGGCTTGGATAAGGGCTTGACGGTGCTGAGGCGAGGTTTGGATAAGGTCGTAAAGAGACATCTTCACAGGTGTCTGGTGAAGCTGCTTCAGCATGGAGTCATGGATTGGCCCGAAAGAGGAAGACGAAGAAGGTTGGGACGCGCCAAGGATAGAGATTTTAGGCTTGGGTGCAAGGGGCGGCTTGACGAAGGGATAGGTCCAAGGAATGGCAGCTTTTTCCTTGGCCTTGTCTTTTTGCGATCTAGTGGTTATACGAACAGCATTGATTTTGAAAATGGGAGGCGAAGAAGGGGTCATGTCTTGCCGGTGAGATGTTGACGTGTTTGAAGAAGTTGGACAGGAAGGAGTCAGGGTCTGGTCAAGAGTGTCCTCAAGGAGAAGAGTGTCTTTCTCCATGTGGCGGCGAATGACGGCCTTGAGGGCACAGCAAGTCTCGGTGTCGTGTCCTGGTGTACGATGATATAAACAAACTTTCGTATCGTCGAACCAGGAGGGCTTGGACCCGAGAGGTTGGAAAGGCTTGATGGGCGGAAGGGTTATGTCAGAAGTCTGGAGAAGTCGGCGCAATATCGATGAGTATGAGCCCAATAGAGGGTCCGTGCTATTTGATATGCGTGAGGTCGGTGACTTTTGCTTAGGCGAGGTTAGAAGAGGTTTCCGTACCACCTTATGGGTTGATGGCGCGGTGACAGATGGAGACGGCTCTTTCTTGACGATTGATATCGCCTTTTTAGGAGAGGGACGACTGGAGGTAGGCAGAGGAAGCAAAGGAGGCAACGAGTTTTGGTTGAAGGTCGGAGTGGGAAGGATGCTAGCCAAGGTTGAAGGATGGGGGCCCAAAATGGATGGCAATGGTGACGGAGAAGGAGGCATTCGTTTCGGCGGTCTGGCAGTCTTCTTCGCCTTGGTCGGAAGACTGCTACTGGTCGAGGTCTGGCCCAGGTCCACCTTCACTTGCGGGTGAGTGAGGGAGGAGATAGGACGAACGCCAAATGACTTGATGGGTTTGGACGAGATAGATACAGGCTTCGGTTTGGACGGGTTTGGTTGAGGTTTGAGAGTCTGGTCTTTGTCAAGAGTCTGACGAGATTCCGCCTTAGGAGGATTAGCGGCATGTGATGAGAGGGCACGGGTATGTTGAAGGGCCTTAAGACGCTCCCACAACACCTGAGGCGTCACTTTCCTCGAAGGGAGAAGTTCAATCTTCTCCACTAACCGGGAAAATGGCTGAGAGGAAGATGTTAATGGTTGCGGGGTTGAAGACGAGATGGGAGTAGTGGTCTTGGACACATGGTGTGGGGAAGTCATGACAGATCTAGATGAAGACGAAGGGGAGACAGGTTCTTCCCTGGGTGGAGAAGAAACCGGGGAGCGAGGCTCCTCCAGTGGGTAAAGGGCAGGGATGACGGTGCCCTCCACTTGCGGCTGAGGAGTAGGAAGGGTCGGGTCCTCCATAGGCTGCAGAAAGGAGGATGGCGAGACTGGAGGTGCTGATAAGGCCGAGGCGTCCTCCAAGATGAGAGAGGTCAATGGAGAACTAGCCGGGGAGAGAGGCTCGTCCACATGTGACGGACTGATGGATGGACTAACCTCAAGAGGTTGATTGGGGACGAAAGGAGAGACCGTATTGACTGTCCGAATATTGTGCTCATGATTGTCGTCAATTAAGGTCTGGACATTGTTCTGAGCTGGCGGATGATTGGGAAAAGGTTGTTTGAAGATGTCAATGGCCTGATTAGGGGGTGCATTTGGATTGTCTAAGATGAGATCCCCCTTTTCAAGCATGTCTTGTATTATGTTATTAAAGGTCTTGCAGTTCTCCGTGTCATGGCCCTTAACACGGTGAAAGCTACAGAAGTCTTGCTCCCTATACCACGCGGGGATGGCGTGTGAGGGATCGAATTGAGGAGGAGGTCGGGCTTGAGGGAGATTGAGGACTCCCTGTTTAAGAAGCTTTTCCAGCACAGATGCATATGATTCTCCAAGAGGAGTATATCATCGCTGCAAGTATCTTTGCTGGAATTGCCGAGTAGCGCTCTGAGATGTAGAGGGCTCAGGCTGATTGGATGAAGAAGATGAAGGTCTGACAACCACGGCATTAGCTGAAGCCTTGGATTTAGAATTGGATGATGATGGCTTGGCAGAAGAAGAGTCATTGGTCTTAGAGCTGGGATTCTTACTCCGCAACTTGACTTTGTTCTCCTCGATGGCACGCAACTCAAGTTTGCGGGCCATCGTGAAGGCCTCGTCAAAAGTGCGGAAGGTTTGAACCCTTAGAGTGGAAGAGATATGTCGGGCACAGGCTTGAGAAAAGAGTTCAATAAGCTCGGCCTGAGGCAAGGAAAAGGAGAGTTGGTTGATAAGGCCTCTCCATCGAGCCATGAAGTCGGCTATGGACTCGTCCTCGAATTGCCGAATAGAATAGAGGTCCGTGATCGAGACCTTCTTGGTTATGTTAATAGAAAAGTGATCGAGGAATAGCTGAGCCAATTGTGTGAATGAGAAGAGAGAATGACTAGGAAGGGAGCTGTACCAGTCAAGTGCAACACCCGAGAGAGACATAGGAAACGTGCGTAAGAGTAACGCATCGTCATGGCCAATGAGGTAGCAGGCGTGTATGAATGCCCGCAAATGTTGTTGTGGGTCTTCCTTGTTTTGAAAGCGAGAAAACTTCGGAAGCTCCCACTGGCTAGGATATGGTCTGATTGGGACAGAAGGATGGATGGGCTCGTTACAGATCTGCTCATATGAAAGAGTGTTGCGCGAGCCGGAAACAGAGGTCTCAAGACTGGTCATCTTGTCCATCAGCATCTTGATGATGTCTGCCGACGGATTGACGGGTTGCGCGCCCCCTAAGTTGTAGGGCGCTTGGAAGAGGTTAGAGGAGGCGTGCGACATAGTCGGTTGTATAATATACGGATGACTAATCGCAGGGGCAAAAGTGAAGGCTAAAGGTGGTTGGTTAGAAGACATAGCTGGGCCCGTTGTTGCCACGAGAGGTTGGACTGTGGTAACGGGGGCCAAGGGATAAGAAGCCACCCTGGTGTTGATAGGGGCCAGGGTAGGCGGGATAGAGACGACAAGGTTTTGAAATGGAGTGGATAGAGGTTGAGCGGGTTGAGGTTGACAAGGGGCCGGAACCCCGGTGGAAGTGGGCCCAATGATAGAGGGAGAGGCCACACCTGGAGGATTGGTCAAAGTCTGGTCAGTGGTCAAAGCGATGGCTTGAGTGTCCGAAGGTTGAACTATGGATGTTGTCAATACAGCTGTAGTCGCGATAAGGGAGGTCGGCATTCCGTAGATCGGATTGCCCAAGGAGTCCCGCGTTCGGCTATGCGCGAGATAATGTTGCAAAGCCTTGACATTGAGGTCCAAGAATCGCTCGAAGTCTTGGTCCCCTTCTTGGACAATGGGAGTCTGCGGCGGGGTTGGACGGACAGGAGTTCTTTCGGTCTCCGAGTTGAACTCCATTATAGGCTTGGTCACGGATGGGGTGGATGGAAGTGGTTGACGGCAGGCGTGGTCGACAAGAGCCTTGGCTTGGCTACGAGTGAAAACCATGCAAGGCAAAGAAGGTTCAGGTCTCAGGAACTGTGTTGCCCAGTTTCAGAAGACCAAGTTGAAGTTTTTGACAGAGAAAGGACAGGTTTCAGGTTGCTGGTTTTGGAAAAAAGGACAGTGACAGAGACCGACGTCGGTTTAAAAACTAATGTCGGTAAGAAATGAGGCCGACGTCGGTCAGATGACCGATGCCGGTGACAGATGAAGCCGACGTCGGTAGCAGAACCGATGCCGGTGACAGGGGAAGCTGACGTCGGTGGCAGAACCGATGCCGGTAACTGTGTTTTCCAGAGAGCCAAAAGGTTCTTGGAAAAACAAAGAAGAAAACGTCCTCACACACTCAAACAAACAGATGAGGAGAGGAAAATAGAGAAAGACAGACAAGCCTAAGCGATAAATCCTAGAAATTAACCTTAGAAACTTGTGGCTTATGCCTTAGATGAATGTTTGGGAAGATTGGCTGAAAAATGGGTCCTAGAAGAAGGCGGTCTAAGGATGGTTTCAGGTGTTGTTTTAGGTGCTCAAAGATCTGTGTTAGGGTCTGGTACGTGGCCTGGTGCTAAGGAGCAAGCTCCCCTCACTTCACGATTCCAGTGGTTAGCTGGTCTCGCTTAGCCAAGATATACCTCGCCTAGAGTTTAGACTCCGCCAGAGAACGGAGTGGGCTTCCCCCTTGGTGATGGAATCCAAGTGGGGTCACCGAGACGGGTAAGGTATCCGCTGGGTGATGAAATCCCAGTCGGGCCTTGTCTCAGGTATGTTTTATGTTTGTTTTAGTGCATGTGATCCGGTAGTGTAACATAAAGTGTCTACGGTTTATTCAATATGCGCCTAAGTTACTAGATGTGGACTAATGCAAGCACAAGCAGAAATGAAAGTGCAATTCGTTTTAAGCCCAAGTCGAAATGTGATATTGTTATGAAGACAAGGAGAAAGGGTCGAGAGTATGAGATTTAGATTAGTCTAGAATGCAAGGAAGAAATGTTCGTTTTAGACCTGCTTATAGTGACATTTGGAATAGAAGAAAGAGACAAGAAGAAAGGAGCCTAAATGCACCTAGATGAATGAAAAAGGAAAAGGAACCCAGGAGGAACCTAGGGTCCCACCGGGCGTGCCAGAGATGTTTCTACCTCAAATTTGCTTTTCAGACTATAAAGAAAGAAACTAGAAGAAAGTAAAGGACAAGGCTTGGAAGTACCTGGACATAAGATTGCGCACCGTAAATCCAGACATTCGTGGGCACTCCTCTTTGGCTGTGGAGGAATGACACCTGCAAGAAAAAAGGAAACTAGGACAAGAAAAACGTTAGACAGATAGGCAGTGGGTTGCCAAGCAAAGGCTTGTTCCCAGAAGTGTAAAAACTTCCTTAAGGGAGGTCAACCCACTGTTTTGATAAGATAAGTGACTGATAAAAGACAGAATACAGAAGTGACAAAAAGATTAAAAAGGAAAGAAGAGAACAAAATGATTACCTGAATGAAGGAGTTGGGCTGAAGACAGTCGCCGAGGTCGGTAATTTCGCCGGCGTCGGTTATCTGATCTGCCGTCATCAGCTATCCTGCCGACATCGGTTGGGGAGGTGACCGGCGTCGGTCGGGGTTGTGGCCTGTAGTCGGGTTTGAGCAGGGTCTAGTCTGAGTCTTGCTCTGTGGTCTGTCCGTGGATGGGTTTGAGGCTGATGGACGGGTCTGAGTCTGATGGACGGGTCTGTGGATGGTCTTAGGCAAAGATAAGGGGAGAGGAAGAGGCACAGAGGACAGGGAAGAGAAGGATTCACAGAGGAAGGGGCCTGAGAAGGCTTTGCAGCCTCTCAGGGGGAGGGACAAAGGAAGAGACACAGAAAACAATAGAAGATAGATTATTAAACTAAAGAAATAAAAACCAGACTAGCTTACCTTTAGCTTGCTGAATGAAGAGGAAGGAGATGTTGCTGGAGCCACAGAAGAGTTGCTGCCAAGAGGAGATACTGATCCAGGGCCTGTTTCACCTATTGCTGTTGCTGCACGAGGTTAAGACAGAGGAGAAATGAGAGCCGAAGCGCCAAGAGAAGCTGTTTGCGAGCTCAAGAGTCCAGGGGGTGCAACGGACGCAGAAGGGGATAATGAAGGCTGCCGACGCCGGCAGTTTTGCCGACGTCGGCCGAAGGGTCGCCGACGTCGGCGGTCGCAGGAAGGGCACAGAGGCTAAAAATAGCCTTTGCCCATTCTTGCACGCCGCCGAGCGAGGGGTCATGGGCAGAACGGTCGCAAGGTTGCCAAAATGGACGAGGGGGGATATAATGGTGAGATTTGGGCTAATAAATGCTAGGGGAAGGTGGAGGGATTCAAGGGAGGATCCAAGGAGGCAAGGGTAGGGTGGAAAGGGGGCCTCAATTAATTAAAAGATGTTAATTTCTAATTAATAAGACCTAGGTGGGTTAGGGACCAAGGAGGACTAGGAGGGAGAAAGGACCAAGGGGGAGAACCAAGGTGCAGACACGTTTGCGGTGTCTACACATATGTTGGATATTTCCTGACTGTATCAGTGAAAGTTTCACTATGGTATGCAATAGCATGGCCATGTTGCATGATGATATCTCCCATGGCATATTTAGATGCATCTATCATTACTCAAATGGTTGATGCAAATTTGACAAGGCAAGAATAGGGGCTAAGTAGAGTCTATTCTTTAAATTCTCAAATGCCCTTTGTTGTATTTCACCCACTAAAATGTAGCTTTAGCTCTTCCTTTAGTCACTTGGGTTAGTGACCAAGCAACATGTGAAAATCTAAGAACAAACATGTGGTAGAAATTTACAAGGCCCAAAAAGCTAAGAAGTTATATGAGGGTCCTTGGTGTGGGCCATTCTCGAATAACTTGAATCTTTTTTGGATCAACATGGATCCCTTTCTCATTCACAATGTACCCAAGGTACTAAATTTTTGTCATTATGAATGTGCACTTGTCAAGATTTGCGTACAACTTGTGCTCTCAAAGAGTTTAAAGCACCTTACAGATATGTTGCAAATGGTCTTCCCATGTTTTGTTATAGATGAGTATGTCATCTAAGTAGACAACCATGAATGAGTTGGTGAAGGGTCGTAGGATGTCATCCATCATCCTCATGAAGGTTGCAGGTGTGTTAGTTAGGCCAAAAGGCATAACCAACCATTCAAAGAGCCCCTCCTTAGATTTGAATGTAGTTTTCCAAACATTAGCGAGATCGATGGGAATTTGGTGATAACCAAATTTGAGATCAATTTTGGTGAAGAACTTCACACCACGGAGCTGGTCCAGTAGGTCATCGATTATGGGGAGAGGGTAGCGATTCCTCTCAGAGATTTTATTCAAGGCTCGGTAGTTAATGCAAAGCCTCCATGTTCCATCTTTCTTCAGTGCCAAGATGATTAGGCTACCACAAGGTGAAGAGCTTGGCTTGATGTGACCCCTTTGGATCAATTCTTGAATCTATCTATTTATCTCATCATTCTCCAAGACTGATCTGTGATACATAGGACTATTAGGCAAAGGTGATCCTGGGATTAAATTGATAGAATGTTTTACCTGGAAATGTAGTGGAAATCCTATGGGTGACTTGAATAATTCATCATAATCTCCTATGATTCATCGTATCTAATTTTGTTTTTATGTTGATTGTGGAGTTAGGACCGCAACATCGACCTCTTTGGATTTTTGTGGTTTGACTACCATGAGAACAAATTGCTTTGTCTTCTCCACCAATATCTTGCATTGCTTAGCACTGATCAGGGAGACAGATGTGGGAGGTGGTACCTCTGGTACCCTATAACACCATGTTTTAAGAGTGAGGGTGATCCTTCAAGTTTAAGATTCATAGATGCCATGTCGCTCATACATGAATGGCTAACCAAGGAGTACATCACAAACATCTAGATTGACCACATCACATAAGACTTCATCTTGGAATGGTTTTATAGAATATGAAAGAAGACACTGATGGGTGACATGAAGGTCTCTCCCTAGGCTCAACCACCTAATACTATAGGGCTTTGGATGAGGCTTCATGGATAGATTGAGACTTTTCATAACTTTAGCAGAGATTAAATTATTTTGACTCCCACTATCAAGAATGAAATGCAGAGGCTTACCTTTTACCCATAATTTGGAGTGAAACAATCTTTCTTTATCATCTGGTCTTTCCTCATGGGTCTGTGATGAAGTGACGATGGTGTCAAGCTCAGCATCTATGATTTCTTCCTCGTCCTCTTCGACTGTGGGTTGTGTATGAGGTAGAGTAGTAGACGCTGAGTATTATGACTCAGAGAGTAGTGACTTGATGGCTCAACATTCTTCTTTAGAGTGAGTTCCAGTTTTGTGGTAATCACACCATTTTCTAGCCTTCCCCTTCTAGGATTTCTTATCCTGAAACTCCTTCTGCTTCAAATTTTGGCCTCGTGTTTGATGTTCCTTGTTACTTTTCCATTTTAAAGGTTGACTCTTCATATTCTTCCTGCCATGCTTCTATTCAATCTTCACTGCAAATTTATATGCCTCACCGAGGGTTTCCAAATTGAAGAGTTCCATTTCCCCCTGTATGTACCATTGTAGTCCACCATAATATTTGATATTTTTATGTTTCTCACTTTCTTGAATGCCCAATCTTGCAGACAAAGAATGAAAAGTGTCTGTGTAATCTTGAACAGATTGGTCCTGCCTTGGTGAAGTTGTTGCCATTGTATGTATAGATCATCATACGCTCTGATGGGATAGTATTCTTATTTAACTACTTCCATAAAATCATCCTAGGTAGGTTCCACCCCAAGGCCAATGATATCCATTTTGAACCTCTTTTTGTACACTTCCCACCAGTTTTTCATGGGCAATGATGATTTCAAAAGAGCAAAAGTGATCTTTTCTCCATCAGTGAACTTATTTATCGATAAGTAGGAAGACAGTTGATCCAACCAATTTTCCACTGCATTAGCATTGATTTTGCCTTCAAATGTGGGAATATAAAAATTTACCTGAACCTTGAAGGGTGTTGGGGGAACTAAAAGGAAGTTCCCTTGATGAGGATCTAGGATGTGTAGCCGCAGAGCCAGAATTTCCCATTAGAAGTGTTTGAAGAATTTGAGCAAATTATTAGAGCATCTGCGCTTGTTGCTGTTGGAGGGATTCATTCACCATTTCCTTGAAAGGATCAAATGTCTCAGTGTTGTCTACCATTTGAAGTCATTTGGGGTGCACAGGTGGAATGTTTGGAAGCTCTGTCACTTTACACCCAAGTTTCTTGTATCTTGACCTTGTCCTTAGGATCATACACTCTCAAGACAAATCGCTCTGATACCACTGATCCAAAACTTTAAAATTTTTGGTTAGCAAATATTGCAATAACACAAAAATAACATAATAATAATGAATTCTCTGAGAAGAGACATCGTATTACTTAACAATCACCATACAAATATAGGCTTATCTCTGGGAAGAGATGTCTGTCTTCCCATTTCGGGTTACAATGCATTTATACATATTTTTGAAAAAAACATCAAGAGATTGAGTGGCTCGATGAATTAATGGGTGATGATTTAACATCCCAGCATTAAAAAAATAAAATGCTCAAGGACATATGTCCCAACATTAAAATAATAAAATGTTCGAGGACATAATGGCTCGAGGGAATACTCAAGGACATAACGGCTCGAGGAAATAATTGTCACTGACAATATAAAATGAAAACAATACAAAATTTGAGGAATTGACTGTCACTGAATGGTCACCTTGAGGAATTAACTGTCACCCAAATGGTCACCCAAATTGTTGCCCAGATCAATGCTAAATATACAATAAAAACTACTTTTAACTCATTATAGTAAGAGTACAATTTTAGCCACAAATGACACAATATTATAGCCACTACTATAAAAGTATAATGAATAATTATTAAAGTTTTAGTAATAAATAATTTATCAAATAATAATACATGATACAAATTTAGATGGAACGTGAGTCTCCATGACTCAAGAATCTCCTTAACTCAAATATCCATCTATAATTTAAAGTGTAGTCTCTAGTGTAGTACTCCTACAAAGAGGGAGAGCATCATACAAGTATTTTTCTACACCAACCATGGACCATAGGTCCGCCACACTATCTTCTAACAAGGAAATGGCCCTCCCTTCACAGAAGATAATGATGGTGCAGGTATCCACAGTGACAAACTAGAACCCATGTGTAAAAGATATCTAATACATGAAATGTACCATAAAGAAATCCATTATAACATGATATCACATTAACATGAAAACTATATCAACACATGAAATGATAATGTTTAACTATAAACATTACTTTGGCCAATGTTTTCACATATTTATGATCTTTAGAATCAGTCAATTTCATACACATCACGCAATTTGGTTACGCCTCATCTTGCATTGATGGTGCTAAGTAAGCCAAAGGAAACCATCTATTACTTATTTAGTGTCATAAATTCAAGACTTTATTAAAATATATAATAATATAAAAACTAATAGATTCATTCAAAGTATTTCCTTTTAATAGATAAAAATATGATAAGTATGCAAATATCAAATACACACATTTATTTTGTCAAATGTAATGCAATGAATCTAATCTTATCTAGTTTATTCCTGAATAATAAATAGAGTAAAAAATATTCCTTAATGTAACATACCATTTGGGTAAGAATTATATATAGACTATAAGTTACTCAACATCACCAACTTGAAATGTTATTTCATCCATGAAACCAAACATTAAAACACAGTCTTATTTATTTGTTCATATTCCACATATATAACAAAATCAAATCAAAAACAACTTAATAAGATCTATATTTAAACTCTTAAATACCGTACTTTAATTCTTTTATCTAAAAATTAAAATATATTAAAAATCACCCATTTTACCCTGTTATCATAATAATGTTTATAAGCATATCACTCACACACACTCACACACACACACACACACACACACACACACATAGAGAGAAATTTTATTATATATGTTATAATCTAACAAAACATTGTCTTTCTATGTCTTAGAGTATTCCATATACTCTAAGTATAATTTTAGCTAATAAAATAGTCCCAATACCTTTAATATACTGGATAAATCCCAATTTTATTTATATGATTGACATGCATAGGATTTATGTGTTTAATGATTTTCACACCACCAAATAGTAATACATTATTATCCATTATTTAATAATATGCAAAACTCTCAAATTACAATACTAATTGAATTACATGCATATAAGTGATCAAAGATTGTATACATAGTAAACTATATCTATATATGGAGAAATTATATGTTTACATTTAGTCTTTGACCACCTATATTTGCCTCAACCAAAATATTTTTTATATACTTAAACTTATTAACTCATGTGATCATTTTACTCACATATTACAAACCAACTATATGTATGTACTGTACAGACATATCCAATTAACTCAACCTTTAATGTTTACATAGTTTGTATATAGTAATTTTAAAAGTAATCATGTAACTCAACCACATTATTTACATAGTCCATAGACAATAGGTTCAAAATGATAATCATTTATCACAACCAAATGTTAACATAGTCTATTCACAATAGGATCCAATGATAAACATTTAACTCTACCACACAATGTTATGCTACTGGATTAAAACATGTATATGTCCTTAAATTCTTAATTTTAAGAAAATCCAAACCAAAACCAATACACAAAAAAATGTATTCACAATCCCTTTATCATCGAATATATACCTAAACCTTTAATCCATTTTAAAACCCAACACACAAATTCCATTTGAAAATCCCCAAATTTTAAGATTATATATGTTTGTTTCTTTGTTTGTGTGTGTGTGTCTATAACATCAGCCATAAATCCAAATATATACATATATATCTATGTATATATCTTCACATTCCAATTTGTTATAAAATAATCCATAACGTATATATCTTAAAAACTCAATTAGGGTTATATATATTCAAATCCCTAATATAAAATACTTTTCCATTTATTTATAATTCCTTAATGTATATATCCCTTAACTAGTTTGACATCAAAACTAAGTCAAAGACCCAATCCAAAATAACCTATAAAAGAAATAATCATTCAATGAATTCACAGGGATTTATGAATCAAATTAGGAATCAAGATAGAGATTACATATAACCATTATAACTATGGCCAAAAGCTTACAACTCTACCCATTCCACTAGGTTTACCTTGGGTTGGATATAGGGTTCTATGGAGGGTCGAGCCTTCCACAGGGCCCTACATACAACCCCTTTTTGTTTTTTTTATAATTTCAAAAGAAATGAAAAATTCAATAAACTATTTTCAATTGAAAAAATCCTTCAACATAATGCAAGAAATTAAAGTACAACACCAACCTATAAATGATAATGATAATTCCAAGAAAAATGAATTAATCTTCTTCCTTAACTCAAATACTCCTTTTTCTCTTTTTACTTGCTACATTCCCATAAGCTATTGTTCATATTACTCCTTTCCCTCTCCTTTATTCTTCTCCACCCTTGCCACCAAATTAACATATTTTCTCAACAGATAAAAATAACCAAAACAATGCATGTCAAAAATAACTCAACAAAGCCTCCACTAAGCTACAGTTCACCACCATTTTGCATGTAGCCAACCCCCAAACTTGCATAATGTTTTTTTGATAAGAATCATTGTTAACTAGAGTCAACAAGAGATTAAAAACCCAAATCATCTCAAAATTTATCATTAACCATTTAAAATAATCTTTATATCTTTAATATTATGCATGCCTTTTGACTTTATCAAATCTAGCATCAACTTCCATAGCTCATACAAACCAACTAAATAATTAGTCCTCAATCAATATTATTCCATGCAATGTCTAAAGCTGAAAAACTATATAACATAATGATTATATAACAAGGGTAATACATATATGACTTAAAAATACTATCGACTATGTTACCAAGTCATCCAATAATTAAACATATTATACTCAACCTCACCAGAAGTTAACTCCCTAGGTTAGATAAATCACCTTAACCTTTAGCAAAGAATTGACAAACACAATGATATCTACATAATCATTAAATAATGATATTATCTAAAACACTTTGCATAGTATTTAATTTAATACTTCAGTACCACTCATAAGTCAAAAAAATTAATTACATTTAATCATGCTAATTATTATAATGATAAAAGTAACTTTATAACATAATTAGTTACTTAAATAAACTAATCAATCTAAGTAATTGAATCCATATGTTACTACAAAAAAGAATACAAACAAACACTGCTAATATAAACACTCAACTATGTACAATATGTCAGGAACCTAGAACAATAAACATGCTCTGATACCACGTGTCAAGATCTTGCTCTACCAATAAAGCACATATGATTACTTCTTGTATTAGCAAATAAACACAAAATTTAACCAAAATCAATAAGTAACTAGAAATATGAAACAACACAGGAATTGAGAGACAATACACAATTGTATTAATAATCACTCAGAAGAATATACAATAAAGAAGATGCAACTTCTTCTTCCACCTCAAAGGCTCGCCACACCTCAAGACCTTATTCTCTCTCTCTCTCGGTCACAACAATCAACTCCAATATAGAATTGATGTTCACCTCTCCAACCAGTCAGTAACACGCTGCCAGTACACTAAGTACACAACTGTACTCCAAGTAGATCTCCTGCTCTCTGATGCTACCTGCAAATCACAAGACCTTACTCACCATTGTAGATCTCCTGAAGAAGCCATGCTATCCTGCTGACTAAGATCATACAAATACAAAGAACCCTTCTGATTCTCCAAACTAGTACCCACCTTGGTACTGTGGCACTAGGAGGAACGCACCATTGCTCTCCTCTATCTGAAGGAGCTTATTGCTCTCTTACTCTCTAGCTACCAGTTTACAATACAGCCCATGAGTCCATATATAGATCTCATGCTTACAATAATTAGACTATCATAATTACAATAAGTAGACACGCAACTCAAGACTAATACTAGCCTTTGACATGCAAATAAATAGTCCAAAAATAGACTCTCTGGGATGAACATGCAAACTGCCTATTCACGCACAGGCTGCCGACGTCGGCACCTCCATGATCGATGTCGACCGACTGGTAACCGATGCCAGTTGGTTCTTCGCTGCTATCAGATCGACGTCAGTTGATCATACCGATGCCAGTTGCCCTACAACTAACTCTGCAACTCTGCATCCTCCATAACTTCTCCTATTTGCATCTTGGTGAAGCTTTTAGCTCCACAACTTAACAATCTCCCACTTGGAGATAAATAGCTGCACCTGTACCTGTACCTGTACACCGTCTAAATTATTCCTTGGCTTGTATCCCTCTTCAAGATCAATCCTAAAGACCAACCACCACACAACCTATGATGCTATGCCTGTCATCAAAGTAACCTACCACATTCGAACCTACATATCCATGTAGTGAAGACCTTGAACCTGCATAACAAGAATCCTTGCTGCTAGTCCCACTGAACTGCCCTCCAGTACTCCTTCCCTGAATTGGCTCCATACTTTCTGAAAACTCCCATTGCTTGGGAAAACTCAGGTCTACACTAGACCTCATGTGATTTCAAACCCTATTCCAAGCTCTGCTTGAACTGTCCAGCCCTTGGTGTGCTTTTTGATTCTGTATCCTGCATCATGAACCCTGCCAACACCATTTTCACATCAGCTCCCACTGGAGATAAAATATCCATGTCTCTTATGCCAAAGAATTTTGCTACTCTAAATTCTTCCTGACATACCTCTGAACTAACCTTACCCTTAGCTCAGCAAAACCCTATATCTTTAAACCTATAACTAGTATACCATTCACATACAGTAATTGGATAATGTCGTGACTCATCATCCACCTAGTAAGATAAAACCACAATAGTTACACTGACATTGACTAAAGCCATGCTTAGTCATCCACCTGTCAAAACCTGTACCACTGTCCTACAACTTCCTCAAGACCATATGCCTTGGCCTTCCGTCTCACGTATCCATCCACTCTCTTCTTTAACTTGGGAATCCATTCCATCTCTCAGTGCTTACTTCCAGCTGACAACTCTACCAAGAAACACCTGTTTGGTTCTTCTCCAAGGACTCACACTCCTTATCTATGCCAAGCTCCCACTATATATGGATTCTACCTGCATTGCCTCTTCACATCTTCCTAGTTCTTGACCATTAATAAGCAATATAAAGAAGGTGAACAATGAATATGAGGTTCACTTACCCTTTCTAACCTCGATATGAGTGTTTGAGACTTGTTGACAGCTTGCTATCCTCCCACCATCCATACCAGTGACCGATCTCGGCCATCTCCCAGTTTGCTCCCGAATGATGTTGGCTCCCTGCACTGACCCTGATTGCCGATGTCATTTCCCTGGCCGATGCCAGTGTCCTTTCTACTGACGTCGGTTCCTTCATGACCAACATCGGTCTTCTTATTGCCGACATTGGTTACTGTCTGACTGATGCTGGTACCTATGTTTGTCTATGAGTGATAAATTTTTACCCGTGAGCTCTCCATGGATCAAAATCCTGATCAAATCAACCCTGCTCTGCTTAGAATAATTCAATTCCCTCACCTGATCTCTGTCTGTCATCTCCTCCATGAACACCAAGGCTTTTCAGTTCTTTAGCTTGTCAAAGACATCTGACTTCTACTTCAAAACCTACATTCTCCTTCTACATATGTGACTAAGCCTACGAAGCCACATCTCTGCAATAGAAGGTGAATCAACAATATAAGTAGATAGATAAAGGATACCTACTTTCTTACCACCATCTAATTCAAGTGTATCCATTGTGAGAGTTACAGTGTGTCTCTCATCACCCAAATTTCTTGAAGAAATTAGACTAATCTCCAAGACTGGTACCTGCATGACTTCCTTCAACCACTGTGTGTCATCCATTTGCAATTTCAGCTTCACTTCCCCTTCGTCAATAATCTGACAAGGCTCTCCAACCCCTAAATAAATCTCTCCAAAGTCTCCAAAGACATACCCATGAAAAGATGCTCTATTTCAGGCTGCATGGAAAGAGGCAAAAGAATCTATAAACAAAGATTCTACTTTATCCAGAGCAACCTATGCAACAACCCCTGCGACATCTGCTTCTACACGCTGATCTTTTACCGACCAATAATCTCTTTTTACCTAGTCTTTCTTTCCATCAATCAGACCATTTGTGTTATTTAGTTTCTCCATTCGTAGCTTACTTTCTTCTGCCATTGCTATACTCCCACTCAATCTGAAATCCCTGTGAGTGACCTGTAATCAAAAACACTACCAGATCTGAAACCACCTGTTAGTCAACCCAACCAAAAGCTCTGATACCACTTGTCAGGAACCTAGAACAATAAACATGCTCTGATACCATGTGTCAGGATCTTGCTCTACCAATAGAGCACATATGATTACTTCTTGTATTAGCAACTAAACACAGAATTTAACCAGAATTAATAAGTAAATAGAAATATGAAACAACACAAGAATTGAGAGACAATACACAATTGTATTAATAATCACTCAAAAGAATATACAATAAAGAAGATGCCACTTCTTCTTCCACCTCAAAGGCTTGCCACACCTCAAGACCTTCTTCTCTCTCTCTCTCGATCACAAAAATCAACTCCAATATATAATTGATGTTCACCTCTCCAGTCAGTAACACGCTGCCAGTACACCAAGTACACAACCATACTCCAAGTAGATCTCCTGCTCTCTACTGCTACCTACAAATCACAAGACCTTACTCACCATTGTAGATCTCTTGAAGAAGCCATGCTATCTTGTTGACTAAGATCATACAAATATGAAGAACCTTTCTGATTCTCCAAACCAGTACCCACCTTGGTACTGTGGCACTAGGAGGAACGCACCATTTCTCTCCTCTATCTGAAGGAGCTTATTGCTCTCTTACTCTCTAGCTACCAATTTACAATACAGCCCATGAGTCCATATATAGATCTCATGCTTACAATAATTAGACTATCATAATTATAATAATTAGACATGCAATTCAAGACTAAGACTAGCCTTTGACATGTAAACAAATAGTCCAAAAATGGACTCTCTGGGATCAACATGCAAACTGCCTGTTCACGCACAGGCTATCGACACCGGCACCTCCATGACCGATGTCGGCCGACTGGTAACTGACGCCGATTGGTTCTTCGCTGCTATCTGACTGATGTCGATTGATCAGACTGACACCAGTTGCCCTGTAACTTTGCATCCTCCGTAACTTCTCATGTTTGCATCTTGGTGAAGCTTTTAGCTCCACAACCTAACACAATACAACCATACATTTATTATCAATATAGAAGTAAGTCATGTTAAATCATGAATATATTCATTTAATCAACCTAAAAATTTAATAGTTAATAATGAAATATCAATTAGATTAGTGAAATTTCAAAATTAGATAACTTGATCATAGAATACCAAAAGATCATATAAGACATAATTAAAAATAAACAAAACATAATACATCTATCTAAATCATGACAATAATCACAAAACAAATTATTATACTATGGTATACATGTGGGTTCTAGTTGTTCACTCTATTGTCCCCTAACACCTCCATCTACACTGTCTTCTTTAATGATGCTCTCCCTCTATCATTCTTTGAAGGATAGATTTGTCTTGCATCTACCTCAAAACAATGAAGATAGCTAGCTTAAAACATAATTATATACATAAAATACTACTATATAAACTAACAAACATTATCATAATGTAAAAAATATAAAGGTACATCTATCTCATAACAATAAATCATGTAAATTAGCAACAATAACTATCTCATAATTAGCATATGACATAAATCTTAATTAAAAGTATTTAATCAACTAAAAACCATAATAATCCATTTATCGAACAAGTTATTTAGCTTATAAAGAAACCAAGATGTGACATCCTTCCCCTATAAATTTGGTCATCATCTTGATGACATTTATTCAAACACAAATTTTGAATTTAAAACACTATTCAACAAGAAATAATATAGTATGCAACAATAATTTAATCAAACAAATATGGAAAGAACCTTTAAAACTCATTATAGTCCTCCCGCGTAGAACTAACTTTAGAATATTAGTCGTACTAGACCTTGTACTATGACACTTCTCTATTATGTAAATTGATTTTATGAGTGTCAATTATTTTGGTTGGTTCTACCATGACCACACCAGGATCCATAACCTATAAAGCATTCTAATCCAACACATGTGAAGGATTAGTAATATACTTTTTTAGATAAGACACATGGAATACATTATGTAAAAGAGCTAGAGCTAGTGGAAATACAAGCCTATATGTTATAGGATTGACCACTTCCAAAACCTCAAAGGGTCTCACATATCTCAGAGAAAAGTTTTGTTGACTTCCCAAATTTGATTGAGCTTTTCTAATGCTTACCCGTATCAACACTTTATTATCTATAAAAAATAGCCTAGCTATTCTCTTCAGATTAACATAAATTTTATATCTATCATTGACCTCAACCAACCTCTATCTAATTGTCCTAACTTGCTCTTCTATTTCTAAAAACATCTCAAGTCCAAAGACTACCTTGTTTTTTAACTTGTCCCAACTGATTGGTGTTCTACACCTCCATCCATACAATATCTCAAATGAAATCATTTAAAATGTTGATTGGTATGAATTTTTGTAATAAAACTCAGCCAATGGAATTTACTCCTACTTGTATTGTTGATCTATGCAATACATACGAAGGAGATCTTCTAAAATCTAGTTAACTCACTCTATCTGTCCATTAGTTTGTGGGTGATAAGTAGTACTAAAATTCAACTATGTATCTAGTGCTGAATTTAGAGTTAAAAAAAATCTAGAAGTCATCCTCATATCTTGATCTAAAATGATTTTATTTGAAAAACCATGCAATCAATATATCTCTTTCACAAGTATTTTCGCAAGCATAGGTGCATCATTTGTCAAGTGGCCTGGTATGAAGTGGGATACCTTGGCTAGTTTGTCAAATGCAACCAAGATCATATCATGTTATTTATATGATAACAATAAACCTTAGATTAAATCCATGCTTATCATCTACCACTTCCATTATAGTAGATCATGTGGATATAACAATCTAGATGGATGCTTACATTCATCTTTCACATGTTGACATTCTAGATAACAAGACATAAATTCCATTGTATCTTTTTTATTCCTTTTCAAAAATAGAGTGGTATGAACTCAACCATAATCTTTGTTACTCTGTATGTCCTAAATATGGGGTATTTTACAATTCTTTTAGCATCATGATCCTCATATTCTCTCTATTAGGCATATACATCCCACCACTATACTACAAAAGACCATCACTCTCTATCTTTAATCCCTTATACCTAGGATTTTGAGCATTCTCAAATAAAGTTTTATTAACCTAATCATAGAATTCATCTCTTGGAGAAACTTTGATTATTTGATCCCCAAAAGTACTCATAATAGTACCCATGGCTACTATGTACCTCCTATGACTTAGAGCATTAGCTACTATGTTCTCCTTGCCTTTGATATAATTAATATCAAAATCATAATCAGATAAGAACTTTAACCATCATATCTAATGAGAATTAAGGTTTGATTGAGTGAAGATGTACTTGAGTCCCAAGTTATCAATCTTGAGCTCAAACAGTTTCCCCAATAGATAATGCATCCAAACATGTTAATCATGAACAATTGTTGCAAGTTATAGGTTATGAGGGGCATAATTCACCTCATAAGACTTCAATTTTTTAGTTTCATACGATACCATTGATCCATTATACATAAGAACTCCTCCAATTCTATCCCCATATGCATTGGTGATCACTAAGAATTGATCATTAAGATTAAGAACTCTTAGTGCTAGTGTATAAGTAATCCTCCTTTTCAACTCCTAAAAGGCTATCTCACACTTGTCTGACTAGAAAACACTTTTATTCTTCTACTAAAGAGAGGTAATTAAATTAAGTATATTAAAAAAATTTGGAATGAATTTCTTATAATAGTTCATTAATACCATGAAACTCTTTACCTCAAGCATATTATTTGGTGTTGGTGACTCCATTATGGTTCTTATCTTCACTAGATCTATTGAGATACCACCTATAGAGATAATGCATCCCAAATACTGCACTTTCTTTTGAAAAAATGCACACTGGGATAACTTTCCATATAACCCATGCTTTCACAAACATTACAAAACTAGTTCTAGATGATGCAGATTCTCTTCCTCATCCTTAGAATAAATGAAGATGTCATCTACAAATACCAAAATAAAACAATCTAGATAGTCTTTAAACACACTGTTCATAAGATTCATAAATGTTACTAGAGCATTTGTCAATTCAAATGGTAACACCATGAACTCATATCACCCATATCAAGTTTTGAACATTATTTTTGGAATGTCTTCATCATGAATTCTCAATTGATGATACCCTTTTCTAAGATAAATATTAGAAAAGATTATTTCCCCTTGCATCTAATCAAAAAAATCATCAATGTATGGTAATGGATATCTTTTATTGATCATCATTTTATTCAACATCCTATAATCTATACAAAGGAAAAGAGTATCATACTTCTTCTTGATGAAGATAAATGGTGCACCCCAAGGTTACACACTTGATCAAATCAACCCTTTAGATAAGAATTCCAAAATTTGTGCCTTTAACTAAACCAATTTTGTGGTTATCATTCTATATGATACCTTAGATTAAATTTCCAATCTAGGTATGATATCAATCGAGAAATCAAACTCATGCTTGGGTAGCAATCCTAGTAATTCTATTAGAAACATATCCTGAAAGTTCTTTAGAAAAGGATAATCTTTGATAGATGGTTCTGTATATTCCTCCATCTCATTTTTCTTAATGATAAATTCTTGGAATCTCTTCCTTTGAGATTTTTTAAGTGAATTATATAAAATTTCCTGAACTTCAACTTCCTCTTCTCACCCTAGAGTTGTGTTTTATTTCCAAAATCATCTTGACATTTAACCTTATTTATATAATTGTCAACCTTAGCTTTATTATTCTCAATCCAATTGAAACATAGGATCACATCATATGACCCCAATGGTAAAACATAAAGATCAACTACTATAGTAAATTAAAATAACCTAATCTCCACTTTGACTAAATAGTTGTCAACTTTTATATTAGACTCATTCCCATATTGTACCGATCATGCATTTGCCATAACTCTAGATTTTATAGAAAATTTACTAATCATTCTAGGATAAATGAAACATTATGTATCTCCTATGTCAATTAGAATAGAAACTAGATGATCTAATGAAATAACTAATAGTTCTATGAGTGAAGCTTGATACTCAGCTTGATGATTATCAACAACTATAGGAATTCGATACTGGAATGAACCTTGATGATGAGTAAAACCCTTATTATTCAACATGTTCTGAGGGAATTCTCAAGCATAATGTTCACCTCCATAAATTAAGCAACCACATATTGGTCCTTTATTTCTAAACTATTGGTTTCCCTTGAAACCACCCATTAAACCATTATCAAGTCTCCTATTTCTTGAACCACTAATGAACTTGATGTTCTAATTATTTAATTAACTCTTGGAGTCTCCATTCCTATGCTTCTAGTTCTTCCTTTTGAAATTTGATTTAAAACTTCCAAACTTCTTTTTGAACTTATCTTTGAATTGGGTAAGAGATTTTAGTTTTTGTTCGTACTTGATCACCTTATTAAAAACTTGATCCATGGTAGATAGCCCATGTACATCTAGATCACAACCAATTTGTGGGTTTAATCCCATGATGAATTTACTAATCTTCAACCTCTCATTTGCATTATATTGAGGTACATACTTAAGAAACTTGGTGAATTACTTCCAATATTTATTCATCAATAAGACCCCTTACCTAAGATTCTAAAAATCTATAAAATTTTGATCAAAGTATAAGTTTGAAAGTTATTATGAACTAAAAAATGTCACAAATTATTCCCAAGTGGTGG
>JARHVA010000822.1:742500-892500 GCA_037957365.1 Torreya grandis | reverse complement strand
TAAGTCATGTTAAATCATGAATGGATTCATTCAATCAACCTAGAAATTTAATAGTTAATAATGCAATATCAGCTAGATTAGTGAAATTAGAAAATCAAATAACCTAATCATAGAATTAAAAAGGATCATAGTAGACATATTTAGCAACAAACAAAACATAATACATCTATCTAACTCATGACAATAATAAAAAAACATATTATTCTATTGTGGTGTGTGTGTTGGTTTCCAAGTTTTCACTATGTTGTCCCCTAATGCCTTCATCTATACCATCCTCTCCAATAATGCTCTCCTTCCATCATACTCTAAGGGATGGGTTTTTGTTACAACCACCTCACAATAATGAAGGGAGTTATCTTGAAACATAATTATATAGATACAATACTATTGTATAAACTAAAAAACATGATCATAATGTATAGAATATAAAATTATAGATATATCATAACAAATCAATCATGTAAATTAAGCAACATATAACTATCCCATAATCAACATATGACATAAATCTTAGTTAAATAGTATTTAATAAATTAACAACCATGATAATCCATGAATCAAATAGGTTATTCCTCTTAAAAATAAATTGGGATGTGACATGCTTAACATACCTATTGTATTGGCCCTTTAATCAGTTCTAATATGCCTAAAAATTATTCAAGGTGGCCAAGTGTTTTCCTTCAATCAAGTCTAGATCTTGCAAGTGAGTTACTATATAGTACTCATCATTGACGATGTGGTGCAATATAATTTAGAGAGAAGGAAACTCGACCTCAACATGAAGAATGGCCTCAATGTTGTAAAAAAGTGAATAAGGTGTAGCTCTTGTTAGATTATAAAATGTGGTATGGTATGCCCATAGATCATTAAATAAGGGCAAGTGACAATTATGACAAACATCATTGATAATCTTCTTCATAATATTGACAATGATTTTATCATAATCCTTAGCTTAGATGTTGCCTTGTGGGTAATAGGTAGTAGAGAAATGTTTTTTGATACAATATAGGGTAAAAAGTGCTTTCATATATATTTTTATAAATAATTTGACATTATCAAATATAATGTTGGAGGGGTTACCATAATGGCAGATGAGATGGTTTAATATGAACTTGGATATTGGCTTATCAATGACATGAGGGGAATGGCTTCTACCCACATAACGAAGTATTTAGTAGCACACATTGTATAATGACCATGGTGTTGTCAAGTCTTTGAGATTCTTGGCTAGATCAAGAATCAAATTGGCATTCTTTTGACACTTTATACACCTCTTCACATATATAGTTGCATCTACTTTCATAGTTAGCCAGTAATAACCAATATGTAGTAGCTTTTTGGATAAAATTTACCCACTAGTGTGGGTTCCACAAACTCCTTGTGAACTTCCCTCAACACTAATTTATATTTTACTGAAGGTAAATAATGAAGTAGAGTTCTATCATAACTTCTACAATATAATTTTGGTCTAAGTAGGGAATAATGAGAGGCTTTATGGGTGAAATATTTTTATTTTTTATGTGATAAGTTAAGAGGCATAATTTATGCTAGGATATTGATGGTAGATGTGTTTTCATTGATGTCATGTGGCATTGGTGATGACACAGTGGTTTAACAAGTTAGAGTGATGGAACATGGTGGTCTAATGTACTTGGAGCAATGTGATATTTGTAAGGATGTGCATGGGTGTCATAGGTGGATGTTGTATGGATGAACGGAGCTTGGTATGATTTTTTTTAACTTGTTATTGATGTATTCTATGCTCAATTATTGACTTCATGTGGCCTTCATGAGGTATACTGGTCAGTTTATGCCTTGTAGGCTTGATCATGCATGGTTGCCTATGGGGTTTTGAGCACTATGGATTTAGTGACATGGTAAGTAACTTATTATGCTTTTAATATACATGTTATACATGTATAGGGTGATAATAGGTCAGGTTTATGGTTTTAAAGATGTGGCAAGTGATCTGCATGACAACTTGGTTATTAGCCTAATTGGCCTAGGTGGGCTAGTAAGGCTTTATGAAGGGTCAAAGAGTGATTTAAAAGTGGTTAATATTATATATATATATATATATATATATCTGTGGTATATTATCATATAATAGTTTTAAATTGAATTTACCATGTCATAGGTTAAATTTTGAAGTAAAAAGTTAGAAAAAGAATCATATGGCTTCAAGAGGTGCTAGAAAGGTGTCTAGTGAGCCCGAGAAGGACTTTCTTGTGTTTGTTGGCACATGCAAGGTCTACATGGGGAGTTGATAATTTTTTATATGATGGGTAAGGTCCATAATAAAATTTTATAATCATTCTTTCATGGGTTAAGGGGCACAACTTTATGAACAATCTTTAAGAAGCTAAGGAGGTTTTTGAGTGTTAAAACCTTAGTCTTAGACCTGATTGGAAAGATCTTGTTTGTTAGTGCCTAGTATGATGGTGAAAGGTTAGGATGATAATTTTATGTTTTATATTAATCCTTCAAGTTTTTTATAAATTATTTTTGGTCTCTTGATAATGTGTGGGTCCCATAGAAAAAGGGTTATTAACAATATTCTTATTTTTGAGGAAGAGTTTTGTGAATGACTAGGTAATCTCATAGATGATTGTTGAAGCTAAGGAATTTTATCAAAAATTAATGTAAATTTTTATTGAGATTAATATTTTTGTGTTATATTTATATAAGTTCAAAGTTGACTAGTCGCTAAAGTGGAAATGAAGCAAACAGTGAGAAAGACCAATCAGAGTGAGAAGTGAAATTAGAAGGCCTAATCAGTGAGTAGGGATGGGTCTGAGCTCTTAGAGGTGATGTAAGGGATATATTCCCTTTATCCATGATATTATTATTGTTCCTAGTCACTTTCATATGATTTAATGGTTGACTCATAATTGACCATGATGGTTTTTCTAGTTAAAGGGAACTTGTTTTATATGATTGAGTTTGCTTGCATGGTATATGGTTAGATCAAGTGTTTCTGATGGTTAGAGAGTGTTGAGGACTCTTTTAAGTAATTTATTAAATATTTTTAATATTTTACTAATCTTTATTTATTCAAATATAGTCACATAAATGGTGTTATGCTTCGTTTGTGAGGTGTTTGTGATATGAGCTCATGGTATGGTATAGAAAGCTTGTGAAGATGATCATGGTCAACCTTATAAGACATAAATAATTATTAGTAAAATGTTATAAATATATATTTATAAACATAATTACCATTGGTATATATACAAGGTGATTTATGCCTTTTGTGTGTGAATCAAGCTGGACAAGTAAGTGTGTGTGTTGATATTTGAAGAACTTGTGCGAAGGTTGTTGGGGGTCTTGGTGACCAATGTTTGTATCAGATTGAGAATAAGAAAATATCATTAGAATTAATATATTGTTATAATTATATTGATTATTTTTATTAGATTTATGAGTGCATATTTGAATATGAGTGAAATATTTTTGAAGGGGTTATTTTCTTGTGTTGAGAAGATAGCTTGGTGTTGGTAACTTATGTGGAGTTTTAGACTTGGAGAAGAGTGCTCTTATAGGGTTTCTCTATCAGATTGAGAAGAAATCATATTTCAATATTTTTTTCATTTGATAGGTGTTGTGTTGGTGCACAACATCTTAGGCAAGTTGGTGCTTGTCATTTTTAGGGGTTGGTGTTCCTTGTGAAGTGGGTGCTTCACTAAAGCCTCTTATTTGTGATCATCTTATATGAATATAATCCATTATTTTGCAAATTTGAGAGTGGTTTTTCTCCCCCATGAGGTTTTCCCACATAAATATTATGTAATGGTTACATTCATGTTTATTCTTTGATTCATCTATCTTTCATATTGATGTGATTGGTTAAGTAGCTTGAAGAGTTAGGAATTGAATTGCATTATTTTTAACTACTGATTCACCCCCCCCCTCCTCGTGGTGTGTAATTCTATGAGTTTGGTCTTAAAAAAAGGCATATATCTCTGAGTATCATAGAAACATGGGACCAAAAATGTCATAAACCATCTTGATAGTCGATTATTCATGTGCTGGTGCTAAGATAAGTTCTACATGAAATTGGCAATCTCTTACTTTGAATGTAATCTAGAATCATGGATCCAATAGTAGTCATAACATATATTATTCTATTATTGGATTGAGGTATTCTTTCAAATTATATTTTGGTGTTTTTATGCTTGATAGTATATAACATATCATTATAGGGTGGCAATTTCTCATCCTTAGTTTGGTATTGGTCTGTGACTTGATTGATGACTAGTTGAGAATCACCATGCAACATTAAATGTTAAATGTTCCAATGTAATTTTTGACAAAGCCCTATGATGAGTGCTTCTTACTCAGCCATGTTATTTGTGAAATAAAATATGATGTGAAATGACTTGGGAATGAGATCCCTTTATGGCATAACAAATAATATTCTGGAACTTGATCCATGAATTATGAATGACCCATCAAAATACATCTTCCACTATTCTATGTTAGGAGTTGCTTCTACTTCCTTGGCAGCCATAATGGCCTCATTTGGAAATCCAAATGTAAGAGGTTGAGTATCTTGAAGAGGAGGCTATACAAGCTAATATTCAAGTACTTACCCATTAATGGCCTTTTAATTGGGATATTTAATTTCAAACTCACTCAAAAACATGACCTATTTTACCATGAAACTTTGTAGAGATGATTTAGAAAGTAGATACTTGAGTGGCACTACTTTGGAAATAATAATTGTCTTATTGTTAAACATATAATGATGTAAATTTTGGGTTGTGAACACCATTTACAAATAGGTTTTTTCAATCGACATATAATTATGTTCATATGTGACCAATTTTATTCTCAAATAATACATGACATGTTATTTTCCCTGTTCATCATGTCATGCCAAAATTGCCCCTAGGATATTCTTAGTTGTTGAAAGGTAAATAAGTAATGACTTATTTGGCATGGGTGGTAGTAAAATAGGTGGGTTGTTAAGATATTATTTAGGATGACCAAATGGTTTCTGGAATTCTTAATTCAATGAGAACATAATACTCTTACTCATTAAGTGTGTATATATATGGAATTTATTAGCCAACTATGAGATGAAGCATTGGATAGAATATATCTTCCCCTAAAAACTATGGAGTTACTTCAAGGAAGATGGAAGAGGCATTTATACAATTGCACAAACTTTGGTTGGGTCAACTTCAATTCCGCTCTAAGAGATAATGAAGCCTAATAGTTTTCCATAAGTTATGCCAAATACACATTATTCTAGATTAAGCCTGATATTATACTCATGAAGTCTCTCAATGATTATTCATAGTAAAATTAGATGATGGGCATGGGTCTTTGATTTATCCAAGATGTCATCGACATAGTCTTTAATGATGTCATGTACCATGTCATGGAAAATCACTGTTATGTCTCTTTGATAAGTGGTTCATACATTATTGAGCCCAAATGACATTAATTGATAATAAAGTGTTCCCCATAAAGCGGTAAACATTGTTTTGTGTTGGTATTTTGGTGTAATTTTGATCTGATTATAATCTAAAAATCCATCCATAGGAGAAAGCATTTCATATCTAGCAATTGAGTTAACTATCATGCCAATGTTAGGTAGAGGAAAGTCATATTTTAGGTAGGCTTTGTTGATATCTCTAAAACTAGTGCAGATTATGATTACTTTTCATTTCTTACTCACTGGCATAATGTTTAAAAATCCACTCTAAACAGTCAATTTCCCTAATACATTTTGTGTCTAAGAGTTTCTCCAACTCTTTCTTGAATAGCACAATAATATGATGATTCATTTTGTTCAAATTTTATTTAACATGTTTGGCATTAGGATTTATAATGAGATGGTTTAAAAGTAAGGTTAGGTCTAAACCTAGCATGTTTAATAGGTCCATGTAAATATGTGAACAAATTCTCTCAAAAGGGTTGTAAAAACCTCATGTTCCTCCTTAGTGAGGGATGTGCCTATTTTAATCCACTTTAGGTCCTCTAGAGTCCAAATGTTAACCTATAAAGTGGCCTCCACAATAAGTATAAAACCATCATATAAAATAGTCTACAAGCATGCAAATTAATTGGCAATGGCAAAGTCTTTCAAATGGACTGCCTCATCTAATTCTCTCAAGTAGGATGAATCAAAATCTCCTAATACTAGTAGAGGCCATGAAACAAATAATTTAGGGAAATATTTAATAATTTATGAAGAATATTACCACTCCTTATTACTGATCTTTAATCCATAAATAGGCTTTGTACTATAGGTCTCTTGAGCTTCATAGGAAGAGGGGTGAACCTCCCCATCTAATGGCACTAGAAACTAGTTTTTACCAAGAGACTTGCCTTTATCTTTAATTTTCCTTCGTCATAAAGCACCTCAAAGATATTTTCAATTTTAGACCTCAATATTTGATTTTATTTTTATTTTTGGCAAACAAATTTCACCCACTCTTTGAATTAGGCAATATGATCCAATCTAATAGAGAAGCCTTGATTATGATCTCCAAGAGTAATGTGATCACTTAATCCTAGAAAGTCACACATGGCCTCATCATTTTCAAACTCATCTAAGAGAACCATTAATTTTGTTGGTTTCAATATATCAATTATGGGTGGTAAAGGGTTAAATGTGAAGGTTGATGAGTAGGGTTAATGGTACAAATGGCATGGGGATTAAATTGATTTATAGTGGAAAGGTCATCATAGATGCTATAATCATACCTTGCATTATTTATTGTATTATCATTGATAGTAAATGGCATTAGAATGTAAATAATATATAAAAATTCACCCCCAAGTGGTTTAAATCTAATACCATGGGTTCCATTATACTTGGTCATTAAGACTAGTTTGATCGTGCCTTGCTGATGTATTCCCATGCCTCCTCCTTCATAAGTTAGGTGCTCTATAATCCGATTAGGTATATGACACTTTGGTAACCATCAACTAAATCATCAGTGTAGATCCATGAATCATCTTCTACTAAGGGATCATATTCTTGGCCAAAGGCTAGTTTAAAAATAATGGGCTTATTTAGTTGAGATGTTCCCTTAGTTTTCCACTTCATGCTAGTTTTTTTCTTGGGATTCCCATAAGATTTTAGATTTTTTTATAATTTGGAAATATGGAATGTATTATGGGTACTATATTCTATGAGACCTTTATCAGCTATATTGAAGTGGTTGGAAATATCTGGTGGAGGCATGGCTAAGGTAGAAGCTTAATTGTTTGGGTCAATGTAATTAGCTTCTAGATTTGATTTAATGGCTTTTCCCTTTTTCACTATTTCTTCATCAAATTTGGGAATTAGATTCAAACCAAATTCAGAGTTATAGATTTTATATTTGTCCTCAAGGTGTTTATAATACTAATATGGATGAATATTAGCTAGTATAGTAACTTCCATTCTTGAATGTGGAAATTTTATACAATGATGTAATGTAGAAGCTATAGACCTGATTTCATGGATCTAAAGTCAGCCAAATAATAGATTGTAAGATATTTCTAAGTCCAAAACATGGCATAAAGTGTCATAAGTCAAAATTGTGATGACCACTAGCAAGCTAATAGTACCTTGATATTACCGTTCTTCATTATCATATGCCTTGATAACAATGGTATTTGGCTACAAGTCGGCTATTGTATATCCAAGATGTTTGACCAATTTTAGAGACAAAATGTTTAGGACTAAACCATTATATACAAGGACATGTTTAACTCTATGGTTAGTTATATATGCATGCTAATTTGGTCAGTTCCCTTTGTTGAATAATCACCAATCTCATCCAAATTATTCTAATTCATCATTACTAATCTCTTTGTAATCATTTATTTAGCATTCCCTCATTCTTCATCATGATAACCTTAATATTACCCCACAAGGATTCTTATACTATGGCATTTATCATCTAATATTATTCTAACACTACCTATCAATTATATTAGAATTCAAATATATAATCCTACCTACCCTAGCCTATTCCTAGGCTCTCCTACACCTCTAGACTCTCTATAACCCCTTAATCATTTTACTAATCACCCACTAATCATGATTAAACATCCATAAATAATCTAGAGGCTTCTATCTCTAGAACATTCCATCTTATAGAATCATCCAAGAAATTTTTAATTCCTTGAATAATTCTCCACCTTTGATCTTTATGCACCCAAATTTGAAATTTTTCCATTGATTCTCCCTCCTTCCTCTATTTAAATCAACCATTCCTCCATTGCCAAACAAACTATAAATACATGAGCCTTCATGCTAAAATATTTTATAAACTAAACTATCAACTTAATCCATAAGTCAATTCAATCATATGTTGTCAAAATTATGAGTCTAAAGGTAATACAAAATCCATAAATCACTCAATCTTTTTCTTGTTTTGATCTTGATTTAGAGCACTTAGCTTTAAGATTGAAATGTTGGTTTTGAATGTTCATTTATCTTTGCATTTTTGATAGTATTGGCTCTAAAGTTTACTTGTATATTGGTATTTTGAGTAGATTTTGATATAATTGCATATCTCTAATAATTTTCTCAAATTTATTATCTCACATGTTATACCAACCTTGATGTACAATGAGTTATTATGCATAGGGCCTATGAATGGCATATCACTTTGGTCAAATGTAAAATGTTGGTTAGGGTCCAAGTGTCCTATCATGGCTTCAAATTTGTCCAAAGTGATGTCATTTGGCATGAGGGATTGGTTTAAGTACTCATTCAAGATGTCTTTGTAGTCATTATATGTATGCAACAAATCTATGATGGATATATTCATAAGTGTTTTATTTAACTATTCCATAATATCATATGCCTTCTCCTCAATTTTATCACCTAGTTTATTTATAATATGAAATTTAAGATTAAATGGGCTTGGTTATAGTATTTAGTTGTAGCCCTTTGATAGTGACCTTAGATTGTTGAGTGACAATTATGCAATCTAGAGCTAGTACTTATATTTGGTAGTTGGTTGGGTAGGTAATGGGACCTAGAATGGTAATTCTTTGATGGTATAGATCTTGGTTATTAATACAATAGAAAAGAGAATTATTGACATATTAGAGATGATAGGCATTGCTCAACTGATAGGCATTGTTGGACGAAGGTCTAGGTCTGTTGGTAGTTGGCTAAGGATTGATGGTTATAGTGGAAACATGACCATTTAAATTGGGTCCTACAATATTTTTATAGGTATACATAATATAATTATGTCTTCCTTGGTTGTTTTGGTTAGTTTTCCTCTGGTTCTAACTATTTTACTATTGTTTTTGTGGTTCACATTATTGCTATCGATTTTGTAGTGGAGTTATCTACCATTATTATTGTTATTATTGGTACTACTAGTATTTATTGTTATTGTTATGTTGGGGAAATGGATTATAGTAGATACCCAAGTTATGATTGGTTGTAGGATCATGGGTGTCTCTTTCTATCTCTCTATTTTCCAGCATATTCTAAATCAAATGCATGAGTTATATACACCATCATATATAATATCTACTATCACGATGATACTCACAAAATTCATGTGCTTTATACCAATCAGGTAAAGGAATCCCTTTAGATAATGAATTTAGTATTAGACAACTGATCTTATTTTCTTGAACCAATATTTAGAACACAAATTCAATAGGTTGACCAAGGTCATTGAATTATTTGGTAATGGGTAGTCTTCTCCTCAAAGGAAGGGTTTGCAATTGGTTTTGATTTTTTGGTTGTTGATTTTGTGGAGGTCTTGGTTAAATGCATGGAAGTGGTGGTTTTTTATCAGGTGAAGGTAAATAAATAGCTGGTGTCTACACCATTGGCACATGGCATGATTCAATGACCCTATTGGCAATAATAATTTATTATGGTTATAGTGTTTTGGTGTCTCATTATTGTTAGATTAAGGTGGTATTAAATATGTTATTTTTATTGGGTTTTGATTAAGGTTTTGTCTTTGGTTTTGGATCTAGTTATACTTGTCTTAATGTTAATTTTGGTTCTGATTAGAAGATGATAACTTGATTATCATTTTATTGACAAGGGTTTTCACAATCCATATTCCTTTCTCTATAACCTCTTTAAACATATGAGCACATTGCATCTCATGTGTTAAGGTGTGGAGCTAAAAAATTCACATATGAGCATATTTTGCAGGTTACAGACTTACATAGTCACTGGCATCAGTCAGGAGCGATCGACATCAGTCAAGAGTAGACTAGGAGATGCCGGCATTGGTCATGGATTGGCCAACATCGGTCATAGGCAAGCAGGCAGGAACTGGTGTCGGTTACCTGTGCATCTAGAAAGCTATTTTTGTGGATAGAACCGAGTGTTTGCATGATGGGATTAAGTGCTAGTCTTAAGTCTGCATCTCTATCTTTAGCAAGACTAATTTGAGCCCTTGATTAGGATTTTCATCTGATGGTTGTAATTGAATTGCTCATGATCCCTAATTCTATATAATAGGGATAATTATTCTTAGCTTATTGTAGATTATTGTATTGTAGAGAGCAGTATAGAATTGTATATGTGAATCATTCCAGGTTGTTGGAGTTGATTATGACTCTTGAGGGAAAGAGATCTAGTGAGAGATCTGTACATCTGAGAGAGGTGTGGAAGAAAGAAGTTTCTTCAATTGTATTCCTTCTATAAAGAGTTTAATACAAGTTTTCAGGGTTGTTTCTTGTATCTATGTTTCTTTGCTATTTCTGATTCTAGTTACTTATCTTTTTGATTGATTTCCACATTTAGTTTCTTGCTAATAGTAATCAACCTTGTTGGTTGATCCCCAACAAGTGGTATCAGAGCTCAGGTTCACTAACAGGTGGTTCAAATCTGTGTAGTGTGTGTTGATTACAGGTTACTCACAGAGGTTTCTGTTTGAGTGGGAGAAGTAATGGTAGAGGAAAGTAAACTGAGAATGGAGAAGTTTAATGGCAAGAATTACCAGTTATGGATAATACAGATAGAGGATTATCTGTATCAAAAGGACATATACTTACCGTTAGGTGGGACTGCAAAGAAGCCGACAGACATGGATGATGAAGAATGGGAAGTTCTTGACAGAAAGGCTCTGGGGTCTATAAGACTGAGTCTGGCATCCACTGTGATATCTAATTTATCACAGGGAAAGTCTATGGTAGAGTTAATGTCTACTTTAACAAATATGTATGAAAAACCCTCAGCTTATAATAAGGTATATCTTATGAAGCAGTTATTTAATTTGCAGATGCAGGATGGTAGATCTGTGTCCAATCATCTTAATGATTTCCATGGGATTGTTAATCAATTAAATTCAGTCAAAATAGTGTTTGATGATGAAATTAAGGCTCTTTTAATATTATGTTCTTTGCCTGAAAGCTGGCATAGCTTGGTAATGGCAGTTAGTAATACTGCTTTTGCTTCAAATATTTTAAAAGTAGATGATGTTGTTAGTGTTATCTTGAATGAGGAAATCCGCAGGAAAAGCATAGAGGAAGCATCAGGGAATGCTTTGAGTTTTGAGAGCAGGGGAAGGCAGAAAGAGAAGAACAAGAAAGGGAGATCAAGATCTAAATCAAAGATGAGAGGAAGATCCAAATCTAGAAATGGCAGGAGGCCACAATGCTGGAATTATGGAAAGATAGGGCACATAAGCAAAGATTGTTGGTCAAAGCCTAAGGAGGACAATCAACACGAAGGAAAAGAAGAAGCAAAGGTTGCAGGTATTGCACAAGATGCTTTAATATTCTCTTTGCATAATAATATAGGATCTTGGGTGTTAGATTTTGGTGCATCTTTTCATGCTACCCCTAATAGAGATTATTTTAGTGACTATGTCCAGGGAGATTTTGGAATAGTATATCTTGGGGATGATGAGCCTTGTAAAATAATTGGCAAAGGTAAAGTGCAGTTGAAGATGCAAAATGGCAACACATGGGTGTTGAGAGATGTCATGCATGTTCCCAGGTTGAAGAGGAATTTGATTTCTGCAGGAAAGTTAGGGGATGAGGGTTGTATAGTAACTCTCACAGCTGAATCTTGGAAGGTTACCAAGGGTGCACTTATCATGGCCAAAGGTAAGAGAGTAGGTACTCTCTATTTATGTAATTGTGTTACTGATATTTCTCCTTTTGTATTATCTACTTTAGATGTAGATGCAAAGTTGTGGCATCACAGGCTCGGCCACATGAGTGAGAAGGGAACGTCCATTCTTAGGTCAAGAGGTATATTTCTAGATTTGAAAAACATAGATCTAGAATTTTGTGAGAATTGTATTTTTGAAAAGCAGAGGAGAGTAAGTTTTCTCAAGACCGAGTCAACAAAGAAGAAGCATAAGTTACAGCTTGTTCACACAGACGTGTGGGGACCAGCTCAGGTTGCTTCTATTGGTGGATCAAGGTACTATGTGTCTTTCATAGATGATGCTACAAGAAAGGTATGGGTCTATTGTATTAAGAAGAAATTTGATGTATTTAAGACTTTTAAGATTTGGAAAGCTATGGTTGAGAATGAAACAGGTAAGAGATTAAAGTGCCTAAGATCTGACAATGGTGGTGAGTTCTACAGTCACAAGTTCAATTGGTATTGTTATATACATGGAATCCACAGGCAAAGGATGGTTCCAAGGACACCTCAGCAAAATGGAGTTGCTGAAAGGATGAACAGAACAATACTAGAGTGTGTAAGGTGTACGAGATTGCATGCTAGTTTGCCCTTAGAGTTTTGGGCAGAAGCTATGGATACTGCAGTGTACCTGATTAATAGAGGACCCTCTACAACGCTGGATGGTGGAATTTCAGAAGAGGCATGGATAGGTAAAAAGGTAGATCTCTCATTTCTAAAAGTTTTTGGTTGTGAAGCCTTTGTTCACATTGATAAGGAAAATAGAAAGAAGCTGGATGCTACGTCTATGAGGTGCACATTTATTGGCTATGGCTCTGATGATTTCGGTTTAAAATTTTGGAATCTAGGAACTAACAAGATAATTAGGAGCTGTGATGTTGTTTTCAATGAAAAAGTGATGTATACTGATCAGTTGAGGAAGCTGAATCAATCTAGGCAGAGCAATGGAGAATTGGATGAGGTGACGGTCCAAAATGAACTCATAGGAAGAAGAAATAATCACTTGCAAGAAAACACAGAGACCAACGTCGGTCAGGTAAGAACCGATGTCAGCAAAATAGGAACCGATGTCGGTCATACAGGGATCAACATCGGCCAGGCAGGAATCAAGGTCTGTTAGGTGGAACCAATGTCGGTCAGTTACAGGACTCAAAGTGATCGAGGTCGGTCACTATCAGAGAATTTGGGCGGACAGCATGTTGTGGATGAGTCTCAGATGCCCATCAAGAGGTCAAAAAGGGTAAGTAAACCTCCAATTCAATATTACCCTTCTTTATTTTATTTATTGCTTACTGATGGTGGAGAACCAGAGAGTTTTGAAGAAGCAATATAGGTGGATACCAGGAAATAGTGGGAGCTAGGTATGAATGAGGAGATTGATTCCTTGAAAGAGAACCAAACGTGGGATTTGGTTGAGTTGCTAGCTGGTAAGAGAACATTGAAGAACAGATGGATCTACAGACTGAAGGAAGGTGAGAATGGTAAGATGAGATATAAAGCCAGATTGGTAGTGAAAGGATTTGCACAGAAACCAGGTATTGACTTTGGTGAAATTTTTTCTCCTATTGTTAAAATGACTTCTATATAGACTGTATTGTCTTTAGTTGCTATTGAGGATTTGCATCTTGAGCAGCTTGATGTTAAGATAGCATTTCTTCATGGAGATTTGGATGAAAAAATCTATATGGATCAGCCGGAAGGATATGAGATCAAAGGTAAGGAGAAGCTAGTGTGTAGGTTGAAGAAAAGCTTGTATGGCCTCAAGAAAGCTCCTAGATAGTGGTATTTAAGATTTGACAAGTTTATGACTGAGCATGGCTATAGTAGGTGTCAATCTGACCATTGTGTGTATTTTAAGAGATTGGATAATGGTAGATATATTATTATATTGTTGTATGTAGATGATATGCTAGTTGCAGGATCACACATGCAGGATATCTCTGAGCTTAAGGTGAAATTAGCTCACACGTTTTCCATGAAGGATTTGGGAGCAACAAAGAAAATCCTTGGCATGAGTATTAAGAGAAATAGGAAAAGTCACATGTTGATTTTGTCTCAAGAGGATTATGTGAACAAGGTGTTGAAACGGTTTAATATGCAGGATGCAAAGCTGGTAAGCACACCTATGGCTAGACACTTCAAACTGAGTAAAGATCAATGTCCAAATTCACATGATGAGGTAGAGTACATGAGTAGAGTTCCATAGTCTTCCGTAGCAGGGAGTTTAATGTATGCAATGGTGTGTACTAGACTGGATATTGCCCAAGTAGTGGGAGTTGTAAGTAAGTATATGGCCAATCCAGGGAAGGAACACTAAAAAGTAGTTCAGTGGATCCTTAGATATCTGAAAGGGACCAATAGTAGGCATTTGTGCTATGGCAGTTCAAATACTTCTCTACATGGTTATGTAGATTCAGATATGGTAGGTGATTTGGATGGCAGGAGGAGCACCACAGGATATGTTTTCACTATTGGTGGAACGGTGGTTAGCTGGATTTCAAAGTTGTAGAAGATTGTTGCCTTGTCAACTACAGAAGCAAAATATATTGCAGCCACAGAAGCTAGCAAAGAGATGATATGGATGACACGATTCATGGAAGATCTTGGAAAGGAGCAAGAGAGTTGTAGACTATACAGTGATAGTCAGAGTGCAATTCATTTGGCTAAGAATTCAGCCTTTCACTCAAGAACAAAGCATATACAGCTAAGGTACCACTTCATATGATAGGTATTAGAGGATGGTGAGTTGAAGCTGGAAAAGATCCATACAGATAAGAACCCTGCTGATATGTTAACCAAGCCGATAATAAAGGAGAAGTTGAATCTTCATTCAACTTTCCTTGGTCTTCATGATTGAGTTGAAGATGGAGGAGCTAGAAGATGTTGTTGTACAGGTACTGGTGTAGCTGTTTATCTCCAAGTGGGAGATTGTTAAGGTGTGGAGCTAAAAGCTTCACATATGAGTGTGTTTTGCAGGTTACAAACTTACACAGTCACCGGTGTCAGTCAGGAGCGATCGACGTCGGTCAGGAGTAGACCAGGAGATGCCAGCGTCGGTCATGGATCGGCTGACGTTGGTCACAGGCAAGTAGGTAGGAACCAGTGTCGGTTACCTGTGCGTCCAGAAAGCTATTTCCATGGATAGAATCGAGTGTTTGCATGATGGGATTAAGTGCTAGTCTTAATTCTGCATCTCTATCTTTAGCAAGACTGATTTGAGCCCTTGATTAGGAGTTTCATTTGATGGTTGTAATTGCATTGCTCATGATCCCTAATTCTATATAATAGGGATAATTCTTCTTAGCTTATTGTAGATTATTGTATTGTAGAGAGCAATACAGAATTGTATATGTGAATCATTCCAGGTTGTTGGAGTTGATTGTGACTCTTGAGGGAAAGAGATCTAGTGAGAGATCTGTACATCTGAGAGAGGTGTGGAAGAAAGAAGTTTCTTCAATTGTATTCCTTCTGTAAAGAGTTTAATACAATTTTTTAGGGTGGTTTCTTGTATCTATGTTTCTTTGCTATTTCTGATTCTAGTTACTTATCTTTCTGATTGATTTATGCATTTAGTTGCTTGCTAATAGTAATCAACCTTGTTGGTTGATCCCCAACATCATGATGGTAAGATAAATTATTATGTAAGCTTTGGGTAAATATCATATCCAATTATTTATCTAATATATTATGAGTAAATTATCTTGTTATTTCTCTCCAATATTTAAAGTATGTAATGAAACTTTCATCGGTCTTCTATTTAGTTTGGACTAAGTCCACAAATGTAATCACTTGTTCATGATTATATGAAAAAATTTATACTGACTTATTTGAAATATCATTGAATTTAGGTATATTATTCTTCAGTAATTTCAAAATCCATTCCAAGGCTTGTTCAACCAAACTCCTTGGAAAGAGCAAAATAAATTATATGTTGTTATATGCCACTAGCTAACATGTAACAAGGAATTTTTTTAGATGCTCTTTTAGGTCACCTTTGTCTTTGTATTTATCAAATTTAGGTGTCTCATAACCTGTTGTAAATGGTATTTTTAGATACTCCATGTTGAATGGATAAGAACATATTTCATCTAGTTTGTATTTATTTGTTTGCTTTATAATTTGTATAGCTTGAATTGCATGCTTCATTTATTGCAACTCTTGGGAAAGAAATTTAGATGGATTGGCCTATTGTTGTTGAGGTTGCATGGTTAAAGTTGGATTACTTTGATCAAGGTAATAATAATTTGAAATGTTTGTTGAATTGGTTTGATAACTAGGTATACCTATCCATGCATTAGGATTATATTATGGATATAGAATTCACTATTGTTGAAACACATTCTAGTTTGGATTATCTACATAACCTTGGCTAGTGAATTATGGCTATGATATGGCATTTGGATCTATAAGATGTGTCGGTATTATTAGTTTTGAGAGGTAAATTGTTTCCTTCTCATCAAACCTTATTGTATATAGGGAACATGTTATTGACTAGATTCCTATTGTTAAATGTGTTGATAGTTAGATCCTTGTTTCACATGTGATACCTATTAGGTGAAAGGAAATTATTTCCTAGTATATGGTACTTATATGTAAGAACCTTATTATTAGTTGAATACTTATTTTTGTATGGGTACTTATTGTTGGTTAGGTAGTTATTGGGGGTTTTATACGTGTTGTTATTAACCAACTAGCACTTTTAGACAAATTGATCTAGGTGGATCCATGTACCGTTCTATTTTTAAAAAGTCTTCAAATTATGTTCACATCATTTTCACATCATATAATTTGTTGAGATATTTCTATCACTTCTTTTAGAATGAAAAATGGAGTCTGGATGCTCAAGATATAGCCAGTTGAAGAAATCTTGCAATAGGTAAAAAAAGGGGTGTCGAAAGTGACATGGCACTGTGGAAATATTCCAAGTGGATCAATAAACATTTGAAACATGGAAAAATAATTAGGTGAAAAAAAAATTGGTTTGGTGTTTTTTATTCACATGTTATTTGAAATTTTCAAACATTTAAACAAGGTGCCAAAGGCCAAACTGCCACATCACCTACCACGTCATCCCACCAATCATGCTAATACCAAGTCAAAGTGTGGCCTAAGTTAGTGCATAATTATTAGGCATTTGAAAATATCTTCAAAATGTCTATTTTAAGCATGAAAAACCATTTTCCCAAAAAATATGGGACAAAACAAAGTCAAATCACGCCTAGAAAGAAGGAAAGCTGACCTTTTCACTCTTTCCAAGCACCTAGAAAGGTGGGAGGTAGTTTTGAACCTTGCACCTAGGGCATAAAAGGTTAATGCCTTGACCAATTTATCCATGGAGGTCAAATTTTTATAAAAGGGACTAATTTCTACTTGAATAGACATAGAAAGCTGACTGTGTATGGAGTTTTAAGAAGGTTAGAGTCTTATTTTTGCTTTGTACGGCCTTGGGCCTTTATTTTCAGGTCTAAGAGATATATTTACAGGCAAAAAAAGATTAGAGAAGGTGAATTGAAGACTTTTATTGATTTTGGAAGCCATTTTTGGCATAAAATTAATGAGAATGGTCCTCACTTCGAACGAACCTGGAGACGTAGGCTATTGAAGCTGAATTCCATTATAATTTATTTACTCCAAAGTTAAAGAAAAAGTCATAAAATAGAAAGATATTTTAAATGCAAAAGTGAGTTATTCAAATTTGCCACACTTGCATTTTCAGTTTACAGATCAAATTTTTGGTATTAGAGCAATTGTTATTTAACAGTGATTGCTAGTGTATGTTGACAAGGTCTAAATCCCAAAAGGGTGAAGGAAAACTCATTGAGTATAATCCAGATATTGGTTTAAGGTGTGCTTCAAGGATGGCTATAGAGGAGATGGAATCTAAACAAGATTTCCATTGAGCCTTCATGGACATGAGAAGCATGGTTGAGGAACTATACTGTGACAAATAAAGGAAATCTGAGAATGAAAAAGAAGGTGATTCATGAGAATCAAAAGGTAAACAAACCAAAAAACCTTCTTCATTGGATGACATTAAAACAATTGTGGAATCTCTCCCTTCACTAAAATTGGATATTAAGTTTGAATTACCAATGTTTAATGGTGAAGTTAATGCTAAAAATTTGGATAATTGGGTCAAGCAGATTGAAGTTTATTGCAACGTCCAAAAGATTATAGGGGATGCATCAAAAAATCATTTGGCTACTCTTCGTATGGGAGGCATAGCTCTCATCTAGTGGGAGAGTAAGTTGAAGGAATCCAAGCTTCAAAAAGGTAACTCAATTTCTACTTGGAATGAATTTATTGAAGAACTCAAAATGCAATTCTATCCTTTAGGCTATATGCAACAAGCCATGATGGATTGGCAAATTTTCAGGCAAGGAAAAGGCCAAAATGTTCAAGATTATACATAAGAATTTGAGAAAAAAGCTTTACTTTTGAATGTTCTTCTATACACACAAGAAACACTGCTAAAATATATAGGTGGGCTGCATAGTTACTTAAGACATATGATTCTTATGTTCAATCCCACTAATTTAGATGTAGTATGTGTTCAAGCCACTCATTTAGACGCTAGAGGGAACAATCAAAAGAATCTTTTCCTAAAGTAAAAAGTAAGCAATCTAATGTTAAGCAATCCAAAGGGGAAAGTTCATCAGGAAAGGGTAAATAGAAATCCACTTATACTGTTAAAAAAGAAGAAGGAAAACCATTTTGTAATCATTTCAAGAAAAATCACGATGAGTCTAAGTGTTGGAAACTACACCTTGAGTTAAGGCCTAAGAGGTATCAAAAGAAAGAAAAGAAGGCTAATGCTATGGTTCAGGACTTAGGTTCAGATTCAGGTGATGAAACTAAGATCACAGCTATGGGATTACATAATGATTTTTCTCTTTTAGTTTCTAGCACTAAGTCATCAAATGATGCATATTCTTCTAAATATAATTTTGTGCATGTTGATAAGAAAATAAATGAATTGTTCCACATTAGAGTTCTTTCAAAACATACTAAGATTGACACTCTATTTGATAGTGGTTCACAAGCAAATTTAATTTCTAAAGAGGTTGTTAAGAAGCTAGGCCTACAAACCAATCCCCATCCAAAGCCTTATCCACTAGGTTGGGTGTGTGATAATGTGAAGCTAAAAGTCTCACAAACTTGTAGACTAAGGTTTGCCATCACATCCAAGTTTGTAGATGAGGTTGAGTTGGATGTTGTTCCATTGGACATATGTGGGATTTTTTTGGGAAGCCCATATCTTTATGATAGAAAAGTAATCTTCTATAGAGAGGAGAATAAGTACTTTCTTGTTAAGGATGGCATTAAATATATAGTTAGAGCACATCACATTAGAACAAGTCTTTCCTTGGTTACAGCAGGGCAAATGAAAAGACTAGTTAATTTAAGCAAGACTTTTTGTCTCATGTTGATTAAGTCTAAGGAAATATAATATTCTCAAGCTTTAGAAAAGTGTGATCCTAGACACAAGAATGAATTTGTTGAAATCATTTCTACTTACGATGATGTATTTTAGGATCCTAAGGGCTTACCCCCTAAAATGGGAGCTCAACATGAAATTCAGCTATTACAGGATTATCTTCTCCCTAACATTGGCATGTACATGTTATCAGTGGTGGAAAATGAGTAAATCAAAAAATAGGTAATGGATGTATTGGATAGAGGTGTTATTCATCCAAGTTCATCTCCTATTGGTTCACCAATTATTTTGGTGCCAAAGAAAGATGACACTTGGTGAATGTGTGTTAATTTTCATGCTTTAAACAAAATTACTATTAATAATCGTTACCCTCTTCCTTATATTGATGATTTATTGGATCAATTAAAACATGCTATTTATTTCACTAAGCTGGATTTGAGAAGTGGATATCATCAAGTAAGAATAAATGAAAGTGATGTGTGGAAAACCACATTTAAAACAAAATAGGGATTGTTTGAACGGTTTGTTATGCCTTTTAAGTTATGTAATGCCCCGGCTACATTCATGAGATTGATGAATGATGTTTTTAGATAGTTCCTTGATGATTTTGTTATACTTTACTTAGATGATATATTGATTTTCAACAAGTCTTGGGAAGAGCATGTTATCCACATTAAGAAAGTCATGGATGCATTATGAAGGGAAAAACTTTATCTAAAAATGTCAAAATGTGAATTTGGCAAGACCTCTTTGATATACTTGGGTTACATTGTAGGACATGGTAAATTTAAAATTGATCCTGCAAAAGTGGTAGTCATTATTAATTGGCCTACACCCACTAACACAACTAAGGTTAGAAGTTTTCTTGGTGCAGTACAGTTTTGCCAAAAGTTTAATGCTCAATTTTCATATATTGCATCACCTATGCATTCTTTGACAAGTGTGAAATAGGTCTTTTAGTGGGGAGGCAAACATCAAAAAAGCCTTCAACACTTTGAAAGAAAAGATAAGTAATACTCTAGTCTTGGCACTTCCTGATATACAACAACCATTTGAGATTGAGATGGATGCAAGTGAGTATGCTATGGGAGCTATTTTAATGAAAGGTAAGAAACTAGTTTGTTATCATTCTGAAACCTTTACAAGTGTAGTAAAAATATATCTAACTTATGATAAGGAATTATATGCATTGGTTCAAAGTGTTAAAAATTAGAAACATTAATTAATGGGCAAAGAAATAATAATACATACAGATCATCAGCCCTTATAGTATCTCCAATCACAAACTAAGCTACAATAGTCTAGACATTTTCATTGGATGGGTTTCTTAAAACAATTTCATCTTGTGATCAAGAATAAAAAAGGAATTCAGAATAAGGTTGTAGATATGCTATCTAGGCCTCATATGGTTGTTGCATCTATTCTTTTACAACATGGCTCTTTGTCTCATGAAAGTTATAAATAACAATATGTGAATGATCTTGATTTTCAGGATGTTTATAAAGACTTGATGAGTAGTTGACAAGTAGAAGAATTGGACTATCATGTACACAATGATCTTTTGTATCATTTGGGTAAATTATGTATTCCTCAAAATGAGAGGTTGCACATGATTAGAGAAGCACATACTTCTCTTATTTTTGGTCATTTTGGAGTTGCTAAATTAGTTGCACATTTGAAGATGTATTGTTATTGGCCTCATATGCAGGAAAATGTTGCTAAATATATAAAGGGATGTACCCTTTGTGCCACAAGTAAACCTAGTAATAGTAAACTGGGATTTTATACTCTACCTGTTCTTACTCGCCCCTAGGAAAGTATCTCCATGGATTTTGTGGGGGGGGGGGGGTTGCCTATGACACAAATAAAACATGACTATCTATATGTGGTTGTGGATAGATTTAGAAAAATGTGTGTTTTAATTCCTTGCACTAAGCAAATTAATAGTGAAGGCACTGCACATTTGTTCTTTAAACATGTATGGGTTCATTTTGGTTTGCCTACTTCAATTATTTGTTATCGATATTCTCAATTTATTGGGGAGTTTTGGTCAACTTTGTGGGGACTAATGGACAATAAATTAAAAAAGAGCACTACATTTCATCCAAAAACCAATGGACAAACAGAGGTTGTGAACCACACTATAGTACATTTGCTTAGGGGTTATAGCAATAAACATCCAAAGTTATGGGATGAATAATTGTGTTACATACATCATGCATATAACTGGGCACTTCAATCTTCTACTATGAAATCTCCATTTGAAGTTTGTTATGGATACTTGCCTAAATCTCCTCTAGATGTTTGCTATGGACAGGATACAACTGTTGGAGAACCAAAAGAAGCCATTCGAGCCAAGAAGTTCATTGAACAAATATAACTCATACATCAGACTGTTCATACTCACTTGGAGAAAAGTCAAGCCAAGTATAAAGCTAGGCATGATAAACATCGTATTGATCACCAATTATTGTAGTTGATATGGTATGGCTTCACATTAGTATGGAAAGACTAATAGGTGAAGGTAAAACATTGAAACCAATTTAGTATGGTCCTTTTTAGATAACAGAAAAAATTGGCACAAATGCTTTTCGATTAGATTTACCATCTTACATGTAGATTTATTCAGTTGTAAATATGGAAAATCTGAAATTGTATGATCCTCTAATGATAATTGATCATGATGAAAGTGTATCCATTCCTTCTATTGATGATTTTTCTCTTAAATATCGAATAAAATTACAGGAAGATACTATACTTGGTAGGAATAGGTGGACTTCGTGAAGAGGTAATGTTGAATATCTTTGTGTTGGTCTCAAAGGGATGTACCCAAGCAAGGCTAGATGGATGGAAGTTAGAAAGGTGAGGGAAAAATACCCTCACCTCATTACCAATTAATTTCAACTTTTGGAGGTCCAAAAGTTCCCAGTGGGGAGGAATGATCTAGATGGATCCATGTACCATTCTATTTTTAAAAAGTCTTCAAATTCTATTTGAATCATTTTCAAATTGTATAATTCATCGAGATCTTTCTAGCGCTTCTTTTGGAATGAAAAATGGAGTCTGGATGCTCAAGATATAGCCAGTTGAAGAAATCTTGTGATAGGTAAAAAAAGGGGTGTTAAAAGTGACGTGGCACTGTGGAAATATGCCAAGTGGATCAATATCCATTTGACACATGGAAAAATAATTAGTTGAAAAAAAATTGGTTTGGTATTTTTTATTCACATGTTATTTGAAATTTTCAAACATTTAAACAAGGTGCCAAAGGCCAAACTGCCACATCACCTACCACGTCATCCCACCAATCATGCTAGGACCAAGTCAAAGAATGGCCTAAGTTGGTGCCTAAGTCTTAGGCATTTGAAAATATCTTCAAATTATCTATTTTAAGCATGAAAAACCATTTTCCCAGCAAATGTGGGACAAAACAAAGTCAAAGCGCACCTAGAAAGAAGGAAGGCCAACCTTTTCAGTCTTCCCAAGCACCTAGAAAGGTGGGAGGCAATTTTGTACCTTACATCTAGGGCGCAAAAGGTTAATGCATTGACCACTTCAACCATGGAGGTTGAAGTTTTATAAAAGGGACTAATTTCTACTTGAATAGACACAGAAAGCCGATTGTGTAAGGAGTTTTAAGAAGGTTAGAGTCTTATTTTTGCTTTGTACAACCTTGGGCCTGTATTTTTAGGTCTGAGAGATATATTTATAGGAAAATAGAGATCAGATAAGGTTAATTGAAGACTTGTATTGATTTTATAAGCCATTTATTGCACAAAATTAATTAGAATGGTCCTCACTTCAAACAGACCTGGAGACGTAGGCTATTGAAGTTGAACTCCATTATCAATTTGCTAGTGATATCTTCTAATTTTTATCTACTGATTTATAATTTTGATCTTCATTTTTTATTTTGGTTATAATTTATGTACTCCAAATTTAAAGAAAAAGTTAGAAAATAGAAAGATCTTTTAAATGCAAAAGTGAGTTATTTGAATTTGCCACACTTGCATTTTTAGTTTACAGATCACCAATATAAACATGTTGTTGGTTAAGAAATGTTTGTAGTTATTGAGGTATATTTCTATGTGCCTTTTGTGGTGGAACACTTTTTTCCCCTATTAAGGTGGCAGAGTGTGCTTCACTTGTGGTGGTGGTAAATTGGTCTATTTTTGGGTCATTTACCTTGTTGCACACTTGAAGAAGCAACTGGTTGAGGAGTGGAGGTTGATTGTTAATTTTGGGAGATAGGTATACCTATCCCCTCTTGTTATAATCCACTCATGGAATTATTTTGAGGAATATTTTTTGTGTTTCTCAGTGGTATATTGGAACTAATTTGGTTTAAATTGGAATGCACTTACATGCTATCCATAATTTTTTGAGTAAGGTCTTCCATTTAAGTGGTAACCTCTTCAATCAAAATAGTGACATTACATGTGTCACAAACTAGTGTGTTTTTACTAAATGGGTCTATGTTTCAATTTGTATACCATGAAGCATCTATTTATTTCCTTTTTCATAGATTTATCTTAATAAGTAACATGTTATAAATAGACCTTGCATTAATATTACAAGCTAGGTTGAGATAGTTTTGGTAATCTTGTACTATTTCATTTATTTGTCCATAGGTTCATTCTCTTTTATTAGTGTTCCTTAGTTTTAATACAAAATTTGGATTAAATATTGACTATAACTAGTTGATGCATGTTCAAATTATTGGATTTTAGGTTCAATACTATGAGTTATGATCAAACTACTCAAAATTTCATGTGGGAAGTCTAGCGGAAACTTATCTCCTACCTCAATGATTTTGATGTAATTTTCTCTTTGTTCTATAAAAAATGAGGCTCAAACAAGTACGGATCATAGCTTGTCTGTGTTAGTGTTGTAACATAGTAGGGCTCTTAATGTTGGCTTTGTTTAATGTTAGACATTACTTGAGCAAGGTATGTCATTTGATCTTGTTCTTGGCCCAAATAATAAGGTGAAGTCACTAATACTATGTTAATAGATCTGACCTTTGTTTAATGTATGTAATGTTATAAGATGGATAGTGGTCTATCTCATAAACTACTTTATCATCATATGACTCTTGAACAAAAGGGTCACTGGTCACAAAGCTCTCATAGTTTGGATTAAACATAGTCTTATTATGTGTATAATGAGGCATGTTTAGATTTATGGCTAGTTCTTGTGAAAATAAGAAGTCTAAAGGTAGAAAAAAATTGAGGTCTAAAAATAAACAATCAACCTTTGGCTCTATAAAAGAGTCCAAAGGGTAAAACAACTATACTAGGTAGAGTCAAAGACAAAATAAACTTAAAACCAGTCTAAAAAATGATACTAATTTTCCCAAAGGAAGTTATAATTAGTGGCAAAGTTAATACAAAAGCTCAAAACTCATCTATTGATAAGTTACTAATTTTTTGAAAGGTGGTTATAATCAGTGACAAAAATAACTAAACAAATTAGAACAATTATGAATTATGATCAAAGGATAACAATGATTTTCCAAAAGGTGGTTATAATCTTTTATTTTGAAAAATAAAGCTAGACTCAAAAATAAAAAACTCAAACAAGAACTTGAAAACAAAATAAACTAAGGTAGTTGGCTTGGATAAACTCAATAAAAATAATCTAGTGCTAAGGTGATTGGCTCAAATGATACTTGGTAATTGGCTCACTACGACTTGATATTTTATTCACAAGAAGCTAACTGAATAATTGAACTAGGACACTTAAAACATAATAAACTTCAAACAAGGCACATGCAACAACTTGCCTAAAAGGACTCTCAAACAAGGCACAAAATAAACAACCACTATTAGGTCTAAGTAAGGGGTCTTTTAGATCAAATAATAAATCAACCCAAGTAGCACAATTCAAACACAAAAGGTAGACAAGTTAAGCCTAAATTATGTGATGCTTTGACATAAACTTGATTAGTTTAGGATTAATACTTCAAAAGGTTGAGTTTCAAATTTAATGCAAAAAGAACTAGATATTCTAAGGCAAAGTGCTAAAACCAAAATGGGAAGCATAACCACACATTTGCAATAAAAGAATAATAATTATTTGGAACTCGGTTTCAAAAATGATAAGTATTTTGAAACTATTTAGGCATCATAATGATTCTCCTTCAAATAAATGATATGATAATGGTTTTAGACTTAAAAATCCAAGGCAAATGTTTTAGATAAAATGGGTAGGATAATAATACACCATTTAAACAAGTGACATACAAATGGATTTGGAATAAAACACTAAGTCAAAAGTGTGACATAAAACAACAAAGTAACACCTCTTAGGCTAAAGGGGTGTGGGTGTGAAAACAAAGTTATGATTTTAGACTTATTTTTTAACTTGACAATACAAACAAATGATTTTAGTCTAAAAACAAATATGTAAATCAAAGAAAATATAAATAACACTAATATCTTATCTTATCCCTAAAATTGATATGGTTGTACGTATATTTTGACAAAGTTTTCATCAACATACTAATGCTCAAAAGGAATTAATTGTAAATTCAAAAATTATAGAACAAGTGTAGGTAGATTTTTTATGCCCCCCTCTATCTCTCAAACATTAGTACATAAAACAAAATTAGAGTGAATATCACTTGGAATTTGGAAATAAATTCTATAATGAGTGGGGTTGACTAATATCTATAAGTTTTAAACAAATTAAATAGTCCCAAGTATGGATAACACATAGGCATAATCACGTCAATTGGGTTCATACCTATTAACTTTCTATTCAAGGGTCTATTCTTTTGCATAAAAACTCTAACCATGTACTACTTAGTATATTCTAATGTTTAGTAAGACCTAACATAGGTTTTCATTAGGATATAAGAGGTTAGCTACTCAACCCATTTGCAATCCAGGTATCACATGTCTAATTTATATAACCCACTTTGGAGTGGGTTTGGTGCATTATTGGGAGATGAAACCCCATGTCAGTGCACCATTAGAGAAATTGTGAGGGAGAAACTAACTCCCACCCACAAGTTAAATGTAAAAAATTAAAATGGAAAAACTGTAAAGGTCATTTTTGGGTCACCCAAATCACTCAAAGCTTGGGGAGAGCATAAGCAACATTTTTCTAGAAAAGACCAAATAGACAAGGTAATAAACTAAGTGATTTTGGTTACCCATGTTCCCTAAAGGAGACAGGGGGAGAGCATACATGCAATTATTTCTAGTTTAACATAATCAAAGAATCTAAATAATGAACTTTTAAATTAGCTAATAACAAAAAACAAATATAAAGTGAAGAAGCTCTTAAAAATTATAACTAAAATATATGTTCTTTTGAATAACATTAACTCAAATGTGATTGAAATTTTTTGGCCTCTTAGCCTTGTCTGCACTCATCAAATATTTTTAAACTAAAATAAAAGTGTGATTAGGTTGATTTTAGGAACCAAACAAAAGTGTATATGATATTTAGAAATGCCTAATCTTCTCTCTCCACCTTAGTTCCTGCAAAAATGTTGGGGGGTTTGCTTGTCTCTAGGACAAAAATCAAATGAGAAAATAACATTTCATTTTTAACTCTCATGTTTTTAAAAAACATAGAGTGAAGATACCGTTTAATAAGTCAAAACCATCATCTTCATGAGGCCATTATTTTCATGTAAGTATAGACATAGATAGAGAGTAGTTTTAGTGAAACCACTAGTTAGATCAAGTGAAGCTGCTAAATATAGTATAAAAATAGGTGAAGCCTCTAAAACTAAGTGTTATTTTATCTAGAAAACCCATTATTTATCAAGGTATAAGCCACCGAATCTAAGTGGCAAAGTTTTTATTTATTAAGTCAAATCCATTATTTCAAAGCTTCCATTTTTTTACACAAATAAAGATCACAAATAAAACACGGGAATAGTAAATCCACTGTTACATTGGGTAAAGTCAATGATTATAGAAAAAATAGAATGACATTAATTTTAAGGCTAAAACTCTAAACTTGAAGAATTAAATTCATTTGTTAGAAAACTAATAGTTTCAAATCATTCTCCTTGGCCATAGGGGATGTGTGGTCTCATCAGGTATGACATTATATATCTTAGGTGTTCAAAGTGTACACAACATGTAGATTAGTCCCTTACTAGTCCAAATAAAAAAATCAAGCATAATAAAACACTAGCACTAAACACTCTTGCTTAAGAACTAGGGAAAGCATAACATAGTAAATAAGATCATAAAATAGAGATAAAAATAACACAATCAATTGACCTATTTTGTCAAATTTGATGCTTGCTTATTGTCATTAGGATGTTCATGCTTAGACTATGAAAATTAGAGTCTTATAGCAATGCATCTCCATGGTTTTATCACTTCTCCAATGTCACTCATGGCTTGGTGTGAATTTTGAAATAAAAAGGGCATTATAACACTACTCTTAAATACTTCTTGAAGGTATTCTAGCAGAATAACCTTAAAAACATAAACTTATTGGTATATGGTGTGGGCATTTGTACTTATAGTTCTAAAAACTAATTCTAACCCTAAGGAGGTTAGGTTAAATTCTTAATTTTGTTGAGTCTAACATAACCTACATTGAGTCAGGGTAACCCTAGTTTGGGTCAAATCACTCATGAAATCCTGGCACCTCAGTTCTAGATATTTTTTAGGCATGACAACTCACTTTAGATATTTTTGAGGTTGTGACTCATAATTCTGGAATATTCATGAATTAATAAATCACTTAATTAGCTCCTTTGACCTTTGACTTCATATTTGGCTAAAAAATCCTTTTTGGTAAATAAAATTCATGAATTTGATTTGGAATTTTTGTTTAGGTAATTTAATTAATATTTGTGATGTAATTAATATTGTTTAGTGATTTCTATCTTTTTGAATTTGTTTTAAATGCTTTGAATTAATAGCTTAATAGGTCAAAAGTGTCAAATTACTAGGTCATAATTTGATTAGGTTTGAAACTGAACTAGGTTATTGGTGCATACAGGTTAATATGCCAAATAACCTATCCTTATCACATTTCTAGGAAATTAAATCCATTACATAGATGAATTTGGGTAAATTAGGTGATCTCTAGGCTTAAATTGTGTATTTTTCTAGAAATTGAATTACATCTTGATTTAGGCATGAAAGTGGCCAAAACTAAGTGTCTACACCTATGCCTATTCTAGGGCCTCCTTTCCATACCTCCTCTATCATACCCTAGTTTAATGTTCCTTTAGATGTTGGGGTCATGGTCTAGTAAGGAGAAGGGGTCAAAAACCTAACCACCATGTTACATAAGTGTATGTAACACAAGCATCTGTATCCCTACATGTATAAAACCATGTTATAGGTTGTACTATGTCAAAATATGTGATGAATTAGACCCTAATTAATATCAATTCCCACTCTTGAATTTCACATGTAACATGTATAAAAAAGTGGGATCCATCTGGAAAATCTTGATGAAATTCAAACTTTCACTATACATGATTTGACTTATATCTCTCCACGACAAAGTTATGGAAGCTTATAACATAACATAGTATCAACATGTACTAAAAATGAAGCCAACCTCCATCTAGTCAAACTACATACCCAATTATAGTTGCCAGATAAAATTTACATCTACCATCTCATCGATGACACACCAATAGAAATATAAATATTCATGATCACCTTGTACCCTTGCACCCATATTCACCCACCCATAGGCCAATGGATCCTCCCGTAGCCTATGAAAAAATTGTCCAACATGTTGCTCTATAGTGATATGCTGCTAAGCATAGACCTAGAGGAGAGTGATATGACCAATACTATGTTGACTTTGATACACAATTATATAAAGATCTTTGTATAGCTATGTTAGTATGACCGTGCCCCATGAGAAATGTGTAGTGTGATCTAGTATGTCCCACACTATGCCTATTATCCCAATATAAAAATATCAACCATTCTTGATAGGCAACATGAGGCTACTGACAAGAGCCATCAAAATTATTACATCTTGGGGCATTATGCCTTGTAGTGGATGTGGTGGTACTCCTAGAACAATTATTGGAGGCCAATCTAGGTCCTCCAATGCATCAATATATATATATATATATATATATATATATATATATATATATATAGACCCATTAATAAAAAATAGGTATATGAGTCTAATCAAATCATCCAAAATAAAAATTTGACCTGCTAAAATCTAATAGATCTATTAACCTCGAAGTGGCAACCTAGAATCTAATGAACATATTTAAGAGTCACTATCACCTCTTTAGTTGATAGATTGAAGGTGGATGTCTTTGAATGTCAGTGCTTTATTGAGGATGCCAAGTAGGTGTAATCAACTTGAACATACGAATATGATCTATATGTCACAAATTTATTTCCTTCAATAGCCCCATGACCTCATATATCATAATCCTAGGCCAATATATGAACCACGGTCATCAATCCAGTGTTGTCAAGACTCTTGCGTGCTCTTTCTCAACATAGCAAAATAGAATCTATTTAGTTATTTGTCTATTGTCATTCTACTAGTTGATCAATCTACCATTTTATTCTATTTTTGGACAAAGAACAATCTTCTTCTATCTTATTTTTTACTTCTTCTTGGACCATTTTCCATTTTTGACAAATTCATTATTCTCCTTGGAAACCTTTCCATTCTATAGAGCATCTTCACTATTTAGGGCAACCTCATCATTTCTACATCATAATTATTTTTCTTGTTAGTTCACCATTTGAATAGTGATACTACCATTTGAACTACACTTTTATTATTCTGGCAAAAGCATTTTTGATGTTTTGGTGATTTTATACTATTTTGGCAATATCTCAATTTCCTCATGACATCATCATTTTCCTAGCATTCCCATCATTTATGTTATCAACCTCATTGTTTATCTCTTCAAGATCAACAAGGTTATTTTTCATCTAATGATAGGGATTAATAAATGTGATTAATGACAAACTTAAAACTAAAAACGGTACCTATCGATACCTCATTCTGTGATGGTCATTTATATTCTCAAATGCACTCACCAAGTATCAGTGGTAAGGGATATTAGCCATTTTGCCATCCTTTCTTGCATACAAATGTCAAAGCTCAAGTTTTAAATTATGAAGGGTGAAAAATGATGGATTTTCACTCCCCTCAGGAGTGAATTTATAGTAAAATTTTTAATTCCCCTTGGACCTATTGTTACCCCATTTTCTTCACAGGATGTTCATTTTAGGCTTGATTATTCATTTTTCGAGTAGTTCCTTATAATTACTCTATTTTTTCATCATATTTTTCTAAAATATGTTTTATTTTATTTTGGTTGAGGGTTGACCCATCAAAATTTAAAAACAAAACCATCCTCCCCTCGAGGAGGCATCATGGGCCACACAAACACTAATTGGGGAATTTTATAGCCCCATTCTTCTTATAACCCATGAAGAATTTAATAGAAAGCAGGAACTAATTTATTTATTCTAATTGTGATCATTCTAAGATACCTTTTTATTCTTTTAAAATCCATTTCTTTAACCAAATGTCTTTCCATGCCTTCTCAAATATGGGTAAAATGTAAACATTTAATTCTTACCACTATCATTTTGAAATTGTAAGTCTGAATGACTTTACATAATAAATGCACAAATTAGACCAAAATCACCAAAACATTATAATTTATTTGTGCACATCATGTCTAAGTACCAAACCATGTTAACATATATTTAATTAGGCATTACCCTATACAAAGTCATTATATTCCTATAATTTATCTCTAGTAAAATTGTGGCTTATTAAATTGACCTTCTCAATCACTAAAATCCTTTTATTCATCCACACATGTCATGTGCATGTGCCGATTCATGTCAAGGCATACCTAATTATGGAATTACCTTATACATAATTATCACCTTCTTTTGATTCAATTGCAACCAAAATGTGATCAAGAAAATTAACATTTTCAATAATTATGATTAAATGAATGGCCAAATTCTAATAATTGCAAAAAGACTAAGTAAAATCATTAATCAATCCAAACCAGATTAAAATATTAAGTGAAAATCCCATGGAAACTTGATGAATATATAATATTATAAATTCATAATTTAACAAATATCTATAAATATGATGTCATGCTGATTTCATTAGCCTCAAAGTCAAAAGTGGGAAATATCAATATCAATGCAATAAATATCAGAATTAAGGCTAGCCATGCCTTATTAATGCCCCATTTGCCAAAAACATAAAGGCATTTGACCTCCCAACCCTGACCTAAGATTAACCACACATGGGTTAGAGTCAGTTAGAAAACTATAAATACAAGTGGCATGACCATAACCATTAAGTTTTTTTAGGTGGAAATAAACTAATAAAAAATATCATCAAGAAGTTTCAAACCTTATTATATCTTCACCCAATCAAGATCCAAGATCTATTAGTGTAAGGAAAGATGTTGCAGGGTATTGCCCTACCACATTGACAAAGACTTGGAGCACCAAATCTAGGCACAAACATGATTAATGGACCAATCTTGGAGGATAGTCACTTAGGGAAGGCATTTCTTGTGTTTCCTTATCTAGTTTCTTGAGTCTATTGATCCATACCCCTCGAAGGAGTAGGCCTAATAATGTTAGTTATTTATGTTTGTAATTTTTTTAATGTACTAATGTATGAACTAACTTATTTTACAACCCTATTCTATAATATATTTAGAAATAATTATTCTACGTATGGTAATTGTAAGTAACTAATGATTAAGGTCCATTTTTGTATATGAAACTTAGTCAAAGATAAAATATAAACTTTATAAAACTCATATCATAGTCATTTTTTGTAGTTTGTAATTTATTGTTAGGCGATTTTTCATAGGTACCATGATTTATAGTTGTATAAAAGGTAGATTTACTAAAAAAAATCTATAAATAATGATGAGACCACCAAATGCTTACTAGTATAGCCTCATCCATGCTTAGTCCATGTCTTTTTCCATGTAAATCTCATAACTATCCATCACTAATGCAAATGAACGAAAAAAGTTATGATTTTGTGTGTTCATTAATATCTATATGTGTTATGTTGTGAATTATTGATGATTTTCCTTAATTGAATTATATTGGTGTAACTTTATCTAACAAGCATTTGAAGGGTCATGTAAAGATGTATAATCTTTCCAAAGCCATAGTTTCTATAGGCTGCCCATAGCAACTGTATTATTCACCTATAGGATGTCTGTAGCCATTGCCAAGTGCCTACAACAATTATAGGTTTCACCTAAAGGTTTCCTATAGCCACTATAGAATTCCCATAGAAACTATAGGATTCACCTATAGGCTACCTGCAACCACTATAGAGTGCCCATAACAACTGTAGGCTTCACCCACAGGTTTCCTATAGCCAGTACAAAATACCCAAAACAACTGTAGGCTCCACCTATAGGTTTAATGCAACCAAGTTCCTAAAACAACTAAATGTTTCACCTATAGATTTCCTGTAGCTACTTAAGAGTACCTACAACTACTATGCAAAGTAGAGTCATTATTGAGGAGACCTTGTAGACACATCCAATTATCTTGGGAAACCAAATGAAAGATTAAGAAGAGTCATAATTTTTTTATGAATTCCCTACATGCAAGGAGAGTTTGGATGTGCTTCCAAGGATGGTAAAGCCAAGGATAATGAGAAAAGACAAAATAAAATAAAATATAAAAATAGTATTTCTTGTCTCTAACCCCATCAAACCTAAAATAAGTAAATTCAGTTACTAACTACTTGAAGGTTGACTGGGGTAGTTTCTAAGTATTTATATTCTTTCCTAGTTTGATGTTTTTGGTTAAGAGTTATTAAAATACCTTTTCTATTTAAAGGCAGCACCTAAATCATACTAAAATTTAGATAATTTTGAGGAACTAATACCAAATTTTTTTACTATATCCTTTGTATCCAAATTTGAGTAATGAGAAAGTTGAATTTGTAAGAAGTTTGTGAATTCTCTCAAAGAGGGACTGGAGTTCAATTATGAATGAGTAAGGCCCCCCCTTAAAACAAGTTTCTATGAATATCCTAACCCTCTTTAATTATTAGTGTGTTGTGTAAGTTAAGTTTACTATTAAGTTTGATTATATAAGTGTGGTGCATGTATTATACATAATTTTGGAATAGTTCTATAATTATATCATAGCAATTTCATAATATATCTATCTAGTAAATTTAGCATAAGTTTATTGCACTACAACTAGCAAGTTTATTTATTAATCAGTAATGCATATATAGTGTTGACATTCTTGAAAAGCTTATCCACCCAGGGTTGACAATTAATGTTTAATCAGACTAGTGAATCTGGTAATCATTGGGTAATTAGTTTACACAACATTTTGGCATCATTATTAAGGAGGGTGTCAATTATTGCTTCTTAAATCAATCATTATTATTTTCTTTTTGTTTAATACACTGTTCTACCCAACCAATTAAGTTAAGTGAGGACACTGTAGTGTCTTATGCTAGATGTCTAAGTTCCTAGACATATAGTTCCAGTCGAGCAAGTCGAGTGAGGGAACTATGGTGTCTTATGATAGATGTCTAAGTTTTTACAAGTAAAAAATGTACAAGTTACTTCTCGTTTCTAGAACTCATTTCTTGCAAAAGTGATTTATTTTTGACAAAGAGTACTTTAAATTTTCCTGCTTTCTAGAATAATTTTTTTTTTCTAGAATATTTTTTCTACTTTATAGAATAAATTATCTTACTTTCTAGAATAAATTTTCTTGCTTTATATAATAAATTATCTTACTTTCTAGAATAAAGTTTCATGCTTTCTAGAATAAATTTTCATGCTTTCTAGAATAAATTTTTATGCTTTTAGTAGTTAATTTGTATTGCTTTCTAGATGTAAAATTTCAATTCTGTTTGTTTTGATTTCAACATTCTTTTATTTTTGCATTTAAAAAAATGGTTTGAAACAACCCCTTTTGAGACACAAAAAAATGAAAAACTAACTTTGTGCAGTAAGGGATAGGATGGCTAAAGGAGTGGTATAACGTTTATGCAGAGAGAAAGAGATTCTTGAGGGAGATTCCTACCAAACAAGCCACAAGTTTTTTCTAGGAAATAACCATAAATACCTGCAACAACTAAGAACCATATTGAAGATTATACCATAATTTAGAAGGATCTTGAAGAAGAAAACACTACAAATTGAAGGAGGTAGTTTGTAGAAGAAGCACTATTGGCTTTGAGAAAGGAGACAAAAGTAGAAGAAACATTAGCTAAGCTGGTAAGAAGGAATGAAGGAGAAGAACTACATGAACCATACACTCTAGAAAGAAACATATTTACAACATTTCAACAAGGCTTTCTTGATCAAATCAAAGAAAGCTTAAGATAATATTTAGACCGTTCATCCAATAAAAATATTGAGGATCAGTAGATAAACATTTATTATCATACTAACCAAAGAATTGACATAGAGTTTGAGGATGAGATCCTGAGTACCTTTGGTATCCATATCAAAAGAAAATTCATCATGAGTAGAGAAGGAGACTTTGTCAAAGACAATGAGACTCTAGACCAGTTACTTTTGAATTTCCTATTCTAAATGCAATAGGCATAACACAAATGAAAAATATTCCACACTCAGCTTTGACTAATTTTAGAGGTACATTATCAGAAGACCTAGACACAATCTAGTTCAAATTTGATATCCTCTATAGAATCTATGACTATAGGTAGGATACACAAAAATTGAAGATTTTTATAGCTACTCTCAAAGACTCAACACTTCACTGGTTTATGGGATTGGGTAGTAATTCGATCTACACTTGGGAGGACATGAAAAATAAATTTTTAGCCAAGTATTAGGAATATGGAAGAGGAATTAGTTATATAATAAATGACATCTTCAGAAGGACTCAGGAGGGGGATGAATCCTTAGAGGATTATGTTTAACGGTTCATGTTCAGTGTACAAAAATTTAAGCAAAGTGCACTTGGAGAAGAACCTTTAAAACTCATCTTATTGAAAGGAGTCAAAGAAGATATTTTGGATTCCTTGGACCTAATTGGTGGATAGAATATTTCTCACCTACCATTATCAGATATCAAAGAGTTAAGAAATAATTATTCTATATCTGTCATAAACAATGTTATGGGTAACAAGCTTCCATTGGAAACTACAAATGGCCTATCAAAATTGAGATTAGTAACCTATTACAAGATATGAAATAAGATATCATTAACCATTTGGCCACCCAACTAGATAATCTACACTCAAGACAAAATCAAGAAGATTTGGATCAAGCCTTGACCATTTACTATCCAGATTGTAAGAAGAAAAATGTTGATTGTAGATGTCATGAGGTTTAGGCTAAAGTAGCTCACAGAACACCTAAACAACTAGAAATAGTAGAGCTACATACTATAGGATGAGATGGTGATCAATTTTTCTATGTTGTACAAAGAATTCCATGGGTTCAATGACCACCTTATCAAGGTATGGGACAAAATCTACCTTTTTCAAATTCAACCTCCTTTAATTCAAAATTTGTAAATGCTACTCCAAATTGGAATAATCCTTAGTTGAACATTCCACCTCTTTATTCTAGCTGGCAGCCACCTCAAGTAAGCTACCCCACCACCTCTTGGTATCCTTTACAAAATGTATCTCCATATTGGATGCAAGCTTGGTAACCACCCCAAGGCCCACCCTTCTAAAACCAATGGCAACAGCCCTGGAGACTTAACCCACCATGAGGTATCTCTCCAAGAGGATGTCTTCCACAACAATAATAACAACATCATGCTCTTATGCCCAATACATAGGTTGCACCTAAACCTAACCAACTACCTACCTAACATATTCAGATTCTTACAAATAAGCTAGTGTAATCCACATTTAGTACTGAGCCTATTCAGTACCTAGCATACACAATGAACATCAATGAATTTCACCTCCATTCAAGGAATGTTCTACCACTCTTAGCACCACCCATAATAAGGGATTCAAATGATGAAACCCCAAAAGAATATGCTAACCCATTTTCATCACCTCAAGAACTATCTGAACCAGCACATAAAGTTGATAAAATTAACCCCACCATTTCTAGAATGTCTCAACCTTCAATGACATATAATTGAACTTGAGTTTGATTTTATGGGACAACTTAAGAACTTTTACATCAAAATACCTCTATTCCAATCCATCAAAGATGTACCCATATAATCCAAATCTATTATACATCTTTATTTGTGGAAACCAGGAAGGAATAAAAAAGATCCCAATACTATATATGTGATTGGCCAACTAGTAGACATCATGTTGGGGAATACCCTACCAAAGAAGTACTCAAATCTTAGATGCCTAGTAGTAATAATCTAGATCCATGACCAATAGCTATCTAACACATTGATCAATTTGGGGGTTGTAATAAATTTAATAATAATCAGAACTATGCATAAACTATAATTAAATAATATTTGTCCCACATCTACAATGTTGAAAATATCTAATATATTTATAGTTAGGTCAGAGGGAATCATTGAAGATCTTGTCATTACTATATATTCTTGGGAATATCCTATAAATTTCATTATTCTACAGCCTAAGTCTAATTTAGGTGGATACCCCCTTATCTTGGGATGACCTTGGCTTGACACAATACATGCCTTAATTATCTATAGAATAGGTAACATGATATTATCCAATGGCTACCACACTAAGCAGTTGGTTATTTATCCCCTAACACAGCTAGTTTTTTCACTAGAGCCTACATTATGGGCTAAAGAAGAAGAGACAAATCAACCTTCCTTGATTCCTAGATTTACCATAGACCATGCATGCACATTGGATGATCAGGAAGAAGATACCATTCTCTCCAATATTCTTCAGCATAATTACCAAACTTCTTCTACATATCTCAACCACTTGCAAAGTATTGAGTGCCCCTTTTCTAACTTTTAGGAATTAGATAATTCTAATGCATCTGTATAGAAAACATTCCACCAACTACTACCTCATAGATGTATCCAAACCAAATCCATTATTAATATGAAAATAATGAAATCACTCTCACAACAAATTGAAATCTCTCCATGGAAAACATTGATTATTAATAACAAGTTGGAATTAAATGAGGAAAAGTGCCTAGATAGCATGTTGCATGCTCATCGACATGATTTTACATGGGATTATGAGGATATGCAAGGAATCAGCCTAGAAATATTCACACATCATATTTACATCATAGAAGAATGCTAAACAATCAGACAAACACAATGTAGGATGAATCCATCTCTTTGACAAATCATTAAAAGGGAATTACAAAAACTTTTGACTATTGGATTTATATATCCTATCTTTGATAGTGAATAAGTGTCACCTTTGGTAATTATACCAAAAAATGGAGAATGGTGTGTATGCATTGATTACAGGGAACTCAACATAGCAACTAAGAAGGATCACTTTCCTCTACCCTTCATTGACCATGTGTTGGACACACTAGTAGGGAAGAAATATTTTACCTTTCTAAATGACTTCAATTATTACAACTAGTTTAGAATTGCTCCTAAGGACCAAGAAAACACCTCCTTTACTTGTCCCTAGGGTACCTATGCTTATGTTGTATTACCCTTTGGGCTATGTAATGCTCTAGCTACATTCCAAATGGTTGTTTTGAGTATCTTTGTAGATATGGCCAATGAATGTGTTGAAATCTATATGGATGACTTCACTATCTATGCAGAGATATTTAATGAATGCCTCAAAAACCTAAAAAAAGTGCTAAAATGCTATCAGGAGCACCATCTATCTCTTATCCAAAATAAATGCTACATGCTTATGATAGAAGGTATTATCTTTGGCCACCATATATTTGTGGTAGGAATTAATGTTGACCTTGAAAAAATTATCATCATCAAAACCCTACCTATTCCTCAAAAATATAAATATGTGAGGATTTTTTAGGCCATGATGGTTACTATAAGAGATTCATAAATAATTTCAATAAAGTAGTAGCACCATTGCTCACCCTTCTGGATAAAGATGTTGAATTTATCTAGACTACTGTTGGTGATATAAACTTCAAAAAATTGAAGGAATTATTGACCACCACCCCTATTATATGTGGTCTTGATTAGAATCTTCCCTTTCACATTCACATAGATGCTTTAGATACTTCCCTCGAAGTTGTGCTCAACCAAAAATAAGAAGCACTCAATTAAGCCATCAACAATTCTAAATTACAAAGTTACTAAAAAAGAATTCTTGGTAATAGTTTATGCTATCAACAAGTTTTTCCAATACATCACAAGGTATTAGGTATTTTTTCATATAGACCATATAACCATCTAGTACCTAATGAACAAACTAGTTGTTCCATCTAGAGTGATAAGATGGTTGCTCTTATTATAGGAATTTGATATCACCATTGTTGATAAGCCTAGAAAGGACAATGTAGTAGCTAAATTTTTATCATGTTTACAAATCCTTGAAGATGATACCATAGTGGATGAATCATTTACAAATGAGCACTTATTCTCTCTCACCCTTACCACACCCTGCTATGTTGATATTAATAACTTATCATAGAGTTACTTCCACGACAATTCCTCCCCAAACAAAGGAGAGAATTGATTCACAAAAGTGCCAGATATTCATGGTTGTATACATTTCTTTTCTAAACTGGGCCTGACTCTATCATCAGAAGATGTCTTAGAGAATATGAAGTTCTAGATATCCTCAAAGCCTACCATGATGAAACCTGTGGAGGACACTTTACAGCCAAGCATAAAATAACACTTTACAACCAACCGTAAAACAATCAAAATTTTGAATACATAATATTATTAGCCCTCACTCCATAAAGATGTAATAAGATATAATGCACATTGTGATAAATTTCAATGTATGGGGAGACCCACACATTTAGATGAAATTCCTTTGCAGCCTCAGATGGTGCTTGAACCATTTAAAAAGTGGGATCTAGAGTTTATAGGACCTTTTGATCCCAAATCCAATAATAAAGAGTACATCCTTGTTTGTACTAACTATGTCACTAAATGGGTGTAAGTCAAGGATATTATACATGCCAAGGATGAGAAGGTGGAAAATTTATTTTATGAAGAAATATTTACTTGATATGGTATGCCATGTGAAATAGTCACTGATCAGGAACCCCAATTCACTACTAGTTTAATTACTACCTTAGTGTAAAAATATGATATTAGGCATAAGAGATCAACTCTATATCATCAACAGTCCAATGGATAGGTAGACGTTACCGATAGGGAGTTAATAAATATTCTGATGAAGACTGTTAGTCTGTCTCATAAAGATTGAGAGGCTAGGCTTCTTGAAGCTATGTGGGCTTATAGAATCACATGGAAGACCACTATAAGATTCACTCCATATGAGTTTGTCTATGGAAAGAAACTTATTTTACCCATCAAATTTGAGGACAAGACCTTATAGATAACACTATAACTTGGGATGGATATATCTGAAGCCCAAAAAGAAAGGCTTTTATAGTCTAATGTCATAGATGAATATAGAAAACAAGCATTGTAGATCATAGAACTTGTACAATAGCAATGGATTAGATGGCATGATAGGCATATTAAGACCAAGAAATTCCATACTAGAGATTAGGATCTTATTTTTGACTCTAAATATAAGGACTACATGGGTAAAATCCAAACCAAATGGCTTGGTATTTTTGAGATTGAGCATGTTTTTGATGATGGAGTAGTTCAACTTCAAACCATTGATCCAGTAAGATTCTATCTACTAGTTAATGGCCATAAATTCAAGTTATACACAAATTTACTTACTCAATAATAATTCACTAGTCACATATGTCATAAGCTATAAGATAGATACAATTATGTCCTAGTTAGGCAAGTTACCCCACCAAATAATGAGAGCACCAGTCCACACTCAGTTGAAGAAGGAGAGGAAGACATCCTTTCCCTCCTCTGGCATGATAAATGAGACCTTCCACTGGTCCTTGATAAGTCACATTTGTAGGTGACTTGGCTAGGACCATTGAATAAACATTCTATTTTAAATAATAATTAGAGTCCAAAAAAATACAATAATGAAAACCCATTTTTGGGCATTGTTGGCAGCTTCTGGGTAGAAAACTAGCCTGCTAGCTACCCAGATCTATAAAAAGGGCCTAAATAGAAAACTAGTTTACTAGCTATTTAGGGGTAAAAAAAACTAATAATGGGAATGTGAATATGGAAGTAGAGAAAAGGAAATCCCTCAAATCCTAACTATTTACACAAGTTTTCTAAAGATGCTACGGGTATTCCTGAAGTTGCTATAAACACCTTCTACACAGTTGGCCATCACTTTGAAGCTTGCTACGGGAATCTCTATAGCTACTATAGGTACCCTCTCATACTTTTTTTCACCTTTCTATAGAGCATAAATGATAGATCCTCCTATAGATCTCACCAATGGTCTGGCTATTAGCTTTTGGGCATATCATGAAAGTCATCAGACAACCTCATGGAAGAATGCAAGAAGATTGGGGTAGCACATATCATATCTATTGCCTAAATTTACCCTTGAATATCAAGATATAGAGCCAAAAAAAAGCATACAACCTTCCTTTCTATGCGTAAATTTTGTATATCATAATTTTTGCCTATAGGGACACTCATTATTCATTTATATTTCTGGTTCCATTGTTTCTCTCTATTTTCTTTCTTTGTAGTTGTGGGAAGAAAGAAACTAGTGATAAAGGGGGTGGAGAATAATACCTATTAAATGTGCACGTGTTAAATCTAGACCTTGTGAGAACTCCTCTTTGGCTTGGATGGATGACCTATAAATAATAAAACACTAAAAGAGACTTGTTTGTTATATAAGAAGATGGCTGGATTGCCTAGCGTAAGCTAGACCCTAGAAGTGAAAGCTTCCTAGGGGGTTGTCAATCCACCTGCTTTTAATACTTAAGTTTGATAGACAAAAATGAAGGAAACATGTATTTAAAATATCAAACTGAAATTAAATACAAAAAATAACCTCAATTTAATTAATTAAAACTAAATGCTTCGCTAAGATGATTAAACTAAAGCATATAGTCTGAATAATTAAAATTGTTGAAAATTAGTTAAAAGCAAGGTTTTTGTTTTTGGTTTGGTGGAATGACAAGGGTCAAAAGAGTGATGTGGTTCAAAAATGGTTGATATGTCAAAGGTTTAAGGAGTGAAGTTTTAAAAATTATAAGGCAATAAATGATTAAGATGGTAAAAGGGTAAGGGGATAAAGAGAGTGGAGATGGTAAAGAGGGAAATGGGAGAAGGGGTAAATGGATAAAGGGGAAAGGAAATTGAAGAGGATAAGGGGAAAATATATGGAAGACAAGAGAAGAATAAGGCCAAAGGGTGGGTTTGGAAGTTAAGAAGGAATAGGCCAATAGGGATAAGAAATTAAATTACAAAAAATAAAACCAAGGTTACCTTCCAAGCTTGAAGAAGAATGTTGATGAAAATGTTGGTGTTGATGTTATTGAAGCAGTTTTTTTAGAACTTTGATAGAAATCCGATACTTTGGATCTTTCTTCTCAATATGATAATCTCCTTTATGATGCCTTAAAACCTAAAACAAAATGTTAAAAACTAAAATACTAACTTTCAACTTTCCAACTTAACCTTAGGTGAAGGAAAGGAGGGGGATTTATAGCATGTGTTATGAAGAGTCATGCCAAAAGAGGAATAATAGAGGTGTGGCATAATTTTATATGTGGTGGATGAATTAGTCAAAATGAGGTGGGTGGAGATTCCCATTTGGGTTGGTGAGTGTCCCATTTGGGTTAAGAAGTCAGAAATGGGTAGGGATTCCCATTTGGGTTGGTGAGTGTTCCATTTGGGTTAAGAAGTTAAAAATGGGTGCCCTTTGTCTTAAAGAGGTAGGTATATTATTTTGGAGGTTAATTCCATGTAAAATACATGTTGAATAATGGTCTGTTGAGGGTAAATTTGCCATATTTCAAAGGAGGGCCTTATGATGCTTAAATGAGGTCATCAAGCACTTTGGGAAGGGTCCTAAGTGGGGTATGATGTCCCACATCAAGCCACATCACTTATAAGTTATGTTAATTACCATATCACCTCCCAAATCACCTTCCATGTCACTTGAAATTTCACATGCCATGCCACTTGCCATGACATCATGAATAGTGATAGTGAGTCCCATAGTGAATAGTACTTTTGAATAGTTTTATGTGAATAGGAAAATAGTGATTTAATTAGGCTAAGAGGGGTTTTTTAAGAGTTAATAAGGTTTATTGGGTCTTTAGAGGGGTTCTAAGGCATTTAGTCATTGAAAACTACAAGTGCATAGTTTTCTAGTGTCTACATTTTCCCCCTTTTTATTATGTGGCTTTGAATTAACAAGATTCAAAACAAAAACAAATCATTTGGTCAAAGGTCAAGGAGCTCTAAGTATGGGAGGAGGTATTTCCCCTCAAACCAAGAGTTGATGAGGGAAGGTTGAATTGGGTGTACGTTTGACAAGTAGTTGGTGGGGAGGCACTAGGTGGTGCCACAAGGTAGTTGGGCATGTGAAATTCCAAAGGGTTTACAAAATGTGTCTAAGTACAATAGTCAAGATTGTGTAGAGACTAAAGATACCATGATGGTAAAAATAAGGTTGATCCTAGAAGGACACATGATAGGGATAATCAGACCATATCATTGGTCATAGCTGATTGAGTTAGGCCTATCAAGTCATCTAGATAGGTTGGGTGTTAGTCACAAGTATTCATGGTAGGAAGTGCTCTTAAAAAATAACACAATTGAATAGGTCATGCACGAGGTGGTGTAAACATTAAAAATTTCAACATGGTAAGGTTGGTCATTATGGTCAAATGTTTTTATAAAACACACTAATATTATGGGTTAGAAGTAACCAATTTCAAGGTGGACATGGTAAAATTATGGGTCGATTAGGCATGGGATGGAAGGGGATGGCTGAGATGATTCCAGATACGCATGACAAGAACACATTGCCTACATAGTTCCATGGATAGGAATCCAAAAATAATGGTAGGTCAAATGTAATTATGTGTTGGTTAACTTGGTTATCCAAATTTGACATCATGTAGTTAGGTCCACTTGAAGGAGGTTAGATAAACGGAAGTTTCAAAAGGGTGGAAAATATGGTTATCAAAAAAAAAATTGATTGGTTTGGTATAAATAGTGGATGAGATTGCCTAGGATGCAATTAGATGATTGTGTCAACTATGCAAAAGGAATTTTCAACCATGGATAAGTAAGTTTAAGCATGAAATTTCTATCACTATTTAAAAAAAAGGAGAAATATGCTTTACCAAGATTTAAAAAATATAAGACTAATCAAATTTTTGTGGTGATCTTATGGGTTCTTTCATCACCATCCAAATAAGCCAACATTATGCACACTTCACAAAAATATCATTAACAGGCTATGGGAGTGTATGATTCAACAATTCAGGGAAGCAAAGTAGTAGAGTGGGTAAATGAGAAGTTGTGAAGATTCTAACCTTTGACCCTTGAGTTATTGAGGCCCCAAAATATGTAAGTGTTGAGTTTTGAGAGAATTTAGAGAAAGACATTGACAGGTTTTGGAATATGGAGTGAGGTGAATAATAATAATATTAATTAAATTAGGGAGTAGATTGTGGATTGTGATTAAAGAGCAAGGTTATTTCAAGGCGTAAAAAGTTGTAGTCCAAAAAGGGAGAATAAAGGGAAATTATTAGTTGAAAGGTTAAGGTGTGTCAGAGGGTGTAGCTATCATCCACACATGGGTATCCCAAATCTTCCATTTAAAGGTGGTTTAAGTTTTGATTCTAACATCTTTGAAGGTTAGAGTAAAAAGGGTTTAAAATAGGCAAGACCAGAGGGGGTGGGGAAGGAATCTTCCTCCTGATGGCTTAATGATGCTCAAGCTTATTGGTTGGTCATATGATCTCACGTTCCTGGCCAATTATGTCATAAATCCATAGGACTGGTATATATCTCATAGTAAACCAAAATCAAGTGAAAGACTTTTGAGCTTATATTATGCTCAAAATGGGTAGAGGGTTTAAAAAGGACAAAGATGATAGGTAGGGTGAATAGAGTAGCTATAGAGGTACAAGAAAGAGGGTCCAAACACAACACATAGAGGCATTAAAGGAAGAAAGGGATGTACCTAAAGTAATGAACCTAACCATATTTAATGCATTAAGGCAAGGGTATGGAGGACACGAGGAAGCAAATAAAGATATGTATGCAGATTTAGTTCAACTAGTGAGCACACTCTAATGAGTGAGAAGGTGGAGTGCCAATGGGAGAGAATAAAGGAGTTTCAACAAGGGATGAGGTGAAGGCATACTAGGAGATGAATGAAGAAATAGGTAGAGAAAACAATAAGGTCATAGATAAAGATGAAGGTGGAGAAGGATGGAAGAAGCCAAGCATGGTCATATAGGAGGAAAAAGAAGGTCAAGAAGAATAAGGAATGTCCTCAAGATGAGAAAAATGAAAGGAAATGGAGAAAACTGAGAGGATGGTGGAAAACAATGAAAGGAAATGAGATGAAGATAAAGGATGAAGATCCAAGATGATAAGAATAAAAAGGAAGAATTGAAGTAGGGATATAAAGCAAGGATACTCACACAGATGCAAAAGATAAGTAAGTATCGAGATGGAAAGAGGAAAAGGGGAATGTAAAAGTAAAAAGGCAATAACTGAGAAGAAGAAAAGAGGCAATTATGGAAGGCTTCTCAAAGGATAAATACCCAGGGAGAAACTAGTTGGGGAGAAAAAAAGAAGACAAAAAGGATGAAAAGATGGAAAAAAAGTAAACAATAAGAATGAAAAATGGGTATAGTGGGAAAAATGGCAAAGAGTGGTGGTACATGTAAAGAAAAAGTATAGCTATAGAAGAAACAGAAAGCTTAGAAGATGCACAATATGATGGGGAATTGGTGAGGAAAAGAGAGTGATAAAATGGTATGACAACTAGCCAAGGGTAAGTTGAGATGATGAGGATGGTGAAAGAAGTTGAAGGGGATAAAGGAAAAGGTTGGAAATAAGTGGAGAGGGAGACCAAAAACATGAGAAGTGGGTGAGGGAGTGAGCTATGAAGTATGCATAAGGAAAGGTGATGGGAAGGCTAGTGAAGTAGAGAAGGTGGTGGTTTTATGGGAGATAAGAGGGGTTAATGAGGAAGGTTTTTAACCCTTATGTTAAAAGATATTGACAAGATATAAAAGTTATTAAAAGAGATTGACAAGCTAAAGGGAGGGAGATGGTGAGTGGATAGGTAGAGAAGTGGAGGAAGATATTTTAGGTGAGAAAGGAAAATAAAATAAAGGATGTGGCTGAGCTAACCTTAGTAATTGAGTGTTGCCTACATATTCAAAAAATACCTTAGGCTGATGTAATTCTCCCATGAATGGGGGAAAAACTTAAGAGGAAGTATTTGATGGTGTTAAAACATAAGGATGTTGAATAAATAATTCAAAGATTCCTTGATGTAGGATGCCCTAAGTAAGAGGGCACTATTAGCGATGGAAATGAGTGAGAAGAAAAAAAGGGGATGGGAATTAGTTGTTAGTTTTCAAGCTAACCTTAGAAGTGAAGTAGAACCTATATAGTCTATAGATATCAGGCCAATGTAGTTCAACAAGGTTTAGGTGAGTGGTGTTCAAATTGGTTGTGCTAATTTGATGGACCACATGGGTTGCTTTGGGCTGAGGGTGAAGGATTTGTAAAATAATATTTTTAGGCTTTGGTGAAGGTTTTGGTGAAAGTGAATGGTGTAGATTGGTAAATATTTACCATAATGATCCCATATTTAGTAGGATTAGAGATACAGATGGGCAAGGTAGGATAAATTAGAAGGGAACATAACACTAAGTAACATAAATGATATTCAATGGAGATAATCCATAGAAGAGGTGCCTTTATTATGAGTTTACACCTTCTAAAATTGTGTGATGGTAGGATTTTGGAGATAGTGTTGATCGCTACAAGTTGAGTTTTAGGTGGTAGGGGTGTATCTAGATCTACAAAGTCACTTTGGCCAAGGTTCATCACCACTATGAGCCAAATTTTAAGGTTAGTAGCAAAGTGATGACTTATAAAGAATTTATTTGATGGTCAAGTAAATTCTACAAGTAAGGAAATGAGCAACATGGTGAGCAATAAAGGATAGACCTTACCTGACCCAAGAGCTACATGGGTAGGCTAGACAAATGGTGGCCATGTCTACATCCTTTGTCCTAGCTTTGTAGAACCAATGACTTATTGGTTATACTAGTTTGGGCCTAACCAATAAGAAGTTGTGTGGCTAGGAAAAGATGGTGGTTCCATTACTACATATGAACATTCAATTGGCACAAAATAAAATGCTACCATATTGGAGTAGGTATTACCAATGGTTGGCATCTGACATTTAGATTTTATGGCAATGGGTTGGTTGTAAGGGGAGGGTAGAGGGGACAAGAAGGTGAATGTATTGGTGTGAACACATGGTGACCTACTTCTGAGGGAATATTTTTTATAGTGGTAAGGATTTGGGAGTTACCAACAACAGTGGCAGTTTTGAAGGTGTGATCATTATAACAGCCCATGGTTGGAAGCCAATTTACGTCAACTAGGCCCAAGGTGATAATGACACAAATAACCACCAGGCCTAAAAGGGTCATGATATGACAAAGAAAGGAAAGACATTAGGTATGAATTAGATGATATGGGCAACAAAAATATATCATCATGGTGCATAATAGATTTATCAAGATGACTAATCATATTGAGGGTGATGTGTCCATGTGAAAAGGTTGGTAGAGATGACCATTTCTAGTGGGAAAACTATTCAAGGGAATCAATGACATCATGTGACATTCTTGATCAACATAATAGAGAACTAGGTCAGTAAGGAATAATGGGTAGTTAATATATTTAAAGAAACATGATAAGGATCAATACTAGGATCAGATCATGTCCTTCATGTGAGCACATCTACCTTCACACAATTGTCATTCAACTTTCCATTAAAAATGATGGTGTATGCCCCTCTACATAGTAAGACTACCATCTTCAACCACTTTCATCATCAAAAGCAACAACAATAACAAACAAGAGTGCCATCCTCTTATCCCACACTAATGCTACAATCTAGCTCATGAGGTAAACTTTCTTAAATAAATGATGCCTTATTCATAAGGTATGTTGATGTATGCATGTGATTTGGAACATGTGTAATTTGATGACTATGTATTTGTAGTGTAATTCCTCATACCCTAAATAAAATATTACATATTTTGTTATGTGCAAAATATGTTAGATGTCATTGGTTGAATGGTATCATGCTTAAGGTTGTGTGGATACTTATAAATATTGTGGTTATGGTTATGATTGGTATGGTTGTGGTTGGTATAATCTCATTGAATGTAAAAATAATGATTATTATTGTTGTAACACTAGATGGTAAAAGTTATGAGGAAAACACCAACCAAGCACATTAAGAATAGGGCATAATGATTTTTTTTAACAAGGACTAAAAATAGACCCAAAGTGGGATCAGCTTAATGAATATAAGCCCCTCAAATATTGTGCATGAGCAGTTGTTAGTCAACAAAAAAGGTTTCTTGATTTGATCACAGGGTGTCAAGTAAGCTCTAGATCCCTTGATTTACAATTAGTTTAAATGGAATATGGGTGATGGGTTGTATGAAGGGTAATGGGTGATATGTATGATAACCACATGTGAATTATTTTTCCCTTTCTATAGGTTACCTAAGAATGATAATAAACAAGTTCATGTCATATGATATATGTAGACTAATCAATGTGAGAAGTCTACATATGGAAGCTAATTGCGGCTTCCAAGTTATTATGTTGTTGGAGAGACAATTATAACTTTAGAATTTTTTGTGATAGTCGGTCTATTGCTTTATTTTTGTATATGGGAAGCTGATTGATGTGGGAAGCTTCCAAGAAATTATTTTTATTTTGACAAAGTGAACTTTTCCATCTTTAAAGGGAGTCATCTAAGCTTAGTGGCTTTATTTGATGATCTTGATAGATGTCCTTCAAGGGAGTAATCTACCTTAAATTTGGTAGTCTTTTTTAGGTCCTTCAAGGGAGAAGTCTATAATGCTTAAGATATTGACCCAAGTAATTATTACAAGATGAAATGTGTTTAGACATGGACTAATCTAATTAGGATCAGAGGTTTACCTTTATGATGGAAAAACTTTATAGAAGAAGGCCAATGATATATGAAAGGGTGTGGTTTTCAGAGATAATGACCATGGGACTCCATCTTGTTAGAGAGGAAAAGTATCCATGAGAACCATATTATGGGTAGATTCATGGTACCTATATTTAGGATTAGGCAATGACTGTGATGGTTAATCACATGGTTCTATGTTGTAATCAATAGTCCTCAAAAGGGGAGGAGGAAGGTGGGGGAAGGTTAAAATATCATGATCAAGGGATGAGCTTAAGTTAGACAAATAGGTGAGCTTGATCCTTCTTTAATAGAAAAACTGATGTAGATGTTAATCATTAAGAGGCTCAGGTTCTAGTTTGCCTTCAAGAGAGGATAAATGATAAACTCCTGATCCACACTTATGGGTAATGATGTATGGTCCAAGCCAATTGAAACCAAATTTTCCTCATTTACTCTTCTCCATGTTGGTCACGTGTTAGTTTTCTTTTAGGATGAGATCTCCGATATTGAATTCCCATTTTTTGAGGTGATTATTATAAACATGGCTAATATGCTCTCAATCAATGTGAAGATGGTTAAGGGAAGCAAGGAGATGTTCATCAAGTAATTCAAAGTGTGTGAGGCATTCTTAAAAGTAATCCTTTTCAAAAATGATGTTGTGTAAGGAAATACAAAGAAAGGGAATCTAGACTTCAAGAGGTAGAACAACCTCTACACCAAAGACTAGGGAAAAAGGTGTAGCACCTATTGCGGTTCAGATACTAGTGTGATAGGCTCATAAAATAAATGAGATGTGTATGTGATAATCCCAGCCTAAAGCACTTACAACTTTGGTCAGCATTTTGATGAGGGTTTTGTTGGAGGCTTCTACCTGTCCATTTGCCTATGGATAGTAAGGTGAGGAATGGCTGAGTTTGATATGAAAAGCATCACAGAGGGATTGAAATTTTTGTTTTTGAATGATTTTCCATTATATTTTATGATTTTGTGAGGGACCCCAACATGACAGATAATGTGATGATTAATAAAATCTATAATTTTTTCAGCTTTAATGGAGATAAGGGGGATGACCTCCACACATTTAATGAAATATTCAGTAGTGATGATGATATATTAGTATCACTAAGAAGAGTGAGGATTGATTTCTCAAATGAGATCTAACCCCCATTGTGATAAGGGATAATAATCCATGGATACCTGAAGGCCGTGAGTGGGTGCATGATGCAAGTTAGCATGTTGTTGGCATTTAATACACTTTTTTATAGAGTCACAATAGTCCTAATTGAGGGTAGGCCAATCGTAACCCAAGTGAAGGATTCTTTTGGTGATAGAAAGGCCACTAAAATGTCCTCCAAAAAATCCATCATGGGTTTCTTTGATGGCATAAGGAATCTCATGAGGGCATAAATAATGGAGGAGAAGACCATCAAATCCACATTTATATAGGATTCCCCCTAGTATGGTATAACAAGAGGCACCTTGCATAAAGGCCTTTTGGGCATTCTTTGAGAGGTCAGGTGGAATAATGCCCAATTTAAGTTAATTAAGGGTTTGATCATACCAAAAATTAAAAGGAGATGCCTCCACACTATAGATGGCTGGAAGGTCTAAATTGATATATGAGGCCTTAATGAAATGGTGGATGGTGATAAATAATTTGGATTCTGTAGATTGAGAGGGTATTCAAGGTCAAGAGAGGCCATTGTATCTAAAAAAAATATAGTAGATTTAGGCACTAATTGTATTAGATAATGGTTAGAAGATATGAGGAACTCATCAACGAGGAGCTTATAATTTTGTAAAATGTAATTTTTACACTAATAAGACCCATTGACCTAATAGAAATGGTTTTGATTTTTAAGGCAAGAGCAGTTTAGAGATCAATAACCAAAGCTTCATATTTTTCCATGTTGTTAGTACATTCAAAGTTGATTTTAAAGGATAGTAGGATGGTTTCACCATGAAGGGGTATGAGAATTATGCCTACACCCCCACTATGTTGGCATTTAGAGCCATCAAAAAACATGGTCATGTTGTAAGAGGGTTCTCCCTAAGAAAGAGTTGCAATAGACTCATCAAGAAATGTTAATGGAATGGGATTGTTATTTGGGAGAGGAGCTTTAGCTAATTAATTAGGAATGGCATACCCCTTAATGGATTTTTGGTGAAGAAACTCAAGATCAAACTTAGTTAGAAGCATGAGCCACTTATCCATATGATAATTTTGGTATGGCTTGGAATGCATATACTTGAGTGGGTTGGTGTTAGTGATAACATATGTTTTATGATTAAAAAGCTAGTGATGAAGCTTAGAGGCAACAAAAATGAGAGAGACAAATATTTTCAGGATGGGTATATCATGTCTCATACTCTACAAGCATGTGACTGACATAGTAAATGGATTGTTCCTTATTTTTTCATCCCAATGAGCTTTCATGGTGCCTAAAGAGTGATCAATGGTGGATACGTAAAGGTAGAAAGGCTGGTCATCCCTAGGTAGGATAAGCATAGGTGTAAAAAGCAAGTAATCTTTGAGTGAATCAAAGGCTTGTTGACAATATTTGGTCCATATAAAGGATGTTTTTTTCTTCAAGAGGTGGTGAAAGGGTTGGCATCTATATGATAATTGAGAGATGAAGTGAATGGATAGATTGGAGTTTTCCTTGTAGACTGTGAATTTGCTTAAGATTTTTTAGAGGAGGCATTTCTAAGATGGCGTTGACTTTAGCAAGGTCAATCTCAATTCCATGGAAGGAGATGATAAAGATTATAATATTTCTAGATAAAACCCTAAAAATGCTTTTTTTGGGATTGAGCCAAACATGAAATTGGATTAGTCGATTGAAAATGATAGTAAGAACATATAAATGGTCCTTGCAGTGTTTAGATTTTTTGAAGAGATCATCCACATAATCTTCTATAATTTTATGAATAAGATCATGGAAGACATAGTTCATGGCCCATTGATATGTTTCTCTTGCATTTTTAAGCCAAAAGGAATGATCGAATAGCAAAAGGTTCCCCAAGGAGTAGTGAAGGTAGTTTTATGCTGGTCTAAGGGGGAGATTAGGATTTGATTGTATTTTGAAAATCCATCCATGAGGGATAACATCTCATGATTTTCATTAAGGTCAAATATTTGGTTGATGTTGGGTAAAGGAAATTCATCTTTGGGGCATGCAAGGTTAAGGTCTCAAAAATCCACACAAAGTTAAAGTCCCACAGTGGGCTTGGTAATGGGAATAATATTAGAAATCCATTATGGGTAGTCAATAGGTTGATTAAAGTTGACAGATAAAAGATGTTGGAGTTATTCCTTGATGAGAAAAACTATATGAGGGTGTATTTTGCTAAGCTTTTTCCATACCAGCTTAGCCTCTACATGGGTAATGATGTTATGAAGGGTGATGGAGGGGTCCATCCCAAGAATGTCTTGATTAGACAAGGTGAATGTGATGCTATGATCCCAAAGGAATGTGGGATAATCACGTTGCTCATTGGAGTCCAAGGATTGGCCCAATTTAATGATACGAGGATTCTCTTAGGTTCCTATGTTAACATTAATAGTTGATTCATTAAGCGTGGTCTAGTTTTTTGGAGGGAAGGATTTATAGATGGGAGAGTCTCCTACACCAAGGAAGGTGAGGATAGAATTATTGTCTTGGAACTGAATGGTATAGATGGTGGGAAAATCATGATTGATCATTTTAGGGTGGATGCGAGGAAAGGTTTTAGTTTGGCCACTGTGCTGATAGGTTAGTGGGCCTAAACTAATGTTATTGATAAAATAAAAAGTTTGATGGGAAGATGTTAGAGTCTTCAAATGGAGTTGGTAAGGGTAGAGGTTCTTCAAATTGGAAAGGTGAGGCTTATAGGGGTAGAATTTCCTCGATTGGGATTGGTGTGGTTAGAGTTTCTCCAAATGGGAGAGATGAGATTGGTGAGGTTAGAGGTTCATCAATAGTGGTGAGAACTAGTTTTGGTGATGTGGGTTCTTTCATGGCAATGTATCCCAATCCAAATAAATCATGAGGTTTTTATGTTTTGACAATGGGAAGTTTTTGAGACCTTGTTCATAGAGTTCAAAACCAAACCCCTTCCAACCGCACTGGTGAGGGTACATCTACAAAAAGGTCAAATTGATAAGATAAGAAAAATTACAAGTGAATGGCTAGATATAAGGCATGGTAATGGGATCAAGGAGTGGCTTATCAAGTCCCCCATAGATAAAATATGTTCTATTGTTGGAAAGGCCAAAGGGGACAAGAGTACTGATATTGGGATCATAAGTGGATCATTTTAGATATTTCCAAATTCATGTGGAGAAGGGAAAGTATCCAAAGCTAGGAGTTGATATTCCCTTAGTGTGAGATGTTGAAATTTGGATTGTAAGGGATTTTTGATTGCAATCTGAGATGAAGGGATGGTTGAACTAGTGGATACTTCCTCATTATTGTAGACATAAGTGTTTATAGGTGGGGTTGATGTAGTGGTTTGGTTAGAGGTTATTTTTGGAGAGGGTGAAGGTGGAATGAGGACATCATTGAGCTGATATGTCATATTACAAGAAGTGAAAGGACTCAAATTAGCTTTGATTGTGGTGACTTGTCCCTCATGTTCTAATTTGATGCATTGGTGAAGGGTGGAAGGGATGTAGCCCATAGCATGGATCAAAGGATGACCAAGTAACACATTATATTGAAACTCACCCTCTACAACATAAAATAGTTCAAGAATAGTTTGAGGCCCCAAATGGATTTGGAAAACAACTATTCTTAGAGTGGTATCCTAGGTATCATTGAATGATCAATGAACTATTGAGATTTTAGACATGATGTTTTTAGGTAGTCAAAGTTGATCATAAGTGTGGGAGGAGATGATATTGATACTCACTCCCCCATTAATCATAACTCTTTTAGCATGCATCTAATTGATGGATGTGATGATGAAAAGAGGGGGATCAGGGTCTTTGCTATGATATGGCAAAATTTATAATTCTTGAAAAGTGATCATGATAGCATGTTGGATGGCTCCAATAAAAGATGTAGGAGGTTAGAGATCATCTAGTTAAACCTCTATAGAATATAGTGCTTTGATTAAACCCTAACGATGTTAGGGTGATGTGTTAATTAAGTCATAAAGGCTCATTTTGAATGGCATTTGGTGAAGTTGTTTTAAAACTAAGCATTAGATGAATGGAGATGCATGGGAAGAAGAAGGGGTTCCCAAAATGGAGACTTAAGTCTTGGGTGGTTGTGAGTTTGAAGGTAAAGGTGAAGGTGTATTTGTTTTAGTGTGGTTGGTTGGTTGGGGAGTAGAAGGATAAGACCATGGAATGGCTACCTTGACCTTGCCCTTTTCATTATTTTAGACAACTTTACCCATATCTCTTTGCTAAGTTCAAGACCGAGTCACCATAAGAATGACATTGATAAGGGGGATGGTTGCTTGCTTTACTTCCTCTTCTTCACTCCTTGGTAGAAGTAAAGAAGTGGATGGTTGATAGGTGGATTTGATAAATGGTAGAAGAGGCAAGAGACTTATATAAGATTCATCTAGAAGATCATCTTCCTCCAAAAGGCCATGAATAATTGACTGGAGGGATTTATAATTTTTTGTATCATGCCTAGGGGTCCTATGATAAAGACAAATTAGACTATCCTTAAACCAGGCTAGATTTTGGTGAGTGGGGTCAAAATTTTTGATTGGTGTTAAGCTAATGACAAAGGATTGCAATATTCTTTACAAAATGGTTATATAAGATTCTAGTAAAGATCTAGAAGGCGGTGAAGTTTGAACTCTATGTGTAAGGATATTATGGGGTAAAGTTTTTTGGATAGGAGGTGTGGTTGGTGGAGTGAGTTTGGTTGGTGGTTTATGAAGAATTAGCTTAGTTGAAATAGGATTAGGAATTGAAGGTCTAGATGATGAGGGTTTAATGGATGGGAAAGTGGATGGAAAAAGGTTGGTAAGGAATGATGATGAACTAGAGGGTTGGGTTATTATAGGTGGAGAAAGGGGAGATGGTGTTTTGGAGGTAGTGTAGGTAATGGGAATGGTGGAAGGATGTGGTCCTAGAATAGAGGCTAAAGTTGAAGGAGGTGGTATGGACCTAATTTGAGGTTGTGGCTTAGGCAATCCTCCATTTTTAATAGGTTTAATTTGATTTGGCTTTGATTGGATTGATACGATTAAATCCAATCTCAATGGAGAGTGAGTGGGATTAGGCATGGGAAGGATCCCTAATTTTTTTTTAGCTTGATGAAAGAAGCATAGGGTGGTTTTATGAGTTTAGGTGAGGGTAGGTTACATGGTTCACTGGTGATCTTAAGAGGGGTAGTTGGTAGAGTTATAGCAACAGGTTTGAGGGTAGACTCAAGTGAGGTGGAAGGTTTAGATTTGTTTCAATATGAGAGTCCAAGCCAATGTCAAAAGGTGGATCTATAAAATTTAGGTTTAGAGGTAAATTCAAAACTTTGAATGATCCAAGAAAAGGTTTATAAATGGATCTTTTTTTTATCATTGGTTTCAAAGCACAAGCCCTTTAAGGAAGAAGGAATGGTTTCAATGTTGTTATCTTTGGTGAAAGGTTCTGATGGTGATGATTGGGTAGATGAGGGTAAGGTTTATATGGAAATAGTTTCCAAGGGAGGTATAGATGATTATATAATAGGAGTGGTGGGGGTAATGATTTTAGATGGAAGGGCAGGCATAGTTTCTTCTTTGGTTTAGTTATCCAAAGAAGTAGATAGAGTTTTTACTTGGATTAGAGGGGTGGATGAAATGGCTAATGAAATGGTTATCTCATTGGGTATTTCCACCATAGGAGATGTGGATGGAACTATGGTTTCATCTAAGGAAGTGGAAAGGGTAGATATGTCTTCCATTTGGGCACCTGGAGAAACATGTGATGGCAGATTATTTTCCTCTATTTGGGTGATATAGGTGATAACCTTTTCAAAAATGGGCACTTTACTGATGACATTAATTACATGTGCCTCATGTGAGTTGGAGGATTTAGGTTGGTTTTCATTGTGTTGGGTTAAAGTTGGATGATTTGGGAATGGTTTTCAAAAAATATCAAGAGATTAGTTGGAAGGAGCATTTGGGTTTTCAAACACAAGCTCCCCTTTATCAATTATGTCCTAGACAATTCTCTTTAAGGTATTTCATCTATCCGTTTCATGTCCAATGACCTGATCATAATCACAATTATAATTATCATTATACCACCTAGGAAGGGGACAAAAAGTATCAAATTATTGAAGGGACTTGATGGGTGGAAGTTGGATTAGATTGGATTTAAGTAATTTTTCCAAGACTAATGCATAAGACACCCCAATTGGGGTAAATGGTTTTGAAGGAGCCTAATTTTGGGTATGGTTTTGGTGATTGAAAATATTTTTGGTATAAGGTGTTTGGTTGATGATTGAAGGAGGTGTGGTTTTGAGCACAATCGAATGTACTGATGCTTTTGCTTTAGAATTGGTTGGGTTTGTGGTTTTGGTAGTGGGTGAGTCCATGAATTTGAAACTATAATTTTTATTTCAAAGCTTCAACTTCCCTTCATCAATAACATGGTTTTCTAATTTGTGAGCCATAGTGAATGTTTTGTCAAAGCTCCTAAAGGTTTGGACTTAGAGAATAATTTGATCAATTTGGGTTGGGGTAATGGGAAGGTATGTTGATTGATGAGGCCCCTCCACCTAGCAATAAAATTAATAATGGATTCATCTTCAAATTGTTTTATGGAGTATAGGTCGGTAATGGAAACCTTTTTAGATATGTCTATTTATAATTGTTCTAAAAATCTTTATGCCAATTGGGAAAAGGAAAATATATAATGAGTGGGAAGGGCACTATACCAGTCAAGGGTGGCTCTGGATAATGACATGGGAAAGGTTTGAAGGAGGAGAGCATCATCATAAGTGATCAATTAACAAGTAAGATGAAAAGCTCTTAGCTTGTTGCTGAGGATCCTCTTTACCTTGGAATTTAGAAAATTTGGGAAATTCCCACTGATGATAAGAATGAATGAGCATGGATGGATGGATAGGCTCATTATAAATTTGGTCATAATACAAAAGATTATTTGAGGTGGAGATGGATGACTCCAAACTGGCCATTTTGTCCATTAGAATTTTGATTAGATCAAGTTGAGGTTGGGAAGTCATATAATTAAGAGGTGTATTTTGTTGGGGTTGGGTTATGGTAATGTATGAATGGGCAATATATGGTGCTAAAGAAGCCACATATTGATAATTGGTGCCAAGAGGTTGAGATGGTGGAACATAAGAACTACCTGGTATGAATGATTGGGTGGAGGGAGGCAAGTACCCTTGTGTGTGAGGGACATACTGGTAAGTTGTCATAGGTACTTGTTGAGAAAAATATATGGTTGGTATGGTTAAAGTGGGAGGGAGTTGGGAAATTTGAGGTTGGGTAATTACTCTAGTGCTGATTGGGGGAAGGTTTTGAAGTATGGAGATCAATAGGCTTTGAATTAGGATTATGGCTGAGGGATTGGTTGCAATCGAAGGGAAGATAAAATATGGAATGGAAGATAGTGTACTAATGGATGGGGTATAGGTAACAAGTGTCAAGGTTAAACCCACATGGGATGTGATAGGAGGTGTTTGGTTGGGGAGTGGAATATTGGTTTTAGGTTGGGTAGATGGGGTGTTGGAAGAGGTCTGGGTCAATGGTTGGGTTGAAGTGGTACCTACCATAAGGTGAGATGGCATGCCAAGAGAAAGATCAAAATAAGGAACCAAAGTAGGTGGGGTACAGTGAGGTAATGTTGTAAAGCCACTATATTATTGTCATGGGATTCTAGAAGGAGAATGTGGTGGAGGAGAATGCTAAGGTGAAACATGAGGAGATTTGTCAACATCTAAGGTATAATCCATAGATGAAGAAGAAGGTGGTGGTTGGTTGTTTTGATTTCTCACTTGTTGTCTGGTTGAAACCATGTGAGAAAATAGGGAATGTTATTGTGACATTCACACCTCAAACAAAGATAAAAACCAAAAAATTCAAAACAATCAATACATACACTAAGAAGTGCATTTTATCCTTAAGATTACTTTTAAACTGCTTTTGGATTATGCCATAAAGAGGGTGATAAGGGAGGTTGGATTGTAAAATGGGTACTAAGGTGGAAGTCTATGAATAATTTCAGGTTGTTTATGTTCTCAAAAGGAAGATCTATGTTGAACCTCAATACATAGCTTGGTGTTTGGGGCTTGATCCCCTCATTTCATGATCCCACAACTAGTGTGAGTGCTTAGCCAACATATATCATGTTCAAAGTTTATACTCAACTAGAGCACTGAGTTGGTTCTCCCCTTAGTGGTAAAATCCAAGTGGGATAGCTAGGAAGGGGTAAGGTTACCATCAGGTGATGAAATACCAGTCAGTCCTTGTCTCAAGCATTATTTTGATGTGTAAATTATTTTTTGGTTTGGTTTTGTGTGTGATAACAAGTGTGAATGCTAGAATAAGATTAATTTATCTCTTAAGTCACTAAATTAACTAAAATCATTAAGAAATCAATTAATATACTTAATTTTAACCCAAAATAAACTTTGGTGTATTTTCATGGAAATAAGGAATACTTAAGAATGAAACTAAATGCAAGATGAAAAGTGAAACCTATCCATAAGATGAAACCCCTTTTTATTTTTAGATTTTTAAGAAGAAAGGGAAATAAGATTATTATATTTTAGAAATTTCAAAAATGAAAAAAATTCAAGAGCATGAATTTTCACTAATACAATTATATGCCTAAAAAACTACGAACCCATAAGGGGTCCCACCGAGTGTGCCAAAATGTTTCTCTCTATTTTTTTTCTTTTTAGTTTTGGGAAGAAAGAAACTAGTTATAAAATGGGTGTATAATAATACCTATTAAATTCATGTGTGTTGAATCTAAACCTTGTGAGAACTCCTCTTTGGCTTGGGAGGATGACCTGAAAATAATAAAACATTAAAAGAGACTTGTTTGTTAGACAATAAGATGGGTAGATTGCCTAGTGGTCAATCCACCTACTTTTAACACTTAAGTTTAATAGAAAAAAATTAAGGAAACATGTATTTAAAATATCAAATTGAAATTAAATATAGAAAATAACATCAATTTAATCAATTAAAACTAAATGCTTCCCTATGATGATTAAACTAAAGCAAATAGTTTGAATAACTTAAATTGTTGAAAATTAGTTAAAAGTAAGGTTTTAGTTTTTGGTTTGGTGGAATGGCAAGGGTCAAAAGAGTGATGTGGTTGGGATTGTAAAATGGTTGATATGGCAAAGTTTTAAGGATTGAAGGTTGAAAAAGTATAAGGCAATAAATGATTAAGGTGTCAAAAGGGTAAGGGGATATAGAGAGTGAAGATGGTAAAGAGGGAAATGGGAGAAGGGGTAAATGGATAAAGGGGAAATGAAAATGAAGAGGATAAGGAGAAAATATATGGAGGCCAAGAGAATAATAAGGCCAAATGGTGGGTTTGGAAGTAAAGAAGGAATAGGCCAATAGGGATAATAAATTAAATTGCAGCAAATAAAACCAAGATTACCTTCCAAGCTTGAAGAAGAATGTTGATGAAGATGTTGGTGTTGATGTTGTTGAATCAATTTTGGAATAACTTCAACATAACTATAATTATTTGTCTCTTTCTTCTCAAGATTATAATCTCATTGATGATGTGTCCAAACCTAAAACAAAATGTTAACAACCAAAAGACTAACTTTCAATTTTCCAACTTAACCTTGGGTAAAGGAAAGGAGGGGGATTTATATCATGTGTTGTGAAGATTCATGCCAAAAGAGGAATAATAGAGGTGTGGCATAATTTATATGTGGTGGATTAATTATTCAAAATGAGGTGGGTGGGGATTCCCATTTGTGTTGGTGTGTGTCATTTGGGTTAAAAATTCAAAAATGGGTGCCCTTTGTCTTAAAGAGGTAGGTATTTTATTTTTGATGTTAATTTCATGTAAAATGCATGTATAATAATGGTCAAAGTTAAATTCACCATATTTCAAGGGGGGGATTGTGATGCTTAAATGAGATCATCAAGCACTTTGGGAAGGGTCCTAGGTGGGGTATGATGTCCCACATCAAGCCACATCACTTCTAAGCCATGTCACTTGCCATATCACCTCCTAGATCACCTTCCATGTCACTTTACATGTCACATGCCATACCACTTTCTATGTAATCATGAAGAGTGATAGTGGGTCCCAAAATTAATAGTGATAATGAATAGTACTTTTGAGTCATTTTATGTGACTAGGAAAATAGTGATTTAGTTCGGTTAAGAGGTGTTTGTTAAGGGTTAAGAAGGTGTAAGGGGTATTTAGAGGGGTTACAAGTCATTTATTCATTGAAAACTAAAATTTCATAGTTTTCTAGTGTCTACATCCATGTTGAAGACCCTACTAATTACTACAACCAAGCCCAGGCACAAAACCTCCAAGGCATACACATCATCTAGACTCTTATCAGTTGGTTCATCCAGATGAAGGTCACTAGTCAGTATTTCCCTCAACTAATTTTTCAATATCTTTGATCCATCACTTGAAGCACTCAACATTTCAATTATCACCTTATGGTATGACAACAATCATTTATACTCCAAATCTAAGACCCTTGTTCCATGCAACTTATCCTACATTACATACACATGTGCTATAGGCATCATTAATGACTACCAATCAGTGATCTCCCAATCACTTCACAAATCATCCACTTCACTCTATCTCTAAATACCAACCCAATCATTTCACCACTAATCATTCCCATGTAAATATTTACATGCCAACACACGTGTAACTACCTAGGTGTCACATCTAGAGCATCATTATTACAAGGTAATCCATATCTTTCATAATTGAATATGTCATTAATTATTATAATCTAGTCATATGGTATTAATAAATCATATTTAATTATGACTTTAATCATTCATTTAAAATTCTATCACCTCACCACTAACCCCAGACTATTCCTCATAATGACCTATCTCATCTCATACTTCCTATTCTATCCACATCACTTGAGGACATGTGACATCTCAAATGGGGGGAGATGCTACAATTTAAATCTCACGTGCCATGAGAACCCTATGACCTCACTCTCGTTATTTGTGAACCAAACCCTACAACCTGTCAACCCCTTATTTTACCATTTTAAGACCCAAAACCTACTACAAGTAGATTTTCATAAGTCTAAAGAGTGTGCAGTTGACTATTGGTTGAAGGGACTGATAGAGAGGTTAAAATGAGAGGATTAGTCATGTAGAGAGAACCCTTAGACCATAGGCACTTATGAGGAGACCATGCAAGTTGGGATGTCTTCCACAGAGCTGGTTGGACTACCTATTTTGAATGGTTGCAACATTTTTCAGAACCTTTTGCTAGGGAATTTGTACATTCTTTTGATGGAAACCAAGCCACTATATGTGGCATCACCTTTCCAATTACTAAGACATTAGTGAGCTAAGCAATTGGGATACCAAACATGGGGGGAAATTGGCAAGATAGATCCAATGGCTAAGAGGCTAAGTGATAGTTTTGTCAGGAAGATGAAAGATTCATATTAAAGAAGGGAGGTTTACGAAGACTTAGTCTACCTATAGAATGGAGATAAATAACAGTATATATTATTAGGTAAATGACCTATGAGGGAATGTATTCTCTCATTTACACTCTCCAATTAAAAATTGTAATTCATTTAAGATACAATAGAGTCATTAATGTTCTGAATTTATTATGAAATATCTTAAAAAGAATGTCCAAATAATATCAGAAAGACACTGAGACAACCCTATATCACCACTACCTCATATGGCTCATAATTAAACAAGGAATAGATTTTGTCAGACCTGACCTCACTTGGGAGCAATTTTTAGCCCTAGAAAATATTGCACCCCAGTAAGATGAGGGAATTGATGAGAGGAAATCTCCTAAGGAGCATCCCTAACAAACTATTCAAGAAGACGTTGTGGGAACTAGTGTTATTGGTCAACCCATAGCTATTAAAGGTACATCTAGGACTAATATGAGAAATAAGAAGAGGAGAAGACTTATCTTATCCCTTTTTGACATAGAGGAGAAAATCCCATAAGAGCATGGCCCTTCTCCCATTATGTCCTCACCTCAGGTTGAATCCCCCACACTGTCTCTTACTAGATAAGAATAAGTTTCCCTATCAATTGATGCATAAGATGAATAAATTCCATAAGTCACCTCTCCTACAAGGAAAATGAAATCTAGAGGGAAAAACCCATGGTGTCAAAAAGAAGGAGACCTCCTTCTAGGGTATCTCAAAGGATGAAGAAATAAAAAACCTCTTCAGCCTCCTTAACCATATATATCAGTGATGATGAGAACCAAGGAAAGGGCCTAGGCTTAAGAAAACCCCTAATGGATTTGAAAAAGAAGAATGGCCTACTGATGAAGGATCTGCTAAAGTAGTAGAAGAAGAGCATTCACCTCTTCCATCTATATTTACTGAGGACATTAATCTCCTTAGAAAAATTGGATACACAGAGGAGGAATTGAGAAAGGTCATAGAAAAAGGAGAAAAATAATTGAAAGAAGAAGAGGTTATGGAAAGAGGAAGAGGACAAGAAATTTTTTCTTGTGATCAGGAGTTCCAAACATTGGAACAAGATATGTAGGAAATATACAGACTCATAAATGAGATAGTAGCACTGAAAGGAAAATAAGGCATTGAAATGCTTCTAGGAGAAACAGAGTTTGTAGACACCTCTAGGGACAAAGAAAAGATAGTGGAGTAACCTATATCTGCACTCATGGAGGAACTCTAGAATACCCACAACAACTATAGGCTTCACCTACAGGCTACATACAGCCACTGTAGAGTTCCCACAACAACTATAGGCTTCACTTATAGGTTGACTACAACCATTGCAGAATAACCACAACAACTGTAGGCTCCACCTATAGGTTTCCTATAGGCAAGTGCCTACATAAGTTAAAGGTTTCACCTATAGGTTGCTTGTAGCTACTAAAGAGTGCCTACAACCACTATGTAAAGTAGAATCATTATTGAGGAGACCCTACAGACACATTCAAATATATTGGGAAACCAAATAAATAATTGAAAAGAGTCATAATTATTGTATGGATTCCCTATATGAAAGGAGAGATTGGATGTGTTTCCAAGGATGGAAAAGGCAAGGATAATGAGAAAAGATAAAAGGAAATAAAACAACAAAACATTATGCCTTGTCTCTAACCCTGTCAAACCTAAAACAAGTAACTTAGGTTACTAACTACTTGAAGGTTGATTGAGGTAGTTTCTAAGTATTTGTATTTTTTCCTAGTTTGGTGTTTTTGGTTAAGAGTTAATAAACTACCTTTTGTATTTAAAGGCAGAACCTAGATCAGATAAAGAGTTAGATAATTTTGAGGAAATAATAGTAGAATTTTTTACTATATCCTTTGTATCCAAAATTGAATAATGATAAAGTTGAATTTGTAAGAATTTTGTGAATTCTCTCATAAAGGGATTGGTGATCAGTTCTAAACAAGGAAGGCCCCCCTCAAAATGAGTTGCTATGAAGATCCTGACCCTCTTTAATTATTAGTGTGTTGTGTATGTTGATTTTAGTATTAAGTTTGATTATATAAGTGTGATGCATGTATGATTCATAATTTTGGAATAGTTCTATAATTCTATCACAATCATTTCATAATATATCTGTTTGGTAAATTCATCATCAATTTATTATACTACAACTAGCAAATTGATTTCTGAATCATTTATGCATATATAATGTTGACACTCTTAAAAAGCTTATGCACCTAGGGTTGACAATTAATGTTTAATCAAACTGGTGAATTTGGTAATCATTGGGTAATTAGTCTACACAACAACTAAATTGATATGGTCCAAGAGGTTTTTCAAAGACTAACATCATTATTAACAACATAAATTTGTTCTAATAAATTAAAATGTTGTCACAAGGGAAGGACACCATGAATATAATCAAGATACAACAAACAACAACTAAGAGAGATAAAGCATAATTTAATAGAAATGGAAAAATGTAGTTCTAAGTGGGAAAGATGTAATCAAAATGAGGAAATATAGTTCCAACACATAGTGTAGGAATAATGTATTAAAAAAGGGAAATTATTGACAAAATAAAATAAAATGTTGTTAATTAAACATGGCACAATTCTAAATGGAGAATGGAAAATTTTGTTGAAGATAAAATACAATTCCTAAATAGATGAAGCACACTCTATTAGATATAAAATTATGTTATAGTTGATTTAATAGAGTGTTTAATAGGATAACCTTATTCCAAAAATATTCAAATGCAGCTTTAGACATTTTATACACAAAAATAGAAGCAAGGCACCTTTTTTGTCATTGAGTCACATATAAAAAAAATTAAAATGTAATTAAAAGTATGAAAAATCCTAACACCAAAACTCCATTTACAAGGAATAAAGTGTACTAAAAAATGGTAAGAATTAAGTATGAATTGGATGAGGCATACTCCAAATTGGATAATACATAAATAATAAGTTAATTTTTAGTCAAAATCAAACCAAATGCATCCAAATAAAGGTCCAATGCAATTTAAAGTGGGCAAGGTGCAATTCAAGAAGATATAACACATGCCAAAAAGATTAAAATGAAAATGGGAAAGGTATCGTGTAGTTATAGATGACTAAATATATATTTATAAAAGACAATTAATCTTTAAAATTATTATATATAGTTCCTTACAACAAGATGCATTATAGTAATAATACTAAATAATTCACAAAGACAAAGCATACTAGGATAACCTTAACATTTTTTTTGTGTTTTATCTTATTCAATTACATCTTTCATGAATTATTCTTCATGACTATTATGGTGTCCTAGCTACTTATTTTTCCAAACGCATTTCCTCCTTTTTTTATTGAAAATAATACTTTTATTGATAAAAAAATCTATAGTAAGACTCTAGTCATACAAAAAAATACAGGTGGATAAGTCATACCCTAGAAACAAAGCCACACCAAGATAAAAAAGTGAATAAAATAAAAATAAAATCATATATGGCCAAACCCCATATCCAATATATGCATTTTTATCCTTTTTATTTTGAACCTCAATCTAGCACTTTGAATGACCAAATATCCTTTGGAATAACTGTTGACCATTTTGACCACAAGTCAAAATGGATCAATCCCCCTATATTAAAAAAATTATATATGGATGAAATATAATGTCATAGGGTGTTTCATAGTTAATTAAATGTGATTCTTTATCATTTTAGCCTTGGTCATGGTCTATTTAGTCTTCATGTCATTTTATGTCATCTAGGGGTCATTTTGGAGCATTTAATGCAAGTGGTATGGTTTTAAATTGTATCCATGTGTTAAAAACTCCTCTTAAATTTAAAATATGTTATTAACTATCAAAAATGTCAGTTTCTAACTAAAAACTTGTAGGTGATAACTGAAAACCAAGAAAACAAGTCCAAAAGAAGAAGTTTCAAAGGTGTATGGCCTATGAGAGAGAGTGTCACATGGGATAAGGTTTTGGGATGGATATTCAAATTATTAAGACTCATTTACACACTTTAAATTATTAATAAGTGCCAAAAAATTTCCAAAACCATTCTACTCATCCATCACTCCACTATGCACGTGAAATTGGTCAACAGGGTTTTGGTTAGTAGGACCCATAGGAAAAGTTTCAGATCAAATTCCTTTGGGAATGATAGTGCACTCAGTTATATTAAATTAAATTTTATTATTTAAAATATTGGTGTCTTATACTTTATGAACCATCTCTAACAAGTTGACTATGTTTTTCTAACTATGGTTTCCCACACCTTGCAGGTTTTATTCTTGTTTGAGCTAGTTCGTACAACTCAATTATTTAATTTTATTCTAGATCATATTTAATATATTATATCATTATTCCCGTGATTATTTTTATGTTTTTAATGATTTCATGGGACAAGTAGTTTAAGTTTGTAATTTGATGTTTCAAGTGAAGTGCAATCAATTTCCACTACTTACAGAAGGTTTGGTTCTCTACAAGAGTTTTGTGTGAATTTGATGTGATGTGATCCATGTTTTCATGTCATAATAATAAAATTCCATTTTTGGTCTCTCAAGGTCATGTATTGAGAAAAGACATAGTCATATGGAAACACAGTCAGTTTTATACTTGTTTCTAACTATAACCAAAGTGTTTTGAGCTTTGATCACATTCATGGAAGAGGAATGAAGTATCTAAATAGGTTTGACATATTATTGGTGTATGATAAATTATTTTATCCTCTCCAAATATCAAAATAATTATTTTGGTGATATTCAATACCATATACATATACACAGTCAATCATGGATGTGCACTTATAGGTGCTCTCAAGAGAATGTCATGTTAAAATAAGGATAGTTGATATTTTTTTAAGCTTTGAAATGTTTTGGAATACATTTAAGGATTATTATAGGATATAATACTTATTAAATACCCCCACATCATGTACATTCCTCATTTCTCCATTTATTACATGTATACCACAACTGAATTAACACCCACATGAGGGTAAAAACATTGAAATGGAAGCATTGAAGCATGTTTCAAAGTCATTTAGGTTATAAGAATCCATTTGAGTAACTTGTAAATTTATAGGATTGATTTAAAGTTCCACACATCATGATTATTGTTCATGTCTATGCCCACTACCTTATAATATGTAAATGCACACCTATAGGTTGTTTGCACAGCAGTTTGAGAGTGTGATCTGGAGTTTTATGGCATGCTTTGAGATCTCCATGAAAGTCTCAATATGTTACATAGGCCATGATATCCATGTTTGAATCCTTAATTTGGAAATCAAAGTGAGAATTCATGATCAAAATTTGAGGATGTGAACTCAGGGACAAGTTTCCCTAAAACTCAAAAACATAACACCTAACACTTTTGGGGTTAATGCATGGTGATGTCACATGGGGTATTAACCAATAAAAATGCACACATATTATATTCATATCATAGGGTAAAAACTTTAAAAAGTAATTGAGTGATTCTGTCAATTGGTTTTCTTACTAGGAGGGTCCAAATATGCACTTTTATTCACTGAGTTTAGACAGTGATATCTATAGGATGAGTGTCAAATGACCTTCACACCCAAAATTATAATATAAGAGTATGTATCCATGTTTGAGTGGTCCTAAATATTTATTAATAACTTAAATTATTTAAATTTCACTAATTAAAGTTGGATCACTAATTTTTGTGCCTAATAGGCATACCTATAGGTTTGCTTTTGTTCATAAGAGCAACCTCTAATTGACTGTAGACATATATAGATTATAACACAAAAATATACATGAAAACCTAGTGGATAAAAACACACACATGTTCAAAAATTATTCCTAGGACCTCAAATGAATCTCAAGGGCATGTGATATAGGTTTCAAATATGATGCCAACCTACAGGACCTCTACTTAGTCAATTATAGTTGATTGTAGTGGGCAATAAGCAAAAAGATGATGTTCTTGATGATTAGAATAGCCAAAGAATGATGTGAAATGGAAATGTAATTACCTTATAAATATTAAATAAGGTCTTTGAAATTGTTTTTAAGTCATAAAATATTCAAATTCACCTACATGTGCCCTTTCAAGAAGAAAACATAGTCAACATTTACACTCAGTCCAGACCAATCAGGTGGAAAGGTGTATGAAGTGTGTAGAAGTTTGAAGTGATAAATGGATTTAGATAAAATTAATCATGATAATATTTATCTAAATATCCTCTTAACATATGTAAACCATTCAGATAAGGGATCCAACATAGAAGCACATAGTCCACATCAAGACCCTGCAAACAGTGAGATTTCTCATAAAGCTTGTTTTAGGTTTTGATGAATTGAGGAATTTATCTATTTGATCAGGTCATGAAAAATTGTGAAAATAATATAATTAACTTGGATAATCTCACCAAACATTTATTTTTATTATGTAAATAGGGGAAGTACCCTATGTTTTGTCTCAGATAGAGGGTACTCTCATATGGTGCAAACTTGAAGACTTTAAAGGAAGAGAATAACTAAGTGAGATAAGGTTTTGTTTAAAATTGAAATAAGGTGTGGAGATATGTGATAATACATTTAAAAACATTTAAAATCATGAATTAGGGTCAGAAACATAATGGGGTGGTCCAAATAGATAAAAGTATAAGCATACCTACATGGTCTCAACAGGGCCTAAAACCCAACAAGAGGGTCAATTTCATTTTTAGACTTAGACGATCACTAAAATGAATTGGAACATGTTGGTATGGAGTTATAAGTTTTTTTAAAGATTTTAACTTCTAAAAAAACATAATAAATCCATTTTTTGGCTTAAAACCATATCAGGCCTATACAAAATGAAGAACAAAGATCAATAAGGCAGTTTAAAGTGATCACATCTTCTTGGATACTTTGCATGGGAGCTCAAGGATATTGTAAAAGTTGGAAAGGGTCTTGATATTTTTTTTTATGGAATTGGTTATTTATTTCAATGTCATAACTTTATGAACAAAGGCTAAGGGTAGAAAGAGCCTAAAACCTTGAATCATGACCTATTGGAGAAAATGAATCAAGAGAGCTATCCAAAGTGCATATAATGGCTTGGTAAATGTTTAGACCTTATATAAAACTATACAAATATCCTTACCACTCACTTTATTTATTCCATATTTGTATGGACAAGGAGGAAATGAGGTTTTCTTGACTATTTTTGGTGTTGTGCAAGTATGGCAAGGTTTCAAGAGATGTTATCAACTTTAGTAGAAATATTGAGACTTGAGCTAACCCCTCATGTAAATTTATTTAAGTATAAAATATACTAAGTGTTTTTATAAGTACCTCTATCTCAACGAGTAAAATTGGCATAGTGAGCAAGATGGTGAGAACTTCAAGTGGGAGGCATTCTAAGGCCTACCTAATGAATATAAAGATATGGGAGGTCTTAAAATGTGTCATTCACTCCTTTATATATATATTCATTGAAAAATAAATCCAACTTTGAGGTCAAGTGTGAGGGGCAAATGAAAGAGGAGTTACTTGGATTACAAACAATGATAACTCATATCTAGATGAATCTTGATGATTGGGGTTGTAACCAATGTAGTGTAGAGCATGTATATAACCCCCAACCCTTGGTTCAATCATAATTATATCCTTCATCAATTGTGAGACATTTTAAAAGGGTAAAATGATGATGGCATTTTTCTAAGCAAATAATGAGGAGTCTTACACCACATTTCAATAATTTCATGCATTTGAATGCCATTTGTCCTATCAAACCATGAATGTAGTATCTCACAATTCATTATCCTATATGCATAACTCCTCCTCTTATCTTGACAAGTGTTTTTATGACTCTTAGACTAATCTCTTCTCAATTCTCTCTTAAATTCTATAAGTATTAGCCATTTTGTCTCTTGTAAAATAACACCACACCATGTATAGTGAAGCCCTAATGGAATGACATTGTATTTTTCCTTTAAAACATTAACATAAATCTGGTTTTGAGTTCATGAAATTTTGTCCAAGTGTTCAAGTGATGTATGCTGAAGTTAGTGATAATATTCTATCCTTGCTTTCCTTATCCTTTCATGTTTATGCAAGAGTTCCTATTCTAATAGGTCATATAGAGTGTAGTCAAGTGTGTTAGGATCCTTTCAAGTGTAAAACTATTATTGGAGTGTGAAATCTACCCCTTGGTCTATTTATCTTGTGTTTATTCATGCATATCACCTCTATATCAAAACATTGATGTTAGAAGCTTCTGAGACTTACAAGCTAGTTTGTATGTCTTATTTCATTGTGATAGGAATATATTGGTCATGTGGAAATCATCCTGGTGTATCATCCCCTTAGATTAGTTTCCATTCCATGTAAAATTTAAGCTCATTTCCCATAATCAATCACTTTTTTAGGTGATAAGTATTTAAAGATACATCTAGGGAGCTAGCACTTAAATTTAGAGTCTTACTTCCACCATAGATCTACCCACATACCTAGAAGTATTCCCATGTTTCCCAAATATGGAAGAGGCTTGAGCACCCTCTTTTAGGGTGAAATATTTGGTGACAATAATAACCATTAGAAGAACAATATTGTGTTAAATTTAAAATAGGGTCTTATCTTATCATATTAAAAAAAATTAGATGCATGTGATCTCTTGATACCTTTCCATATAGCATTACCTATAAATGGTATTTGGCAAGAGGAATATATCAAAATGAATTATCCAATAAACTTTGTGCCTTATTTATTACTTGTGCCATCTTTCAAATGTATTGTATCCTTGTTTGGAAAAGTGTGCTCATATGGTTTCCAACCTTTAGGATGACAATACTAATCCTTATTATTTTTTAGATTACTTGCATGAAGACATACCCCATAGAGATAACCAGTTTGGTGGTATAAATGACATTTAAGGGTAGTTTTTTTATAATCAAATGTCTTAATCTAAAATATATTTTCATGTTTCAGATTGGTTCTATATGGGAGAAATTTATTAAGGTCCACCTCCATAAAAATATAAGCATAGGTAAACTACCCTTGCCTAGATTACTCAGTATCCATCTTGATGATTTTTTACATCATGTTACCTATGGCTTCATATAATAAGGGGTGCCATAAGGGAAGAGGGAGGATTAGGAATCGAACCCAAATTGGCATTTTGGAAAACTCATTTTTAATGACTCCTTTCTCTAAATAAATGTGTCCTAGGTCAGGTGGTATTTCCCTTAATGGAGGACAATGGAACAAAAAAACCATTTCAAATTAGTTAAAGGTGTGTTAGAGAAGAGGAAGGTGCTTTATTTTAATTATCCAATCTTCACCTAACATTATTTATTTATTCCATCTATTAAATTTCCTACATTAAAAAAACTACTACAAACACTCCTTTTTGTCCATTCCATGTCTAAATGAACTTCAGACTGATTTCTAACAAATAATCACAATTAAGGCTAGAAATCACTAAACATTCCAACTTCATCCACACATTAGAATTAAATTCATAGAATTTCATAAGGGCTTCCGTACTTTGGGTAATACCCTATATGCAATGAGAATCTCTCACAAATTCATACTCAATTAGGTTGTAACCTAACAAACTAACATTTTTGGCCAATTAAGCGGGGTACTTAACCTAATTCTTGAATTGACCAAAAGCCTAAGCAAGATTAATTAACCAAGTAAATCAAATTAAATGATTAATTGAAAAATCCATGTTGAATTAATGAATATCTAATTTCTAAAAATGAATTTTCAACAACTATCAAGAAATATGATGTCATGATGATGTCATCAATCTTAAAGTCAAGAATTATAAAATATCAACATAAATGCCATAAAAATAAAAATGTTGAGCCATGCCTCCATAAATACATAATTAAATCCATCATTAATTGTATTTTCACCCCTAGACTTTACCCTATCTTAACTACACATGAGTTAAAGTTAGTTGAAAAACTAAAAATACAAGTGTTGTGACTATTCTTCAACAAGCTTTTGTGTGTAAATAAATAATGTCAAATTATTTATATAAAGCTTCATTTCCAACACAATCCAATTGCCAATTGCCAAGGTAGCAAGAGGATGTGTTTCTCATAAAGCATTTGCATTGTCAAATACCATTTATTCACAATACCAAGCACAAACCTTCTCTCATGCATATTGTAAGATGGATTCATTCTAGGAAGGTAAATTGTGTTTTTATCTTCCATTAGTAGATTGCTTTATTTTGTTATCATTTATCACTCTAGTACTTAGGCTTAGAATTTTAGTTATCATCGAGTTATTTTAGTTTATCCACTAACAAAAGAAACTAATCATTTACTCCCAATCCTAAGTTACATATTGGCCTACTTGATGAGACCATTCACCCCACATTCATCCCAAGAGTACTTTGGGACTCTTCAAAATCAACAAAACCTCATTAATAACTTTGTCATGTTTTGTGATTGACTACAAAATTTATAATTTATCCACTATGTATCACTGAATTTGAAAGCAACATTAGCAAAATCATTATTGGAAAATATGAAATCACCCAAGAAAAGTGCAATTTGGTTCATCCCTATTATATATAACTATGAATTTTGAATACTATTCCACAAACCTATGTGGGTAAACTACATATTCACTCCATAGTTTTCATTGTTTTCTAAATTTTTATACATAATCATGAATTTGGCACATATAATTATAGAATCTTGAAATAAAATTTCAAAGTCATCCTTCGTTATTTTTGTTATTTTTGTAATTTTCTATAATTTATGAAATAAATGCCTAAAATAGTGAAATCATCTGACAGAGTTACACAATCATCTAACATAGTTATAAAATATTACTGAATTGAGTTGTGCAATCTTAGATAAGTGTTGTAAAATTTACAAAAATAATTATGAAATCATCATGATTAGTTGAGAATTGCCATAAAGAATTATGAAATCAATGAAAATAGTTGAGAAATCATTCCATAATTATGAAATGATCAGTGTAAGTTATGTGTTCTCTACTATTTTTCTATGGTTTATAGTGACTAATAATTTTATAGTTTACCTTCACTATATGACTATAAAATCATTCCCATGAGCAAGATTTTTATGGTTTTTGAGCTTATTTTTTAGGTTTCCTTCACTATCTTGGTCCAATAAAATTACTAAAATGTGTTTTTAGGTTTTTTCATGCAAGGAGAAACCATATTGCATCCCAAGATCATCCATCGCATTTAAAACTTTTTGTTTTAAAAACATTTTTCACATATACATTTAGCATTTTAAAACATTGGCAAATTTCTTTTTTTTAATTTCAAGTCTTTTAAAAGGCCTACAAACATTTAAATTTTGGTGTTTAAAAATGATTTGTTTTCACAATTTCAATTCCACTTTTTCTTTTTTTTCACTATTTAGTGAATTTGTGTGCATGTTATTCCCTATTTAGGGTGACTTATAAATATGACTAAGCTACTTGTTTATTATAGCCCATAGTTCAAGTCATGTATGTTCTCCCCTCATTTTCTTAAACTGGATGACTTAGAATTGACTTTCTCCCTTTTTATGTTTTTTTTTGGATTCATGAGAAAAATTTCATCACCTCTTCATAAGTTATTTAGGGGTGTGTTGACCTAGGTTTTCATCTCCCCACATTGTACCAACCCCACTTATTTGGTAGGGTATACAAATTAAACCTACTATTCATTGGGATAATGGTTAAGTGAATAACATGACCAACTGAATAGGGTCTTGAAACATGAAGTAGTTTAGACATCACAGTCCATTGAACAATTGATGGATGGAGTGGGTTTAAAAGGGAGAATACCCTTTCATAACAAGTTTAATAGTTTGTCATCCACTTGAAAAATATTTTATTTTGCTCAAATGTTCCTAAACACTTATGGACTATTTAGAAAGACAATTTAAAAAAAATTATATTAATTAAACCCACTTACCACATATTGTCTTACTAATGTTGAGTTTATTTTTCACTCTAAATTCCATGCAACCTACAAGTTCCTGAGAGATAGATGGGGGATAAAAAATATACCTTTGCACTTTTATTTATTGGATTAACATTTAATTCATCTCAATAACTGATATATCGATGAAAGTTTGGTCAATACTATGCAAACCTTGCGTCAATTATTAAGATATGAATTTATACTTGGTTTCTTCTTATTTTGTATAATAGAGTCTAAAAATGTTCATGAAAACAAATAAGTCTAACACCAAAAGACTTTATATGTACACCATTCATATAAGAATTGTTATGCTACCCAAATTTGGTGAAACCATTTGCCTTAGACCAAAGACTTGAAGAAATCATTTGTGACCTAATTTATAAAAGACATTATTATGTTACCCATTTTAGTCTAGACCATTTTTTCATTTAAAAATCCAAGTCTCTCAAACCAAGTTTGATATCCATATTTCTAAGTTTAGACGTAAAAGAAATTAGTTTACACTTGAGTCTTGCCTACAACTTGGGCTTGAGTTGTTCACTTTGTGTTTAGATTGTATAAATTAGATCAATTTTCAGTTTGGTATAAGACCTTTACCTAGACCAAGTTTACATTATCCATTTTATAAATCTAAGTTCTATTTTAGACCAAAACTACACTTGACCTTATTTTCAAGTTTCATCTAGACCAAATTTTACCTTATTTCCAAGTTTCACTTAGACCAAGTGTACCTTTTATTTCAAGTCAGGATCCTTAGATGTAAGACTAGTTTCATTTCCATGCCTAGACTGATTTCATTTTCCTACACCAAGTTTGTTTCTGAAACTTAGTTAAAATTTCATGTGTCTAGACTAATTTCATTTACTTAGACCAAGTTTATTTATAATATCTAGTTAAATTTTTACATGTCGAGACCATTTCCATTTGTCTAAACATAGCTTATTTTTTATTTAGTGTAAAGATTTTATGTGCCTAGAAATAAACCTAGTTCATTTTCTATTTAGTTTCAAATACTTATGTGACTAGACCAAGTTTTAATTTTCATTCTAGTATTCAAGCTTGCTTAGACCTTTTGCTAAAACCAAATCCATGTTTTCATTTTTTGGGGAATTTATTCCAAAGATCTAGAGTGTTTTAGTGATAGTTTAAATCAAGTTCCAGTTGTTATCTTTCAAATAAAGATCATTATAATCCAAATTACAAAAGTTTAAAACTTTAGACCAACCTTTCCCAAGGCAATAAACATGGTTAACCATGCCTTGATATACATGTAGTAGAGTTGTGTATAATCCATATTATGATAAAATTATTACAAGTGATCTCATTGACTATTAGTTTTGCAGTGATAACATAGTTTACAATATAGATCTGTATCCCACATATATATCTCTTAGCATAGGGCAGGAACAAGACCAACTCCAACAATACCTCAAAAACACACCTCTTTATCTAGGTTAAGAACCATGCCCATTTGCACAATACCTGACCAACATGCTACCTAGTATGGAAATGGTTCAACAATAACAACCATATTATGTGAACACATCATCTAGTGCTAGTTATGATCTATACTTGTTTGATCACCATATTGTAGTGCATAAAGATGAGATTATTGTTAGAGCAGTAGAATTAGGCACAAAATTTCCATCATATTTCTCATAAGAAAGTATACCTTGCCTATTTAGGGAACCTAGACACACACCTCTTATCCAAACATTTAAACAAGCCTTTACTAGTCAAAATTAGGCCCTTGTACCCATGCCTAACTAGGAGCTTGTTACATTTGCTAAAGGAGATTGTTAAAGTGTTAACCAATTTGCATAAGTACAACATGCCTACCAAATATTCCTTGATCTAGAGAGAAACTTTAATTCCATGATTATTTTGAGCAAGTCACTTATAGAGTTGGCTCCATCAAGTGTGCTAAAAAATAGTTTGGTAGGCCTTTTCAATGTACATATAGATCCATTTGTTTAAACCATGACACTTTTAGACATGTTTAATGTTCTTCTAAATGAAGAATAATTAGTGGTTTATTTATGAACCCCTTTCCAAAATATAGAAAATAACACACGTGTTACCTAATCCATGCCAATGAAAGTCCAATGTACCAAGGAACACCCCACTAAATAATTCCCAATAAATTCCTCCTTTAATCACATCAATGGGATCACAACAATAGGGGAAGTACATCTAGATCATAATAGGTAATTTTCTCTCTACGACCATTTTCTTCCTTAAATGTACAATAAAGAGTAAGTAATCAACCACCATTGAACTGCCACCATAACATGTGGTAGTGAACATTCCACCTCAAGGGGTAAATAAACCACATAAAACATTGTTTAATCAACAAGTGTCTGAAAAATATCAAGTGCTTAGGTAGCCAACAAAAAATGCTTATCCAATAAAAAATTCCTAACCAACATGTGTTTAACCAACAACAAGTGCCTAGTCAACAACAAGTGCATAACCAACAAAACAGTTTTAAGCAACAAAAATTTATTAATATCTAATGAATATATACTAAGCAACAATTAAATCATACACATCATATACCTTATCTGCAACACGTGCTTAATATGTAATAATTTTCTCTATAGGCCTTCAACCAACAACATATACATTAGGGTTTAACTAGCCATCAACAAGTTCCCTTATAAACCCATCACATGTAGATCATTCCCCAACTCCAAACACCTCTGTTCAAGCCATATTTTCTTCCAAATCAAAACTATATATATGGTGTGAAATATATCCCCTAGGTCAAGTATCATGTTGATTATCCAAAACATGCTACCCTCACATTAAAACATTATGTTAAAGTGGGGTTTTTATTTAAATCTATAAATCTCAAATGTACTAAATGGTCCCAAGTGTGGCTAACACAAGGGTACAATCACATCAAATGAATCCAAACTACCTAACTTATTATAAAGGGTCTATTCCTTTACATAGCACCTCCAGCCATATACTACATAGTGGAGTCTAATATCTAGTTGTCATATGGACCAAATACCCATTGGGATGTTTAAGCTAACTACTCACCACTATCTTATCAAATAGTTTGCCTAATTTATATACCCCACCATGGAGTGGGGTTAGTACAATGTTGGGAGATGAAACCCTAGGTCAACATACCACTAAAGAACTCATGGGGAGGTGATGAACTCTTGAACATAATCCATTTCATAAAAATAAATAAATGAAAGACTTAAGAGGTCATTTATGGGTCATCCAAGTCACTCAAAGCTTAGAGAGAGCATACATGACATAGTTTTTGACATAATGTAATGTCCCCTTTTTACCAAATGTGACATTTAAAGAATACCAATAGCCTATTTTATTATCATAATCTATTTTGGGTGTTATAAGGGATTATTTATATGTCAAGTCATTATTCACAAGTACTATTGATATGCACTATACATTGGAACTATTCACATGTCACTATTCATGGTGATATACCTTAGACCAACATACCACCACAAGGGGTAAACAAACCACATAAAACATTGTTTAATCAACAAGTGTTTGAAAAATATCAAGTGCCTAGGTAGCCAACAACAAATGCTTATCCAATAAAAAATTCTTAAACAACATGTGTCTAACCAACAAGTGCCTAGTCAACAACAAGTGCCTAACCAACAAAACATTTTTAAGCAACAAAAATTTATTAATATCTAATGAATATATACTAAGCAACAATTAAATCATACACATCATATACCTTATCTGCAACATGTGCCTAATATGTAATAATTTTCTCTATAGACCTTCAACCAACAACATATACATTAGGGTTTAACTAGCCATCAACAAGTTCCCTTATAAACCCATCACATGTAGATCATTCCCCAACACCAAACACCTCTGTTCAAGCCATAATTTCTTTGAAATCAAAACCATACCACCAATCTTAACCCCAATGTCTACTAACAATAAATACCACATAAACAATATAACCATGGTTAATGAATGTGTATTCTTGGTCAAGCAATCAACCAAGTGAACATTCTTCAGTCTTCCATTCTTTTATTGTACCCTAGTCAAGATAATATACCTTAGATCTACCAACCCCAACCACAAAAATCCATATTTTCTACATTTCTAGTCTAATAAATGTAATAGGTGAAAGATACAATTTATGCCCCTCAAATAGGGAAGTAATCGAATAAGTTTAAATTTAATGAGATATGCTCATACTCTTTCAACATGGAATATCTTAAGATATTATTTCTTCCAATTTTTGAGACACCAAAGTTTAACAAATACAAAGGTAAAGTTGAACCGAAGGAACATCTGAAGGAATTTTATGTTACTTGCTAGCTAGTGGCCTTTAACAACATCTATTTACTTATTATTTTTCTTCACATCACAACTAGACAAGCCTTGGAATGGCTTCTCCAACTCCCTAAGAATTGTGTTCCTGATTTTTATGACTTATCATAAAATTTTGTGCAACACTTCTCTTATAATCTCAAACACATGATTACTATGGTTGATTTGGGCCAAGCTCAAAAAAGCTCTGGTGAGAATATATTGGGATATTTATAGAAGGGGAGGGCACTTGCTATCTATTTCACACATAATTTACCAAACAAATAGTTGGTAATGATGTTTACCCATAATTTACAAATTTATATATCCTATCACTTTGAGCTTCAATATACCCATACTTTTGAAAAGATTATTGACAAAGGCTTGAAAATTAAGAAATCCCTTATCAATAAATGGGTAATAAAATTATACACTCCTAACTAAATCCAGAACTAGATTCAAGGCCTCAAACATAGCCATAACCAATATCAAAGACCAAACTAGAGTCAAAGCTCAATTCAAATGCAAGCTCCTATGCCATCACAAATTATTACTTTAGAGAATCCCAAAGTTTAAAAGTACAAAACTAACTTTGTGTGTAATGGAGTTACTAAATCATGCCATGTAAATAATACAAACACCATTTATTAAATCAACTCCACTTATGTAGATGAATATGATTATAAAGTCACTCCCACCTCCTTTGTAAAGTGCCTCAACCAAGAATAAGACCAGCTATACATAGAGCTTTCAATGACTTTGGAGAGGCCATTGAATAAATGTTTTGAAAACTAGCTATCACTAATATGATTAGTTATCCTTTCCTATAACCATTTCCTAAGGGTGTTCCTTCCCCCACTAGTATAATGAGCACAATTTTTGTGATTATTTTCCAGTCAAAGGGCATTTTATATGACAGTGTGTGAAATTAAAACACCTCATTTAAAATATGTTTGACAATGGATAAATAAAGTTGAATAATAGGGACCCTACTTATAATCAAAACCTAAAAATTTATCAAAAACCTTTCCCATAACACAATGCTAATAATCAAATATAATAGTAGCATCAATAATAGCATATACCCCCACACCAGCAATAGTGGTATCAATAACAACAATAGCAATGATGGAAACCACAACCATAAAATTGTAGGAACCAATGTAAAATGGTCCATCTAACCAAGGGGCTCTTCATATCATCACACATGACTACAACAATTTTTTAGGATATATCATGGGAAATCACATAGACACTATTACCATTAAACCTAAATCAATTACCAATCATCCATGACTAGTACCAAATCATACTCAACCTCCTTATGCCAATAATCCTCTTATGGTTTGTATTGGTAACCAATCTCAGCATTACCCAAGGATTACCATCCCAATCCCTTCTCCCCTTTTTTCCAATTACAGTGATCGATTGCCTGATATAGATTGTAATATTTCAACTTAGTGAATTAAAGTTACCATTATAGGTCTATGACCCTCTTCTACCCATGAGCCTATCCAAGCACCCATGCTAACTAGAAGTAAGCCAATTATCAATACCATAGAGAAAATATATGATATTATGGAATAATTATAAAATATGCATATACAAATCTCTATTTTAGATTAATTATGTACCTCCACTATCCACAAGAACATTTTTACCAAACTTATAAGCTAATACCAAGTGTCGAATGACATTATACCAGATCAATAAGACACTTAGCTCCTAGACAATAACTTACCTTTAACCAATGTGAATTGTCATCCCTTGGCCCTCTCCATAATAACTTATTATATATTGAAGTTTCCATAGATGAATACAAAGTTAAATGTGTCCTCATATACAATTGATCAAGTCTCAAGTTTCTAAGGTTAGTCAAACACTTTAGATACACAATAGATGACCTTTATCTAAAGACCATTATTATCAAATCCTATGATAATGAATAAAGGGAGTCTTAGGGAAATTTTTTTTTGCCAGTGGCCATTAGGCCCTTGACCCATGACACACTTTGACATGTTCTAGATTTATATTTATCATATAATTTGATTCTAGGCTGATCATGGATACATGAGATTTGGGTAATACCTTCCACATTGTACCAATGTATCAAGTTCCCCCATTATAGGATGTAAGTGACTATTCCTATATACTTAAAACCATATTAATTCTACATGTATTAAGAGGCTAAATATAATATCTATAATTACCCCTTTTGATTAGACTTTATACCAAAAAATCACAAATATGTACTTGTTGAATTACTAGAATTCAATTATATAGAAGCATATATCCTTGCCTCCACTTCATCTATACCTCCTCCTCAGATATCTAATCATTTTACCATTTCTAACAAAGGTTTAGGTTAATACCTCATGCACAATGCATTCAACATATCCAAGCCTCCATAGGCCCCTAAATCTTATGGAAGACCCAAAGCTAAGGTCATTCGTATGGAATGGTGATATAAAGGAAAGTTTAATTCCCAAAAGACTATTATTTTCACACCAACCACTAGCCAATAACAGAGACCCACTTGATGAATATGAATCTTATCTTTGTAATGATTATTTGGCTGATTTTTACTAGAGAAAAAAGTATCCTATCCCTAATTGGATCATAGAAAATCAAGCTTATGAAGGTAGAGTCTTAGGGGAAAATAAACAAGGAAATATTGAGCCTATCTCCATGACCAAACATAAAGGAACTTATGGTATTATATTTAAACCATCTAGAGGTGATCCTTCATGTCTTATCCATGTTCTTACACCAATGGCTAGTGATGATGATGTCGATAATAATGTAGAGTCTGATTATAGTATATATAAATATTTATCCAATATTAAACTATTTACCCTCATGTCATATGTACCATTACACCTATCATTCATATTTCCCCACTTTTATATCATCTTCCTCAACTCATACATAGGGACCAATAAGAATCCACAATATCACTTGATGAGTTCAAAAATGAAAAGGCCATTTGCAACTTCTTGGGCCTAAGAAACCATATTCATCTAGGAGATCATAATCAAGGGTTATCTATCACATTGGATCCTACCACCTATTTCAAATAGCGGGTGAACTTATTTAACCGAAACATAATAATCAAACATTGAGGTCCCAAGGTGAAAACCTCTTTAAAGCACTTTCGAATCAGGGTAATAGTAAATAAAAAGCACAGTCTCTTGGTGAAAACTTATTTCAAGCACGATTAAATGGATATGTTCAAAATTTATTTGAATAAATTTTAGGAATCCACAAATACCATGATGATATTTGGGTCAAAAATTAGTGTGGAAAAGCAACAATATTTTGAACAAATTATCCAAGAGTGTCTAGAAGTGTTTATTATATGAACCCTGCCATCGTTTGGTGATTTTGATTCATCTTATGTAGGTGAATTGGATGAACCAATTAGAGTAGAGTATTATGATATCACCAATAAATTTAATTATTTACTAAATTTCCTTGAAAATGGTTCTACACTTCTTGTGGAGGACACTTCTAAAGTTAATATTAGATAACTAAATGATTCAATGTGGATAAAATTAGGTGCATCTCTCATTGAGGAGGAACATGAAGTTTGTACTAATCTCCTTAGGTATTTCATTGATATTTTTTCATGGGATTATTTTTATATGCCAATTTTGGACCCTTCTTTGGTTGTACATCATCTTTTTGTACATCTTTATGCAAAGTGAATTAAGTAGTACCTAAGGAAAATACATCCTCATATTTCCATTTTGGTTGTGAATATCCTTCTGCATAGATTTGCAAACTACATAAAATAAATGAATAATTAAATGAAATTCAAAAAATAACCCAAAATAACCTTTCTATCACAAGCCACTTCTAGGGAGAAACCTCCTTTGAGAAATCTCAATAGAATAATATTTGTGGATGCCTTCATTAGGCCTCAACACTTAAATACTAAATCTATTATAAAAACTAATACTTCTCATGTATGTGGGATAATTAAAATATGCTCAAGGGATGACTTATAAAGGATATGAGTCCATAGTGACTAATACACTAATAAGGAAAGAGAAGGTTAGGACATGGGTTCCTAGTATCCCCTCTCCCTTAAAAAAAGCTTTGTCCTCAAAGCTTTAGATGTGGGAATCATTAATGAATTTAGAATAGTGGTTTCCATGTTGTATATTTTGGTTACATGCCATTCCATTGAATTAAGACTTACATGATTCAGTGGGATTGAAGTTGGCAAGTGTGCTTGTCCAAGATTACTTTTGGTTTGAGAAGGATAGAGCCTTGATTATCAAGTTTTGGTAAAACTATTTGCACTCTGATGGTGGTTTCAAGAACTTTCTTAAAATAGGATGCATGAAAGACTAGGTGAAGTCAAGAGGAAGGTGGAAGCTCCAAATTGTAATAAATAGACCTAATCTACCCAAGAACCTTATATGGCCCATAAAACTTTAGATCGAAGCTTATGATGCCCTTTCAATTTTAGGGATGATTTATTATATGGATGCAGATGAAGAAAAACCATATCATTGGGTTGAAAGGTGCAATTAGAGTGGTGATAATAAGCCTACTACTTCATTTGGTTCTATTCCATATGGAGATTACCTCATAAGGTGCTAAGAATCTGATCTCAATGTTAGAGAGTAGTTTTGACTACCTCAATTGATGAACTTATAGGGGTATATAAGAGAAGTATTTGGGGTGCTTGATCATAAATTGATTCATATAAATTCATTTTAATATAAGTGTGCAAGGAGGTATTATACCACCATTATATAAGTGGAATCCATTTTACCCACTATTGTTGTTGTTTCAAATAAAATCAATGAAGGAATGTTTCCAAGCATTTGTTGAAAATTTGTATCTATCCATCTATTTGGAGGTGATACCCAAAGCTCATCTTCAATTATGTCTCTATGCATCATAATATATCTATCTAAAAATGGCTAGTGAAATTTACATCATGACTAGAGATGATTGAAGAAGGGATGCCATAAAGACAAAATATCTAATCTAAGAAAAATTGTGCAACCATGGAGGCTGTATATGGATAGATGAGGACATAAAAATGACTATATTTGAAGACCCATTTTACCACGACCATGATCACTATTTTTATTATATATTTAAGGATACCCTCAATGAAATCCATAGAAATATTTGTACAAATCCTAGTAGTAATGGTTAAAAGATCGATCAAACCAAGAATCAATGTTGTTTTACCTTTGTTGCATTAGAAAGTATCACATTCATCCACTATTTATTTAACTTTCCCTTTTATCCCGTTCCAAAATAAGTTTCAACATGACTACTCATATGTTTTGATAAATCCTAAGTTCCCTGATGATGGAAAAACATGGATTTCATATAATATAACTTGATGAAATTCTATGTTATGGGGAAGCACTAGATGACCCTTGTATCATAGAAAAGTACCATCTCATGAATAATTTGGTACTGTAGAGGGGTTAATGGCTAACTATTGAATGAGGTGGTATAAGGAGGGATATTTTTCATAGCCTTGGTGTATAAATTACAACTAGTTTGGAATGGACATGTAGATCACATAAAGGGAAGTCTAGTCTTGGAATGTGTGTGAGAGAGCATCTACCATGAGACTATCATTACCCTTATTGTAAGTGATCTCATAAACATAGCCCATGAATTTTATGACCCATTTCTATTATGTTGGTGATGATACCCATTGTTTTAATAAATATTTCAAACTCTGGTGATTATTTTTTTATTCAAAAATGATTCCCAAGTATGGCCACCATTTTTATACTACATGCAGAATTTCCATCATTTCTTTTTCATATGTAGAAAAATCCATATTTCTTCCAAAAAGGGATTTTCTTATGAAAACAATGGGAAATTCCTCTTAGAGAATAATATCACCCATGCCATTACCACATGCATCACTTTTTATGGTGAATTTTTTGGTGAAGTCCACATGGCCAGAACTGGTGTGTTACACATAGCCTATTTGAGTGCCATGAATGCCTAGTTAGCTATGATATCCCATGTGAATGCATCCTTATTCAATTAGGAAGCTAAGGGAGTTGAAATATTTTCATAATCTTTGATGAACTTGTGGTAGTATCCTATAAGGCATAGGAATCCATGAAAGATTTTGAGGGTTGTTGTCTAAGGCCAATGTTGTATGAATTGATATTTTTTATATCCACATGGACCCCATTGACTGAAACAATATGCCCTAGAAATTCAACATCCTCTTGACTAAAAGACTACTTGGACTATTTGGAAATAATTTATTATCTCCTAGAATTTTTAATTCCCTCTCAATATTTTGGGTATGCCCATCCTATGCATAGTTGCAGATCAAAATATCATCAAAGAAAACCAAATCAAATTGATGGAGTAAAGGCTAAAATATTTTATTCTTTAGTGCTTAAAATATTGAAGGGGCATTTGTAAGTCCAAATGGCATGATCAATAATTCATAGTGACCATTGTGAGTGTGTAAGTTTGTCTTTAAAATTTCATCAACATTCATTTGGATTTGATGATAGCCTAAATGAAGATCCAATTTGGAGAAAAAAATTCCCCATGGAGCTCATTAATAAGTTCATCAATGACCACAATTGGGAATTTATCTTTGATAGTGAGGTGGTTAAGGGAACATAAGTCAATGCAAAGGTAACATGACCCATAATTTTTGTGAACAAGAAGTACTGGGTAGGAGTATGATCTAGTGTTGGGTTGAAAACTCTAGATTTGAGGAGTTCCTATACTAGCTGCTCAATCTCAATCTTTTGCAAATGGGGATAACAATATAGCTGAATGTTGTGTGGGATGCTTCTTATAAGGAGAGTAATGTGATGATATTAAATGGTTGAAGGGGTTAAACCCATTGGCTCTATAAAAATGGTTTCATGATTATTGAGGATGGCTTGCAAATCAATAGGTTAGTTAGTAGTAGTGGGGAACTGGAGTTGGATGGAGTGCAGCTGGGCAATGACCCCATGTGAGCCTTTATTTAAAGATTTTACATGTGATGGGAATTGATGATGTGATTATATATGAGGAATAAACCATTTAATGTTTTATTCTATCCAATATTTATGAAATACATCTAAATCTTAAAGAATTCCCATAGAATAGGTCCCAATGTGTGGAGCCACTATGCCCCTAAAACACATCACTTCCTCCTAAGGGTAGGGTAAACATATATGGGTGAAAAGTGTAATCCCCTATCATGATATTAATATTATAAAACTTACATTTACATGTCAATATTCCCCTATTATTAATCATGACTTTAAACCTAAAACACAGGTGTACAAAGTAGTATTCTTGCTTACCAATGTGGGGATTAATGAAATTATGACTGTTTCCAAAGTCAAGAAGGATTTTGAGAGGGACATTTTTAAATAACCTCTTAAACTTCATGTTTTTACGGGTGGTAACACTTGATAGTGAATTTATAGATATATCAAGTTGAGTCTCCTAAGCCATTGAGTCCTATGATAGGATTTATTCTGCTTGAGCATCTTAGAATTCTAGGATATTGGGCTCACCATCCTACTCTAGTGATGATTCCACATATAAAAAGTAGATATTTTATGTGATGTACTTTTGAACCTTGATCTATTTGTCATCACAATTATAACATAATCCTTTCTCCTTATGATCCCACATCTCTACCTCAGTAAGGCACTTGACTGATGTGGTTTTCGCTAACTATTGGTTCATTGTGTTTTTTATAGGTGGGAAAGTGTGGGGTTCATGTTGCACTAAGATTTTATCTTATACTAACTTATCCAAACCTAAGGTATCCATCATGTTTTTAGGATGAAATATTTTCACCTCCAAGTGGATTAACTCTTTGAGGCCACTAATAAAATAACTCTTCAAGAATTCATCTAATAACCTTTTAGTGGGATTAACCAGTTTTTCAAATTCAATCTGATAATCACAAATGATGCCTATCTGGTAGATTTTGGTGAGAGCTCTTGTAAAATACTCAAATGAAAAGGGACCAATATTATACCTAAGTAAAGATTCAAAGGTTTTATATTTGGGTCCATCATTCAAATTGAGATACCAACAATGTCATTAGAGTGCTTCTTATTCCAAGTGGAAGGAAGTAATTGGGACTGTGTTTATAAAATAATTATTATGAAATTTGAAGAATTTCTCAACTTGATATATCCATCATTTAGGATATATACCATTAAACCATGGAAAGTAAGGATTGGTCTCACATGATGTGTGGGGAGAAAAGAAATTATTCTCTAAATAAGACTCCTATAATGTGTTGAGCAAAAGGCTATTTTGTTGATTTAGTCCATGAATCATATCAATTAACTAAGTGACATGGGATTTCAAGGTTGTAATTTATTACTTCATGATCTTTGTGCCTACATAGGTGGATACTATAACTAGTGTTTTTTTTCAAGGGATAGGAAAACATGTTCCAAGACATAGTAAATAAGGAATAATTTTAATTTAGGCTCAATCAGAAGGGGTAAATGTACTTTTATTAGTTTTTTGGCACCTCTTGGTTAGGATTAATGAAAGCAATGGAAATTTTTGAATCATAATTTAAAATTTGTCCAAGAGGGATAGATGACAATAAAATGGAAAGGAACACTATGGAAAATTTTCAAATCAAGAGGGAAAAAACTAAATAAGTTATGGAAAAACCTAAAAAAATAAAAAAATTGAGATTTTTGGCTAATAGAATTGGAATTTGGATATGGACCCTTATGGAAAAAAATGTGAAAAATGTAATTTTAGGTGTTAAAGGAAAATTTGAGATTCAATAGAACTATAGAGGGAGAGATATGGTGAAAAATACAAATCGATTGTCATTTGGTTGCTCTTGCCAAAAGATTGTCTATAAGGTCATGATGACCTACTATTCTTAATTGTGATTACTCTATTGTTGGTCTTCTAAAAGTTTTATGTTGGGTATGGGTCATAATCCTATTCAGATTCCCTTGGTATTTTAAAAGTCTTTCTAGCCACCAATGTTGTTTGAATGAGTATTGTTCTCTAGAAATGTTTTGGCCATAAATTTACCCCTAAGCGACAACTCTTGGTTTATCTCATATGTGGAAACTAGTCAATCAAAATGGGGTCATTTCCATTTTTTTTAGCAAATCCTCTTAATGGTCTAGCTAATTCAAGTTTCCTAAGGTAATCCTCATAATGAGTGTTAGGATGTATGCCCAAGTACTTCCCATTATTATGCAGAGGGGTATTTACCCTTATCCAAACCTAAAATGAATATGTAGAAAATAGAGGCAAGGAAAATATTTTCATAAATAACATAGCTCCTAAAAAGCCAATACTAAACAAAATCCAAAATATACTTGAAATATGAGAAAGTGCTCTGATACTAGATGTGAGGATCCTTATTTACAAATTTATGAACTATAAAAAATAAATGAACAATGAAATAAACATTGGAAAATAACCCAAAATAACCTTTAGATCACAAGCCACTTTGAGGGAGAAACCTCCTTTAAGAAAGCTCAATATAATAATATTTGTGGATGCCTTAATTAGACCTCTACATGTACTTAAATACTAAATATATTCTAATAACTATTACTTCTCATGTATGTGGTATAATTAAAACATGCTTAAGGGATGACTTACAAAACATATGCATCTATAGTGACTAATACACTAATAACTCAAAGATAAGGGTAGGACATGGTTTCCTAAAATTGGTCAAGAAATAATTATAAAAACTCTTAGAGGTAGGATACATTCTTCATATTTATTATCCTTAGTGGATCTCTAACATTGTGATAATTATTAAAAAGCCAGAGGGTATTAGGTTATGCACAAATTTTCATGACATCAACAAGGCCTATCTAAAGAATGACTTTCCTCTACCAAATATTGACATGATTGTGTACTATACAGATAAATATGATATTATTTCTCTCATGGATGGTTTTTTATGGTATAATCAAATAAATATCTTACCAAAATACCAACACAAGACAATGTTTACCACACCTAAGGGAATGTTTTGTTATCAAGTATTGCCTTTTAGCCTTAAGAATGTCGATGCCACATACTAGCATGTAATGAATATCATTTTTAATGACATCATGAATGATATTATTAAATATTTTATTGATGATATCATGGGAAACACCAATACCCAATCAAAAAATTTAATGGTGTTGCACAAAATATTTAAATGCCTCCATGAGTACAAAGTCACACTGAACCCTAAAAAATGCATCTTTGGTGCCACTTCAGGAAAATTTCTAGGCTTAATTGTCTGTCATAGGGGCATTGAAGTTGATCCATCCAAGCTTAATGCCATTATTGAGATGCCATATCCATCTACTTTGAATCAAATTTATAAGTGTAGGGTAAGATATAGTCCATCAAGAGCTTCATTTCTCAATTGGATAACAAATACCATCCATTTACTCACTTGATGAAGAAGGGCACCACTTTTTCATGGAATTTCAATTATAAAAAATCCTTTGAAAATTTTAAAGAATACTTTCCCAATCCACCTATTCTATTACCACCTATGCCAGAAAAGCCATGAATACTCTATTTGTCTACAAATGATAAGGCCTTGAGGGCACTTTTAGCCCAACATGATGAGTAGAGAAGAGAACATTATGTATATTTCATGAACCACACATTGGTTACATATGAGTAAAATTATAAATAAATAGATAAATCTTGTTTATCCATGGTCTTCATAGCCCAAAACATACATCACTACATGATTAACAATAAGACCATCATCATATCCAAAGTATATCTACTTAAGTATCTACTTTCAAAAATAAATTTACAAGGCCACATGGCTAAATGGATCAATATTTTAATTAAATTTAATATTATGTTAATTATAATGCCATCAAAGGATAGGTACTTATAGACTAGCTTGTCAAAACTCCCCTTTCGAACACACATCCACTCACTTATCAGTTTCTAGATGAGTCTATCATGATCATAGTAGAAATAGCTCCTAAAGAGAAGTCGTAGAAACTTTATTTTTATGGTTCCTTCATGTGTCTTGGATAAAGAGCATGAATTTTGTTTATTACACCTTAATAGGATATCATTCTCAAGTCTTTTTGTATCATCTCTCCTTGCACCAATAACATGGTTGAATATCAAGGACCCATTATAAGGTTTCATCTAACAATATAGTGAAATATACAACATTTATTTGTTCATAGAGAATATCATCTTATCATAAATTAGGTTACAAACCAATTTCATACCAAGGATGAGATGCTCATACCTTACAAGGCCATGGTAGATACTCTCAAACAAAAAATTGTTGATCTTCAGTTTGAGTTGATACCTCAAGCTAACAACAAAGCAATAGATTCCATGGCCTTGATTAGTTCTATGATCCAAATTATGGATAATGCTGGATATTATTAGTTCTTTATTGAAAATATTCTCACACAAACTTGAACAATAGACCATTAAGATTATTTGTGATATTATTGGTCCTAGTTCTACCTAGTATACTAAACTATACTATTACCTTCATGACCAAACCATCCCACCTAACCTATCTCAAAAAAATAAAAAATACTGTATCCACCAAGACTCTCATTGTAAATTAATTGAAACCCACCCTTTATCGTAGAAGTTTGATGGAACTCTACTTCACTATTTAAACTTGATAACATCAAGATTATCATTGAGGTAGGTTCACAAAGGGGTTTGTAAGGCCCACACTAGTAGGGCCATCCTTGCCAAAAACTTGCTTTGTACTAGTTATTATTGGCTAACTATGAAAGTTGATGCCACTACATATATTAAAAGGTGTATACAATGTCATAAAGATGCTAATCTAATACATGCTCCAACTCAAACTCTCAAACCACTAACCATGCCATGGCCATTTTCGACATGGAGATTCAACCTTGTAAGCAAGATGAACCCTACCTCCTTAGATAGCCATAAACATATCCTTACCACCATAGAGTACTTCACTAAGTGGGTGAAAGCCATTCCCTTAACTTATGTGATAGTCAAACATATATCCAAATTCATTTTCAATCACTTTATTTACCATTATGGTATTACCTTTGATATTATATTTGATAATGGTAGTTCATTCAAGAATAAAGAGGTAAAATACCTTTGTGTCAAATATATTATTACCTAACATTTTTCCACTCCATATTACCTGCAAGCCAATGTCCATGTGGAGGTATCTAACAAAACCATTATCAATATCCTTAATAATGTTGTCAATGATGTTAGTCATGATTGCCAATTATAACTTTTCCACACCCTTTGGGTTTATTAAACCAATTTCCACATTCTCACAGGTGCCACACCTTATTCCCTAGTTTATGGTAATAAGTCCATTCTTCCTATACAGGTCTATTTTCCTTCTCTATGCATTTCACTAAAACATATCCTTGATGATGAGGATTACATAATTTGCCAACTTGGTACAAGATTCTTCAATTAGGCCTATTCTGTGTAGCCCTTCCAAAACACTTATATTGATATATTAATAAATACACATGGTTTAAAAATATACCAATGCCATTTTTAGGTACCCATTAATGCTTTTAAACTTCTTTAAAAAATTTAGGATCTAACTCTCATGGAAAGTCCACTAACTCACTAGTCCCTTTTTCCAATTAGGCCTTTATAAGGTCAAAAAACTGATACATATTTGGTTACCATACCATACTATACCAACCCAAAAGTATAATAATCCTCTAAACCATGTCAAATAACCTTGGATCACAAATTTTTAAGGAATTTTTAATGTGGAGTCAAAAGTTATTGGATTTTCAAGAATCAAATCCTAACTTAGGTAAAAACAATCATGTAAGTGCCTGAGAAGAGACAAAATGAGTTATTTTGAATTATATTTGGTTTCAAAAACTATTAATGGTTGGATAAAATCTGTATTATCTTGATAAAACTTTTTAAAATATCCTTAGGCCTTGAACACTCCCTAACAATCTCCAAGAAAAAGATTAGTAGAATTTTGTGCATTCTTTGAGGACTGTATGCACTTGTTTGACTATTTTAATTTAAAATTACTCACTATTTTTGTTTTTAGAATATAAAATTACAATAAAACCATGTGAAAATACATCTATAACCTTCATAATATGAAAAACACTTGACTAAAGCTCTAAATAGACCTCTATTTCTCTTATCCTTTGACTGTGTTAAAATAGGGCTTATCAGCCTTATGTATGGTGACTTCAAACTATGTAATTAAAATAATAACTCATTATAATAAAGGAAACAACATAGAATATTTATCACATTCCATATTATCATCTTACAAAACACTTGAAATAACCTCCAACTAATACTTCTATTCTATTTCTTCTTGTTTGTCTTAGCAGACAAAGTTTTCTAAGATTAGATATATGAAATTTAATATATAAATTAACAACAAGAGTCGTTTATAAAAAATAAAATAAAATTGAAATTATAATAACATACCATATATGTAATTTAAGTTCACGAAAACTTACTACAATGTTCTTTCATCCATTAATTTCATTTGACATATAATTGTAATACACAATTCTTCAACACAAATAAGGTTTTATTGAAAGTTTTGATATTGTATTTCTTCCTTAAAGATCACCTATGTATATACATAATAATTATATCCTCAAATAATTTCCCCTTGTTAACTCCTAATTAAACTCTAATTTATTCTTGATAGATTCTAACATGTGTCATTTCCTGGTGACTAGTGTTCTTAGGTGTTATATAAGGTTGTAACATGGATAATATGACCAAAAAGGTGGGAACCACTAAAGACCATCATATCATCTAAAATAATTCTAAACATACCAAAAACCAACATTATAATCACATAATAACATGAATAGGACCCCACAAACCATGAAAGAAATTCAAATTTTTGAATTTGTGGGAAAGTGTTAAATGAACTCCAATTCAAATTTTATGCAAACCTAAGACCTAGAAATAACTCCATATTGACCTCTATGTCTACCCAAGCCTCTAAATAATTTATATATTATAATAACAAGCCAAAATTGGTCAAAAGGGTGATGTTTTTACATTAAAATATCATCCTTGAAAGTTTCTATGAACTCATGCTCATGAATCATTATTGTTCTTGGGTTGGTCATTATACTGCTATTACTTTCATAGATATTCTCCTTTTCTTCAATAGTATTTTTCTCTATATGCCTCCTAGATCCCATGGTATTATTATGAGTGATAAGGATTGGCACAAGTTTACATCCTTTTCAAGTGTGAATCCTTTTTCTTCGATATCAATATTATTTTTTATTATGTCTAAACCTTATTGAACTATACCTAAACATGCACCAAATGCATTAAATAAAACCAATTCTTTATCATAATCCTTACTCCACTCCTTTGAACTGATCCATTACTTAGTGTACTCATAATTTATATTATCATAATGTTCTTCAAGATGCACATTATTATCATTCACTTGATTCACTCTCTCTTCATTCCTCCTTAATTTCATAACATCATTTTCTTCTTCATTATCTATGCCAAGATCTTCATTATACTCTTCATCACTATAAGTGTCTTGTTCTTATCAACATGCTCAAACAAATATACACTTTTCATTCTTTCATTAATTATGCGGATAGTTTTTCCCTCATGGATATTACCTTATACTAGGATCATTATTTTATTCTCTTCTTCCATGTTCATTGGTTTCTTGATGAATGTACTTCCTTTTATGGAGTATTCTTTACATCTTATTTTCTCATTGTTTTCATCCCCAATTATAAATTTTTTATGATTGTCCTTCTAGACAACTTCCTTTTTTTCATCCAACAATGGTTTACTTGGTACTTTGTTACTATTATTACCTTCCATGGTAATCTCTTTCAACAAACTTACCTTCTCAATGAAAATTTCAAAATATTCCATATTTTTAATAAAGAAAACTTATTAGACATTCCAATAAATAACTTATCCACGTGTTCATATGGTAAAATCTGAAATTTTGAAGATAATTCAGGTTCTTTATGAGTTGTAAAAACTACTTTTGACTAATCAAAGGACATATTACTTACCTCATCCTTCTTATCCTATTGTAGGAACTCTATATCACCTATAATCAACACCTTATAACTTCCTTTTGTTTTTTCATCATCTTTATTTAGTGGTATAAGTGTATGATTATGTCCTTCTTTTTCAAATGTATATGTGTTTCTTTCCACATCGTGAATGGATCTCATGTCATATTTCCAAGGTCTCCCTAAGAGCACATGGCACACATCCATTGGTATTATGCCACATAGATCTTTTTCTTTGTATCTTCCAATCTAAAATTTTACCCAATGTTATTAATTTATAAAAACTTATTGCCCCTTGTGAATCCATGAGACTCTATATGGATTTGGATGTGGCAACCTCTTCAAACCAAGAATTTATACCATCTCAACTAATAATAGATTATTTGTACTACTTTAATCAATCATAATTTTTCAAAACTTACCTTAATATTTTCATGTTATCTTGAATGAGGTCTTTCTTTAGGAAGGTTCTTTCTCCTTGGGTGGTTTGATCAATACTCTCCTCATTTGGAAAGACTCACCAACTTCTAGTTCTTCTATGTGAGATTGAGAACCCACACTCTCTTCTTCTACTTTTTCTATTTGATTTATACTTTTTTATCTAGAGTTCCTAATTTGAGAGTCCTCTAGAAACTCTAAAAACCTTTGACTGACAAATTTATCACACTCAAAACATTTTCTAGTGAATACATTGAAGCCTCTTCCTCTTGGTGTGTATCTTCCTCTGAAGTATGGTCTCCTTCTTCTAAATCCTCTTGAATTGGATGCATTTTCTTTTCTTTGTGAAATAATTTGTCATTACTCATATACTTTCAACTAAGTTTTATCTACATGTTCTCCTCTACCTCTAAAAGATTTATTTATGCCCCTTCAGTGCTATGTTTTCCCTCTATTTAGCTTGTCTTTTGCCTTCAAATCATATTGACAACATTATTCAAGTGTTTTTGGACTTACTAGGATGAGTTCATATTGAATATTATACCTTAACCAATTAATATACCTTTTAATATTCTCCACATCTTCTTTTACATGGCTTGATCTGATTGTCAACTTGTAAAACTCCTCAATATACCCCTTAACACTCATCTCCTTTTGTTTCAAATTTTAAAATTTATTGACTAGGTGATTATGATAATGACTAGGCCAAAATTGTGCCTTAAATTTTGTGACCTTCATATCCCAATATTTTATCTTGGATTTGCCTTTCTTTCTCATCTCATCCTATACATAATCCCACCAAACGGCTGCATGTCCTTTCAATTTTGTGCAATCAAAATTTACCTTTTTCTCATCAAGTACATTCTCATAGTCAAAATATTTATCTAACTCTATAATCCAATCAATAAATTCATCACCATATAAGATAGATATATAGGTAAGAAGATCTATATTTGGCTTTGACCCCTATCTCATCACTACCTTTAGTAATATATCAATTCCTTCCTCTTCATACTCTTCATCTTCATATTCCTCTTTTAGTACTTGTGGTACTTCTTCCTATAACTTATATCCCTTATTAAAACTCCTCTTCTTTGATTATCCACTACTACTATAATCCTTCCCTCAAAACACATTCTTAGATTTCTCAACTCCTCGAAGATTGCTTCTCCTATTTAGATACCTACTCTTCCACCTCCTCTTAGATTCTTCCTAAGTGGCACTTTGGCTCATCAATCAAACTGACCAAAAAATAATCAATTCAATCTTACCTTAAAGAGTGTCACCTTCATTCAATCCTCCTTCAAGTATATAACATGATCTAATACCAATCTAATGTAGAGGAAGAGAGAGTTTGACAACTTAGTACAAGCTTCTTCAAATAGGCATATTCCTTGTAACACTTCCAAGGCACTTATATTGATAGATTAACAAATAAAAATGGTTTCAAAATATACCAAGACTAGTTTCATATACCCATTAATACTTTTTAAATCCCTAAAAAATTCAAGGTCTAAATCCTAAGGAAAGTCCACTAACTCACTAGTTACATTTTCCAATTAGGCATCTATACAGTCCAAACACTGATGCAAATCTGGTTACCATAGCATACCATACTGTACCAACCAAAATGTATCATAATACTCTAAATTATGTTAAATAACCTCAGATCACAAATTTTTAATGAATTTTTATGGTAGAGTTAAAAGTTATTGGAGTTTCAAGAAGTAAAACATAGTTTAGGTTGAAATAGGTCTGCAAGATCTTGAGAGAAGACAAAATGATTTATTTTGATTTATATTTGGTTTAAAACACTCTTAATTCCTAGATAAGGTATATATTATATTTTTACAACTTTCCCAAATATCTTTATGCCTTGAACACTCCCTAACAATCTCTAAGATGAAGATTAATAGAATTATGTGCATTCTTTTAGGACTATATGAACTTGTTTAAATGCTTAAATGGAAAATTACTCACTATTTGTGTTTTTATCATCCAAAAGGTCACTCACACCATGTGAAAAAACCTATAAAATCTTCTCACTGTGAAAAAAAACTTGATTGAAGCTCCAAATAGACCTTTATTTCTCTTATCTTTTGATTGTGTTAAAATAAGTCTTGCCAACCTTGTGTATGGTGACTTCAAACTATGGAATTAAAACAAAAAATAATTATAATAAATGAAAAAGCATATAATATTAATCATGTACCATATTATCATCTTCCAAAACACTTGAAATAACATGCAACTGATACCTCTATGTTGTTTCTTCTTGAATGTTTTAGTAGACAAAGTTTTCTAAGATTGGATATAGGATATTCAATATATCAATTAAAAATAAGAGTACTTTATAAACATGAAAACAAAAATTAAATGATAATCACATACCAGATATCTCATTAAAGTTCACAAAAACTCACTACAATGTTTTTTCATCTATTGATTTCATTTGACTTATAACTATAACACACAAAATTCTTTAACACAAGCATCATTTTATTGAAAGTTTTGATCTTTTCTTGATTATTAAAATATTTCCACCTATGCACATGCATTAATGATCTCTCAAACCATTTTCCCCTTTTATAACTCTTGATAATCCTTTAACTAATTATTGATGGCTTCTAACGTGTGTCATTTCTTGGTGACTAGCCTTCTTAGGTGTTATATAATGTTGTAACATGGATAATATGACCAAAAAGGCAAAAAAAATACTAAATAACATCCTATCATCTAAAACACTCATAAACACACCAAAAAACAACATTATAATCACACTAGAACATGACTAGGACCCCACAAACCATGAAATAAATTCAAAATTTTGAATTGGTAGTTTTGGTAGGAAAGTGCAAAATGAATTCCAATTCAAATTTAATTCAAACCTAAGACCTATAAATGTCTCTATATTGACCTATATGTCTACCAATTCCTCTCAAGACTCAATATATTATAAGAACAAGCCAAAATTAATCAAAATTTTGATGTTCCTACATCAGCAAGGGTTCTTATTAACACAAGTATCAACTCTAATTCCATTTTTATGTTTCTTGGTGCCAATGAAACATTTATTTTTTTTCCAATCAACACATCCTTAAATACAAATTTTATTATTTTCCATTTTTAGAACCTTAATAGGCATACATAAATCAAACAAGGTCTCATTAACTATGATAGTGTTCCCAACATGATATTAAGTATTTTTAATAGACAAAAATGATATAAATTTATTAGTTTAAAAAGGTGGTATGACTCCTTAGAAAATTTTAGGTCCAAAAAATAAGTTATAATATAATTATTAGATTTAGTTACTCATGATTTCTTGACATGTATATTGAGGATAACACACCAAACAATTGATGTAAAATGGTAAGGACCCAAACTAAATTGACTACTCATCCCTAGAGTACACATGGTTCATTGTCTAAGTTTGACACACCCTCTTTCTTACCTTATAGTATCCCATCTATCCATTTCTCCTCGATGAGACCCTACCTCACTATAGGGACAAAGAAAATTACACTACAAAAGTGGTTAATCAAACTAAAATGTATTAAACATATTTGTAGAATATGAAAATAAATTAATTTAATGCTAAATATAAACATCATGTCATTACTTCCAAATGAATCAATATATTCTCCTTTTGATTTGTATCTTGTTTTCTTAACCTTGAAAAAATCAATGTCACAAACATGTTATCTAATGTCACATCAATTTCATGTCATATATGCAAACATATATATTCATTGTTAGTCAAAATTAACATAATGTAATAAAACATGTTCATTTTGTTCAACACAAGAAATTAGTCATATAAGTAACTCATAAAACATTTTTAGAGTATAACTAGATAAGTTTTGTGGCACACCATGTCAACACAAAAAAAGTAATTATTACATCAATAAAAATGTGATATGACATCCTCACCCCTTAAGAGAGACATTACTCTGATGATTAATGAAATAAAATCAAAGTAAATAAATGAGGAAAAGTTCTAAAGTCTTAATAATAGTCTTCCCATGTCATTCTCTCATTAGATTAGTGGTCCCATTGGACCTTACATTATAAGACTTCCCTATTTTTCAAATTCAGTTTATGAGTCTCAATAACCCATAAGGGTTCTACCAGACCCACTCTCAGATCCTAAACCTTCAAGTTTTTAAAATCAATTACATGAGAAACATATACATTATATTGTTTCAAAAAATAAACATGAAAAATATTATGTAATTGAGTAAGTGTTGGTAGTATTACAAGTCTATAATATACTAGGTTTATAACTTCAAGGATATCAAAGGGTCCCACACATATATGTGCTATTTTGGATGAGTTTTGAAACTTGATATAATTCTTTTGGGGTTTTACGATCATAATTAATTTATATCCAACTTAAAATAGTTTAGGAATCTTTTTTTTGTCTACATAGCTATTTTTCCCATTTGCATCTTTGAAAAATCAATTTCAAATGAGCCTTAAATGTTATTCCATATTATGAAACATTTTGGGACTAACTAAAACTTTTTCACCTTTGTCCTAAGTGAGAGAGGTATAACAGTTCCTATCAAAAAGTGCCTCAAATAGATCTATATTAAGAATAAAATGGTGTGAATTATTGTATGTGAACCCTACTAGAGGAAATTAATCCTCTCATTTATACTATTGATCTATACTTTACATTTGAAGCATGTCATCCAAAACTTGTTTTATCCTTTCCATTTGCTTCATCCATCTCCGAGTGATAGGCTGAATTGAAATGAAGTTTTGCTCCCAATGTTTCATACAAGGTATACCTCAACCTTAAAGTCATACAAGAATATTGATCTTAAAATTATCTTCTTAGATTTAATATAAATAATTCTTCCACAAACCTTCTTTCTATGATTGGTGAACCATATGTCACATTCCCTAGAATGAAGTGTAAAACCTTGATGAGTTTGTCTACTACAACCATAATTATGTCATGCTTTTTATTAGACAAAGAAATTCCATAGAATAAAATCCATATTCATTACTTTCCATTTCTATTCTAGGGTCTCAAGGGGGTATAGAAAACCTATTGGATGTATGTGCTCAACCTTGACCTGATGGAACTCTAAACATTTCATCGTAAAACTAGTAACATCTCTCTTGATACCTAACTAAAAATAGAGTTGTTTGAGATATAGCATCATCTTAGTCACCCCTTCGTGACCTGAGTAAGGATCACTATGTGCTTCCTATAATAAAATGGTTCATAAACCATCAAATTCTGGTACATACATTTTTAATTTGAATCTAAGGAGTCCCCTTCCTTTGATCTAATAGCCCTCATATCTATGATACTAAATATTACTCTCTCAGGTAGTCTTGACCTATTTTTAAAACTCATATGATGGTAGTTGACTCAGAATATGTTGGAAAATGTAATTCTCATTGTCTCCATGGAATATATATACATTATTCAAATAAGAACATTTACAACTCCATTTTAATTTCCCTTATTATATTCAATAATGATATCATACTCAACTTAATAATTCCAGCCAATACATTTGTCATGCATTAAGGTTTCATTGAGTAAAGATGCATTTCAATCCCAAGTTTTAAGTTTTGAGATCAAAAGGTTTCCCTAATAGGAAATGTTACCACATAATCAATGCATGAACAATAGTTATAAGCTCAAGATCATGGGCGTTATAATTCAATTAACATTTCTTGAATTTTTAGGATTCTATAAAACAACAAATTTAATCAATAAATGCTTGAAAATGTTTATTTTTTACATCCTTACCTTATTTGGTCTTTTTCATATCACAAACCAAATCATTACATAAGCCTTAATTGTCTTATAAATATTGATAAAATGGCATGGTAACATATTTATTTTATTCCTATTCATTTGTATTCTACTAAAAAATCCTGCATAACAAGTTTTGTAAGCTTTTGATATTATGGGATAAGATTACACTAGGTGGATAGAAACATTGTGTGATATTGTCCCCTAGTGCACTCTTATCATATTACCTCAAATGGATAATTTTTATAATTTATATATTTAATAATGATTTCCCCATATTTTTTTTTAAGGTTGACTCATGAAATAATTGATACATTATTCTATAAAAGAACATCAAAGTCACTTAATTCATTAACTATCAATTATCTAGCAATCTATTTTTAGAATCATTTTATCCTAAATAAAAGAGCATTATTATTTTCAATTTCAACTCTATTGATTTCTTACATTCATTGGTGAAGATTAAAAGTGATTTATTTCAGGTTAATGTCATATATTTTCAAACATTACAATCAATCTTCTAATTGCATTCATCATATATTTCTTACTTTCCATAAAATCTAAAACTACATCAGCCTAAGGTCCTTTGGTCTACGTAGACAACACTCAGTCAACAAGGGTTTTTCTAAGGATAACTTATCCATTCCCAATTCCCCCATTTTTACTCTGAAATTTTATCTCCTTTTGTGTTCTTGTGTAGAATTAGGGTTTTACTTTTGAATATCTTCCATGAATATATTTAGCCTCCACTTAGAATTAAAAAACCCTTGTAGGTAGTTGCACATAATCCAAGTCTAAATTATCTTGTATAGTCAATAGGGACAAATCTACATCAATGGATAGATCCACACCATTATCTTACCCACCTAATGCACTCTTGTCCCTATAACTCTTAAAATTCTAATTTCGATGGAAATATAATTATGAGTTTGATCTGATCTATTATAAATAAGTACACAGTCTACAACTTAATAAATCATTCATTTTCAAGATAAGTACATATTTTCCCTTTTGTAATTCACTATTCATAGCTTAATTTCAATTTTGTATTTTATTATATACTATTTTACATCATTTTGAATAGTTTATTCTTAGTTAATTAATCATTCAAATAAACTGTAGGGAAAACATATTTATAGGCCACTACATGGTAATATTTAATTAATACACCCCCAAATCCTTCCTTAGATGCATCTTTAATGATTGTAAAATTACCATTCAAATCTGTAACCTTCAACACAAGTGCAAAATTTAGCTTCTCTTTCAAGATTTGAAAAGATTATTCACACTTCTCTATCCAAATGAATTTTTGGTTCTTATTTTACAAAGAAGTGATTGGGTTCCTTATCTTGTAAAAACACTCAACAAATATTCTATTATATATAGTTAAGACCATGAAGTTACATACTTCATGGAAATTTATAAGTGATGGCCAATCCATGATAGCTCATATATTTGAAAGATTAATGAAAATTTCATTGACTGAAATGATTTGTACCAAGTAATGTACTATTTTCTATAAGAAATAACATATAGATAATTTTCCATATAATTTATATTGTCTCAAATGTTGAATTACTAGTCTCAAATGTTGGACATGTTCATCTTTATATGCTAAATATAACATTATGTTATCGAAAAATAAATAAAACAAATTTATCTATGTAATCACATTTTTCATCGAGTTCATGAATTCCACAAGAGAATTAGTGAATTCAAATTGAATAACTATATACTTGTAATTCCCATAATGATTTCTAAAAGAAATTTTTGGAATGCTTCCCTCTTGGAATCTCAATTGGTGATAAGTCGATCTTAACTTAATTTTATAAAAGAATTTTTCCCCACACATTTGGTCAAAGATATCATCAATGTGTGGTAGTGGATTTTTCTCACTATTACTTTATTAAGAATCGTGTAATCAATGAATATCCTAAGTGTGGCATCCTTATTTTTTACAAAGACCATTGGTCCACCCTAAAGGGATACATATAGACAAATAAGACCCTTAGCTAATAATTCCTATAACTAGCCTTCAATTCAAACAACTCAAATGTTGTCATTTGATAAGGGTATTTTGACTTTGGCTCCAAACCAAGTATGATGTCAATAAGGAAACCAAACTCTCTTCTGGGTGGTAGTCTTGGTAATTCATTAGTAAAAAATCACTAAAAGCATGTAGGAAAGGGAAATCCTCTATTTTACGTTCCTTTTCATCTTCCACTTCATCATTTTTCACTACACCATGATACACCCTTTTATGTTATCCCTTTCAATTGCATTGCATAAATGTTTCTCAAGATAATGTCTCTCTTAACTCCTTACACTAATATAGAGTAGCATTTGTCATCCAGACATAAAATAGTTTTGGTAAATAAACTGACTTTAGATTTGTACTTCCATAGCTAATTTACCCCAAGTATAACATATATAATGGGTGTGGCATATAAATCTACTACGATAGGGATGCCTAGACTTTATAACTCAATTTTAAATATGTATTGCTCTACCTTTTTCACTAGTTGATTTCTATATTAGACTGACCAAGAATTTGACACAGAATAAACTTTCTTATTTATTTTATTATTAACCTCAAGATATATAAAACATTTATATGTTGTTATATTAATAATCATATAAATTAGGCATCCATAGAGTTTACCTATTTCTTGTAATGATGTAACTTGGAAGATTCACTGGTGGTTATCCATTGATGCATGAATACTCTATTACAAAATATGTTGTTGACTCACTAAGGATGATTTAGACTAAATAATGTTTACTTTACAAGGAAAGTAATTGACATGGTAATTGCCAAAAAATTTAAAACATCCTCCTACATGACCTGTATTCTCATCAAGCTTCCTCCCACTATTTAAATTTCCATTTTTATTATGGTAATGCCATTTCAACCTTTAGGTCTATTTCTAGGTTTTTTTAAACTTCTAATCTTAAAATTGGTCCTTAAAATTGTGTTCAAGTTTCCACCATTCTGGTTGCCTCTTCAAATTTTCTTCTGGAAGGGAGTTGAGTTTTTTTTTAGGTCCCTTCCCCTTATTATTGAATTCCCTCCTAGTTGTTATAAGGATTTTAATATTTTTCTCCTACTTCATAGATTTATTGAAAACCTCATCCACGGGTGTAGGTCCATGGAGGTCAACATCACTCCCAGTCTAAGAATTCAAACTCAAAATGATTTTTTTGATTCTAAAAATCTCATCACCTTGGTATTTTAGCACATATTTCATAAGTCAGGTGAAATTATCCTAATAAATAGTGACTAACATATCCCCTTGTTAGAGATTCTTGAAATTCATCATTTTTCCATCAAATTAGAACTATGGAAACCATCTCTTCCTAAATTGAGATACAATTTTTTCCTAGATGGTGTTTTATAGATATATTTTTCTTTCTTATTTCAAGTTATGTTACTAAGCCAAGGCTTCTATAGATAGCTAGTAGGCTCCCAAAACAATCTTGGTTTGTTCACATTAGTATATGTTCTTATAAATTTTTATTAGAACATGATAAGGTTTTCTTGTGTGACTTTGGTTAAAAATTAGAAACTAAAATGGGGATATGGTAAAATTATCCCATCATTTCATTAATTTTTAGTGGATATTCACTTAACTACATGTTATTAGAACAAAATAGTCATTTTATTTTATATTAATTACACATATTTAAACAAAACATATAAAAAAATATGCATAAAATAACACATAATACTTTTAAAGGAACCATCAAATGATCTGTATTATCTCACAAATTGAAACTCTTTTCCTTTACAATTTTACAATTTTTATAGAGCTTCAAGGTTGCTCTGTTGCTTCACATTCCTATCCTTTCCTTACTATCTTGAAGGAATATTTTCATCTTCTTATATTCCTTTGATACACTCATATGTCGATATACATACACAATATTATCCATTACAAAAAATACTATACATCACAAACATGTCACTTATACATTGAAATTTTATACTTTGAAGTCTACTATCAACACTTTCTTGAAATTAAAAAGTTATCTCATCCTAAGTTAAAGTTATAAGAAGTGTGTCAATGTCTAAAACTAGTGGAGTTTCATGCACTAAACTAAATGGTTAATCCAAAAGAAATGATTGTGGTTATTGTTTAAATTTCCATTTTTGATTTTCACCTTTAGGTCACTACTAAGACACCTTTTAGGCTTTCAAATAAGTAGTGTACCAATGTAACACCCTTTTTAATTTTAAAATAGATTGGCATAATTAAGAAGATATTGTTTATAGGTTTTTAACCTTCTTGGTCCTACTTCTAAAGATTATGTCCTTCCATACTACTTCCTTCAAATTTTTCAAATTTTTTATGTTGCAATACCTACATAGATGGTGGAAGCATTGACTTTGTAACTAGAGTAGATTCAGGCTATGGGGATTTTGGTCTTATTGAATTAGTTGCTAATGATGGTGATGTTATGGGGTCAAATATTGGAGGCATTTGTTGTGATGCTTGGGAAGTTTTAATTTATTGAAGTTATTTTATAATTTTCCCAAGTGTAATAAGCTTTGGTTCATCAACCATAGATACAATTGAATTTTCAAGATTTTTCAAATCATTCTTAAACTACTGCCAATATTCTAAGACATCCCATATTATGTTGATGATTATTTGAAATGCATCTTAGCTATGCATGATGGTTTGGATATCTTCATCCTCTATAGCTACAATGATTGGCTTATGTTGTTGGAATTTCTATTGGATATCTTTTGTTATCTAATCTATCCCATCTACATGTCATTATATCTAGACATTGGAAAATATGCTTTGGATAATCTCATTCTCTTATGTGTGAATCCAATCCATTACATTGTCTCATAGAGCCAAATAATATTTAATCATAGAGTCAAGCTCAAAAATTTTAGATGGTTACTCTCCATTATTACTTTGGACTTTTTATCCTTAGAGAGGTTTGATACTATCTCTTTTATTGCATTTTCTATTTATCTCTTCAAATCAATCATACGATGAGATACTTATATCACTTGGTGTATTGTATCATCAACTAATTGCTCATATTATTTAAAGAGATTGAAGATCACTTATGAATCAAATTGAAAGTGTTATCCTTGGGCTCATAATTTTTATAATTTTTGTGTATCAACCCAATATTTTATGAGCTAAATTAATAAATCCATGAACTACTTCTCCTTAGAAATCACATAGTCTCCCAAAACATTTACAAGCAATGCTATAAAAGTATCATCAATTATTTTTTGGGCCTTGGATAGGTGGCCATGCAAGTATTTGTTTTGGTATCATAGCTAAAGATTTTCCTGGTCCAACTTGGACACCTTCTACACAATAGATTCTTGGAATCTAGTAGCTTTCTCAATTTGTTTTCCAAGGTGATTTAGGTTACATCTAGTGATAACTCCTAATTTGTTTTATCCAATGGAAATGAGGTTTGAATAGTTGTATATGGTGTTGGTTGGTGTCAAATTTGTGCAATAGGGAGCATGAATGTCATCCATCATAAAATTGGATCTTGGACATCCCACATCCATTTACTATAAATTTATGTTTTTTCCTATTATGTTTCTTCTTGTACCCCTCCCTAAGCTAATCTTGATCCTTGAGATGTGCTTGAAGGCTATTGGGCCTCAATTAACTTACTTTTATGGCTCATATTTTCAAGTTTTTATTGTGAGTTCATATTTCTAATTCATATATAGCTCTTCTTTTGCTTTGGAAACTACCTCTACCTATGCCTTGGTCTTTTTCGGCCTTTTCCTTTGTTGTTTGTTTATCTTGTGTAGCTTTTTTTACAACCTTCTTTAATTATTTTTATTTTATAGCCTTTCTTTTTACTTCCTCATACTTTTTTAGGTCTTATTTCTTTTTCTCCTCAACTTCTTTGGCTGCTACATCAAGCTTAGCTTTCTTATTTTGTTCTTATTTTAGTCACAGAGAGTATTTATATTTTTATTTTATCCTTGGTTATCATCTGAACCTCTATTATCTTTTTTGTGCCTCATGCAAATCATTATATTCTTTTTTCCTCTTCTTTTATTCTTCTTCCTAGTGTTATTTTCTCTTCTAATTCTTCCTTCTTATTTTATCCTCTTCTTCTTTCCTCTTTATCTCTTCTTATTTTCTCTTGGACTTCTCTACCTCAACATTTTCTTGTGCTTACTTATCCTTATTAGCTTCATTTTAGACTTCATATTTTCTTGCACTTACTATTGTGTGATGTCAACTTGTGTCTAATACTACTCCAAGTTTTTTTTTGTTGTGGTTTGTTATTATGGATATTTTTCCATAGCCTCACCATTCTAGGGCACTTGAGGTTTAATTGGGGAATATGGTGATAGTGTTTAACCCTAAAATGAAATATAAGTACTTGGATTTAGCCTTAGATTTAGATTAAAGGGGTATATATAATAAAATGGCACAAGGGTGATAATCAGATCTACAGTAAGCCAATCAGATGTTAAACTTAGATATAAACATACACTAAATTTATTATGTTAAGATAGTCTAAATATAGAAATTACAACTATGTCAAATATATAAATGATAAAAAAGTGAAGTACTTATCTTGTTGTGATGTTAATGAAGTTATGGATTTGTAACATGCTAAAAATAGAAAGTAATTAGATTTTAAAATAATTTTATCAATATTATTGTCTAGTTTTAATGTTAATGTCTTATACAAAATATCTATTGAAATAAGATGCAACAACCTATATTTTTTTGGGTTTTATTTTTCCTCCACTTTAGTGAATTTATATGTAGGTCATGGATAGTAATTGCTTATGAAATGGAAAAACCCTATCTTTTCATATTTAATTTGACCAAAAAAAATGGGTCAATGAGAACATAGTGTTGAGCTAAAACCAATGACCCCTCTATCAAAAGACATTGCCTACATATCCAATACCTTGATGAGGACCTCAAATTAATTTATTTCTCCCATATGTGTGGGATTATGTGTGAATCATATAATATATGAAAATCAAGTACAATAATGACCTAACTTTTAACTTGGTAAATTGATCTCTTGGACTGTTACTTTAGTAATTTAGACCTATATATGTGTATTACTTATGACTAGTATGTAAATAAGAAAAAATAGGAAACTATTTGATCAATTAAATGTTCTTTGGTCTTTTTTAGGTATTCATAGGTGAAGAATGAATGAGGATTGATCTTATATTTATATCAATCCCTTTTGAGTAATAAATTGCATTAAAACAACTAGGCTAACCATTAAGATATGTTTTATTTGAAAATTAGATGACTTTAGGGTACTACACATTTGTGTTGGGGCATGACAATAATTTAGATGATATTTTTTGACCCAAATGTTAGTGTCTAGGGAGGAGGAGAATAGGTAAAAGTTCATAACTTGAAAATATGGAAGATAAGTACATTTTAAGTATTCTAAGAAAGAAATAATACCTAGGTCATCAATATAATATTAGTTGGACTAACATATATAGGCCAAGGGGCACAAAGATAGAGTAGACATGAGACTAATAGATGTAGGAAAGTTAGAGAACTAAGAGGAACAACCAAGGTCTAAGTTTTCCAAGTGTATAAGACTAAGGTGTTATATAATCATAAAATATGATCTACATTCCCCCTTTAATTTATTAATGAAATTACTAGTTTAAAGTAAAGTAATGCATATGTGGGTATCATTACACACCTTATATTTGTGTTTGCCCAACTTCAGTGATTTACTAGTGACTAAAATATAACCAAGATCATTTTATAGTATAAAATTAGTGTATATAATATGGGTTGAAAGTACTTGAAATAGATTGAAGTTGAAAGAGTAAGGTTTAGGAGTACATGTGTGTGTAGATGTAACTGTCTTACCTATTCGCTAGTTATTTTATAAAATATGTATCATTGTAAGGATCTAAAAACTAATATTAGGATAAACATAGATAAATATTTAAAGTGAATAATCCAAGGAGATAGAGATAGAGAGAGATTGAAAGGCACATGCCCCCAACTTTGGATCAAAATTGAGTTTCCACCTAGTAGTTGAGATTAGCTCAACCATGTAACCCAATGATTCTTATAACCTGGTGAGGTTGGATGACCAAGTCCAACCTAAAAAATTAAAAATTCGAAGTGATTTAATCACCTCAAACATAACAAAAGGTGAACTAACTACAGCAATAGATTGGCTCAATAAAAGTATGTAAAATTCCATGGGGTATTAGTACAATGAACTATGTGATATGGTAATAGTCCATAAAAGAGTTTTAGAATCTAAAATAAATTTGGATTTTGAAATATTAGGCACATGTTGCATAACATATGTACCTTTGATATTTCTCATACTAGAAATATGTATACCAATGTATAGAATTATTCCACAACTATGAATCTGAACCATATAACTATGTTGTTTGGCCAATTCAAATATTGGTATAAGTGTGGAAAAAATGTCTTAAAAGAATGGCCCCACCATATATGTATAAGTCTAAAAAATGATATAAGTACCAATGTGGAGGACATGTTTCCAAAACATGTCCCCACTGTAAACTAGAGATGTTGAATACTGAATAGGTGTGGAGAACATGTTTACAAATCATGCCCCCACTGAATCTAAGAACTAATATAAGTACCATAATGAATGAATGTGGAAAACATGCTTCCAAATCATACCCCCACTGAATATGGAAACTATGATTATGTGGAATCCATTCTTATATGACATGTCCCCACTAAATCTAAAAACTGATATAAGTACCATATTTTGAATGAATGTGGAGAACATGCTTCCAAAGCATGCCCCCATTGAATCTAAAAATTGTGTCAAGTGTTGATAACATATCTTTATGCCATGCCCCCATTAATATGACCCCCACTTTGAGGTGAGGTAAAGATAGAAACTAGTAGTTACCTCATCTCAAAAGGATAAGATAGCTATATACTTTTTGAATATAACCATGTATAATATAAAAAGAAACATGAATAGGTAAATGTATCATTGAAGTGAATAGAACCAATGTGATCACATGTAGGTGTAAGATGCATGATAAAGATCATGACAAAATATAGATAGTAATAATACAAGGTCAACAAGCAAACAAGCATACCCAAAAAAGCACACAAAACAAGTCAAAAGGAAATGGTCCAAAGAGACCACAAACAAGGGGCATGTTAAATGCCACATAATGGAAAGGACATGACTTAGTTAAATGTCTGTAAAGGCAAGTTTTACATATTCAAATTTCCATACAATAAATATTGACATATGTAAATGTCAATAAAAGCATACATAGTCATGGGGGTCATAAGAAAAGGGGATTATTTAAATGTTCAAAAAAGGAATATAATAACAAGGTAATACACTAAAAGAAGTGCATAAAGTAAATCATAATAAACAATCATAAACATGTAATAATACCCCATGGATCCAATGTGTTAGGAAAAGTATGTCAAGTGTATATTATATCAACTACCCTGTGTAAGATAAAATAATGGATAATAGGCATGTGTAAGTACATATGTAAGCTCAAACATGAAAATGTAGACAGAACATCAAATAATATAGCCTATGTGTGTCAAGATCAAAGAAGAAGATGCCCCTAATTTCCATATGATTAGTAGAGGGAAATCCAAAAATCTAAAATATGTATCATGTGTCTATATATGCATGTATCACACTCAAGTATAAGTGTGACACATAGGAGTAACTGAGTATGTTGTCCATCACCATGTAAGTAACACATGGATGCCAAGGATCCAATAGAACATGTAAGTGATAATAGTTTTTTTGGAGTTTGAATTTTTTGTATTATTTTGGTATTATTGGAAATTTGTGAAGAGGAAATGCCATCCTATGATGCCATCTAATGGATGGTCATAGATATATCTCCCCATTGTTAACCTTATAACCTTAAGTTGTATCTTTTAAATTATTTACATCATGATTGGATATGTTGAAAAGGTACATAACATGTTCCTCCTCATGTTTTACATGTGTATTATAATATGTAATTCTATCATTTGAAATATGTAATAACGTTCCTTCATGAGGAAATGAAATACCTTGCTGATTTGTACCTTTTTTTGCTTCCAATTGGTATAGCTAGAGATTTACTAGTGTAAATTCATATGGAGATATGTTACACATAACCCAAGACCTTTTTTGGATTACTTTAAGACCATAATAAATTTTTATTTTTATGTTGTCTAAGGATTCTTTCCAACCTCCTTTGTTTTGTAAGTTTGTTAGATTGAATCTAATTTGCTTTAAGTGTCTTACATTGCAAGTGGTTTTTTCTTGTGTAGCATTAATATGGTTATGCCAAAAATAAGCAACACCTAGGTATAAGGTATTTTTTAAATCTTGTTCACGTGGATGCTTTTTTTGTTGTTCACTTTGATATTATTGCATAAGATGTATACCTTGGATTGACCCCATGTTTACTAACATTTGTGAACTAGTCATTTAAAGATTATGAATACCACATTTTTTATCATAGTGCTCCTTAAGTAAGCTATCTCCATCTTTTATGTTAGGGATAAAGCTTTTGTATTTGGAAGGAGATATGTTAAATTTTTTTTAATGGAAGCATACATATGAAAATCATTATGCAAATGGGTTCATGATTCATATTATTTATGTAATGTCATTTCATTTAATGGGGAAATAAGGCCTATAATAAAGATAAATTTTAATTCCAAATTTAATGTTCTATATTCTAGATCATATGATGTACTTTTGTATCAAATAATATAATCGTAAATGGACTCATCATCTATCATCACATTGTTTAAAATTTTGAAAATGTTAGAATGTAAGTTTGACACCTTATGGATATTGAAATCCATTTAGATTATAATACAATGCTTAAATAACCCTTTGGTAGACTATATAACCAATTTTTAGCCTCATTGGAAATACTCATATGGAAAAGTTTTATCAATTGTTTGTCTTTTTGTGCCCATTGACAAAAAGAATGTACATAGATAATCATGTGGTCAAATGGATCCTTATTTGTCAAAAAGAGAAGAAAATTTGGTAATTCAAAATCTTGTGGGTAAGGATATTCAAGTATAATTATTCAATAGGTTAAATATTTAATGGGGTAACATGTGAATTATAATTTTGGAAACCCATTTGCATTTGGAGTATAGAAACTTGTTTTTGAATGTCCCCAATAGTGGTCATTATAAACATTAGATATTCTATGGGGATAGAGGTATTTGTCATAGGTTTTATTTTTATAACTCAAATTTTCACCCTTGAAAGGGTGTTTTAATCCCTATTAAATTGAGTTATGCAATGGGATCAGTCCTAAGTTGTGGGTGACCTGTAAGTGGATTAAACCTCTATATTATAGTGCTAGCTCCCCTTGATGTATCAATTAGGATCCATTACTAACTTGCAAAGGAAAAGGGTAAGAAATAACATGAAACTAAACTAACTAAGGGGGTGATACACCAAATCAATTGATCACTACTAACCAGCTTCATGTGCACATGTAGACCATGAGACTAACCTGAATATACACTACCCATAAACTGAATCTCCCACATCATCATTTAAAAATGGAGGTTGTGATGGATACTTAGGCTAGGAGGACTAACCAGAAGGTCTAGGATGATGCTAATGAACAAAAAAATCACTCAAACCTTTCAATACAATTATACACTTCACATGAACTACAAAAAAATATTTCAAAGTACATATAGGTGTTAGAATAGGATAACATGTCAAGGATGGCTAAGTAAATCACTTAGGAAGATCAAATTGTTATGTACACACACTAAGTGTAGTCATATAAAGAGGTAAAACTAGTAGTATTTATTTATCCAAGGCATAAAATGAGATAGGATTTGCCATAATTAGGTGGAAGATCCATTACCAAGCTAAACAAGGCTGCATATAAGAGAGCAATGATGAGTCTCAAAAACACATGACAAGAGTTAAAATAAAGAAAGAGATTATGTAATAGTCACATAAGGTCTTTAATGACATGTGTTTCTTTATTGATGATGCTTCCTCTCGTAAATGGTGTAGGGGTTTCTCTATTTAATTGACACATCTTGTCCCTTCTTCAAAATTCCCTCCTCTTGGCTTAGAAGGTGACAAGGGGCATTCATTGGTCATCAATTCACCTTGAAATACCATTTTCTCTTCTCTTTGATAGTTTGAATCTACTTATTAGCTCTCCATACTAATATTTCAATGATAATCATATCTTCTTAGGTGTCTTAAAACCCATTTGATCTCACTATGCCCCTCTTGCTCCAATGCCTTAAATCTTATTTTCATTTTTCATGATTGCAATCTCTCTCCATGAGATATCTCTCTCTAATTTATAAGATCTATTTCAATCCCATTGGATGCCTCAAACACTCTATAATACTTCATTACATATCTAAAACCCATACTTGCCTTTTATTCCTTATAGAACTCAAAATAGACAAAGCTACTTGTCTATAGAATTCCAAAAATGCTCTTGGAAAATAAGCATATATTTGAGTATGCACCATGCTCTTCCTACTTTGTATAGAGTTTTATGACTAAAAACTAAGTGTAAGTGTACTTACTCCACCTATTTCTCTTCTTAATTAGCCCTCAATTAGGTCTTTAGGCCTAAAAACTAAGATTTGATTCCAATTAATTCTCATGCATGTGTAACTTAAATATAACATTTCATCCAATTTAGGGACCTACTAATCATGCTCTAGGTCCAATTTGAGGGTATAACACAATTTTTCATACTTCTAAATAGCCTACAATAGTCATTTTGAGCCCTTTTCCATACATTGTGTACCCTATACATATCAAACAATGGATTGATAAGGTGTTAAGGAGAGTTATTAATGTTTATCAATTCATTTTAAGGGTCATCCAATCCATTTTTATTGTTTAGAGGTACTATCTCTCTCATCAAATCATTTCTAATCTTTTTGGTAACTTAAGAATTGTTTATCATATTAATGATGATTCATAAATCCTAAGGATATAATCATTGAACTAATTCCACAAGGTACAAGTATAAAAATCCACCTAACATTCCCAATGAGCTTGGTATACCATGAAACTCCTTCATACAATTATAAGTAGAATAAAATGTCTCTAGGGCTAGGTAGATTGTGTTTAATGAGTTCAAGAGAAAATTTAGATTGAAAATGTTATCTTGGTATTTGGTTCAAATCATAAATGGTCTATTTATGTCTATAACAACTCTTTCCTTGTCTCTAGATGTTTCTCCAATTCATTTTTTCCCTTAAGAGTCTTGAAACCTAGTCTAAACCATACCTAGGGCTTGTAGGCTATTAGGCCAATTTGACCCTAATGGCTTAGTTTGAGGTCTATGTTTAATGTTCAAAGTTTATAATACTTATTAAATTATATTCCTAGGTCATCTTAAGCTCTAAATATCCCTCATTCATCGTATTCACCTCAATAATTTCAAACTTGCTCAAGTCTTATACATAGACCTCTATGGTGTTCACTAGGTCTCTTGAATGAATTCCTAAGAGTCCTCTATTTTTAATTGTTTTATCCTTGTAAAACTATGCATTCAATTTTACAAGGTTACATAAGGGCCTTCATGATCCCTAAAATTATCTAATATACATTCTCACTATAAGAACCCACACTACCTCCAAACTATTAGAGGTAGACATGGAGCCTTTGATTAGGTCCATAGGTCTGTAGGGGTCTAAGATTTTTTAGGACTAAAAAGTGAGTCTCTCATATCCATATTCAATATTAAACCAACTTAAACACATACCAAAAATATTTTACCAAGTTTAGTACATTCATCTCAACCTTTAACTCCATCATCAACATAAGAGCTATTGCATTTTCCTTGGAAATCCAAACCTATAGGTCTGCAAACATGTAAATGGCTATTTAGGCCACGTTGAGTGCATGAATGAGATCATATGTTCTTTGCATGATTCCATTTTTATGATCTCTATTATTTTTACTCTTGATGTTTCTCCATGGTTCCCAGTTATGAGAATTTTTTTGACCTACTCAAGAAACTTCCTTTTGGACTTGCATAGTCTACCTTATGAAGTTGGTGACAAGGACTATAGATTATCAAATGAGGTTTTATACTCATTTTAAATTCATCCAATTAGTGTGGAAATTTTTTCTATAGTATTTTATACTTTCTAAAATACCTATTCCTTAAAACCAAAGCAAATAGTGCATCCTATTTGTGATAAGACTACCCTTGGTTGTAGGTGCGTACCTACTTTTGTTTTGAATATAAACTAAATTAATACTCATATACCTATTATTTATCACTTTGGTGATCAAAAAAAATTTGGGGATTTATATTCATTCTCTTCTTAATCTTTGTGATCTATTACATCCTTCATTATATCTCATAAAACTAGTCTTTTCTCTATTCTACCCTATAGACTACACACAACCATACCTGAGATGTATTGTCATGATATTATTTACCATTTAAGTTGATAAATGGGAGTGTGAGGCTGATGTATTATTTTAGGAACACCAGGAGTGAATATAATTTCAAAACCATCAAGGGTCTCCCCTGAAACTTGATTGTGGCATGCAATCAATAAAGGGATAACTTATTCTTGCTAGATGCATATGCATACATGATATGTTTGATTGGTTTCAGTGTTATGAATGATATTTTAATATTATTATGTGTTATTAAAAAAAATTATACACATTATTTTAATTTTTTTAGGCTTTCTATCAAATGAGACAACTTCAAAACATCAAAAATGCCTACTCAAATTTGCAAATCATGAAGGTATACTCCTTAAGATGGTCCTAATTGAAGCCTTGGGATTTGGTAGGAAATATAAATCCTATTTAACAACATAATAAAGATAAATAAGGTATGGGGACATTATGATTAACCATAAAACATCACTTAAATACACTATATTCCCTTAGAAACCTCAAAACCTTCAAGTGCAAACCTACACACTGTCTCTTATGGAGGTTCCCCTTGATACTTGATTGTTCACACATGACATCCTAATGGATAAAGGTGTGATAAAATTTATTATTCCCATGAGAGGCTCATAATATATTTATCCTTCCTCAATTATCCCTAAAACTTGTGTATTTTGGTCAAACCTGAGCTTCAAAGGTTTACTTAGGGTTTAAGATCACCCTATAGTCTTAATAAGTGTTCATAAATGAGAAGGATTCTTCCTATAGACCAATGATAAAAATATGAAGGCCAATATGGCCTCCATATATTTCCAATATATTTTTATCCAACTCTCTTTATGCTTTATAGACCAAGCATGTGAATCTGGTCTTCAAAAGCTTGCCAAGGAGTTGATGGAGATTCTGATGTAATGTTTGGATTCTTAAGACATGTACACGATTTATATTCATGGAAATGACCTAAATAAGGTGAATATACCATATAAAAATATTTTTACTTGAATATGGATCCTTTAGTCCCATATAAGTGCCTAAAATGCCTACAAAAGAGTGATTTACTCTCTTGTACATTAAACCTACAAAAATGACCATGATTTGACTTGTACTGACATTCCTGACATATATGAAAATTTTATATCTACCTTATAAGATTTTACAAGTATTTTTGTATGTACATTTCATCTTTGTTAGCTTTTACATTAAATTGACAAGCCTAAACATGCATTAGACTTGGCCACATACACCTTTCTTTTGCATGACATCTACCTTAAACTTTACAAAACAACCTTAAATTATCCAAACATGTATATAATGTTCATTCAAGGTGAAAAAAAGGTGGGATTAATTGATAGACACTTATGAACCTTTGACACCTTTTGAATTAACTTTTTCATATCATGGTATGGATAGACTAGCACAAGACAAACATAATGTTAGATAATATTTTATGATGATTAATTCAGCATAGGGTAAATAACTCTAAATAAGAGTTTGTTAAAAAAAATTGTATTGTTACACCCATGAAATTTATTCTAGGTTTCTTATTTTTGAACCACCATATTTCTTAGGAGGTTGTTTAAGCTATCTTCTTGGCTATATAATAGCCATTATAATACATTTCATGTTTAAGTTGAATATGATTATTTTACAAGCTCTTATATTTGGTTTCAGAGTAGGAGATTAAAGAATAGACATTTAGAGGAGGAGCCTTGAGGCTCTCTCTCTCTCTCTCTCTCTCTCTCTCCTCTCTCTCTCTCTCTCTCTCTCTCTCTCTCTCTCTCTCTCTCTCTCTCTCTCTCTCTCTCTCTCTCTCTCTCTCTCTCTCTCTCTCTCTCTCTCTCTCTCTCTCTCTCTCTCTCTCTCAATTCAAGTTACAATTTTCTCTGACCCTGGAAGGAGCCTGTGTACTCTCAAGTTATTTATTGATTGGAATTATAGTTTCTCATTGTATTACTAGATACCTATGTCCCATTTTTAGGATTTAAAATTGGTTTTAATCTTAAAAAAATTCCAATTCTTCCTTCCACTAACTTGGAAAGAAAATAACATTCAATTCTTGCATGGAGTAGGGAGAACACTATAGATTTTGTTGAAACTTGGAAGCATGAAGCATTGAAACATAGAAGGTTGGTGTCACATCTACATGGCATTATAATATTTTTTCAATGTGGATCAATTCCTTTTAATATTTCCTTATATTCTTGGTGATGGATTGGCATTGAAATAATATTGGAAATATAATCAGTTTGGCATTTGGGATAAAAGTTGGTGGTGCATATTTTAAATCATAACTTTTAATTTTTAAGTTTTCATTTTTAAAAAATCCAAAACCACCCTTTTCTACCCAAAACTTCCCTTCAAAATATCCTTTATTACACATTATTTCTAAAACCACCTTTTCTCAAACCTGTAGTATTCAAAAGTTAGTGGTTTTGCTTCAAAATCAAAAAATTTAGCCTTTAAATATCAGTTTTCTTATTAAGACATGTATTGATGTATAGGTTAGTTAGTGAGTATTATTTTTTTGTAAAGAGGATTTGGAAGGCTCAAATCCCCCAAAAACATCTTTTAGAGAAACTTTTAGCATCACTCCAACTTTGTCCATTCCACTAAATTTAGTTATAAGTAACTAAATTAGCAACAAATGTACTAAAAAAATCAAAAGGGTGGGATATTATTTTAAAATATGGATTTTGCATTTTTTTATTTATAAAAACATTATAAAAATTCATTCTTGCAAGCAAATAAATTATAAAATCATGAGTTTTACAAACTCAATCGTTGTGTTCAGTAAAAGTGGTGCCTGTGACTCATGTTTATGGGTAAAGCCTCACACTTGAGTTACTGCACCCATAGCCTAACATAACTACAAAAATAACATATCAGCATCATCCCTTTAAATCATTAGGGAGAAATAAGGGCACACATACTCATATCCATCCCTTCATCTACCTATTCATTTCAATCGAAGGGCATAAATCTTGACTGATGGTATTTCCAAGTATATAGTGAAGTTACACATGTGTATGTGGAAATCCATCTAAGTAGGTGCTAGTGATTAAATGACCCCTTTTCAATACTATCTAAGTACCACATACTATAATATTTCATTTATGTTTATGCTTCTTTCACATACCATTAAGTATACAAAAAAGGCAAACTTATTCCATGTACCGATGGGTATAAAGGAAGGGTGCATATAAAGAAACATCTTGTATAACATATTGATAGTATATAGAAAGGGAGACATTTACACCTAGAGTGATAAGGAACCAATCCATAACCTTTTTTTAGATTCTACTAATGGCCAAAAATGGGCCAAAATTCTTTTTACCAGACTCGCAACTTCTTCATGGTTTTAACTATGCTACGTGGAAAACTAAAATCAAGACACATTTGAAATTTGAAGACATTTGGCCTATTGTTAATGGTACTCTCACCTAACATGTTACTAATGTTGATCATTAGAATAATTTTGATAAATCCAATCAAAATGCAATGTTGATAATCATGTTCAAAGTATCAGATGAAGTACAACCTCTTATCCATGAGGCCACAATAGAAAAAGACACTTGGGATAATCCCTAGATAGTCTGTGAGGCCAAAAATGAAGGAACCATTGTTCATTTTTAGAGTCAACTTCATTCCCTCAAATTGAAGTCCCATGAAAAATTGGAAGCTTTTCTTTTCCGTGTTGTAACCCTGAGGGCCTTGCTCCAAGCATTGTGAAAAATAGTGTTAGATATATCTATTGTACCTATTGTCCTGAGATCACTACCACCCTCCTATAGAATCTTCATGATGACTTTGATAGTCATTAAAAAAACCATATTTTGACAAGTTGGTAAACATGTTACAAAAGGAAGAGTCTATGCATACATAAGAATAAGAATTAGAAGAGCATGCTCTTACCTCTAATCAATAGAAAGGAAACAAGAATATCAAGTCTTCTAAACCAAAACAAAATCAACAACATAATTCACAATAGGATAAACAATATAAAGTTTGTCTTATATGTGGAAAAATTGGCCATGAGCTAAAGAATTATTGGTATAACTCATTTACATAGGGGTATTCAAGTAGCAAGAAGCCTAGTCATCAATAATCATCTCATCCTCATAAAGGATAGGGATAAAATAAAGGGCATTAGAAGAAGAAATTAAATCAATAATGCAAAATTGATAAATAGGAAGACACCCACTCTAATGAGGACTTCATATATGTTACACAGTCTCATGATGAATCAACATCAAAAAGTTCTATCAAGTACATGGACTAAGGTGCAACTCAAAATATGACTAGAAGACAAGATTAGTTCTACAACATGAATGAGACTTCCCTAAAAAATAATGTCTCTTTGGGTGATGACTCATCCTATTAAGTTTAAGGCATTGGTAATATTTCTTTACCACTTGGATGACATGATTGCAAAATATTACATGTCCTATATGTTCCAAGACTCACAAAAAATATTATATTAGTCAGTCAGCTACTTGAACACAGCCTCAAGGTTGAATTTGATTACAAAAGTATTAAAAATATGTGTTTGATCAAATATATGTCAAAATTCTCAATAATTATTGTACAAGCCTTAGGAGTTGGCAAAATGTTCCAACATGACTTTATTCAATCAAACAATCAAGCACTTGTAGCTTTGGATTCATACTCAACCAATCTATGGCATCACAGATATGGTCATGTTAGTTTTAGATACCTAAAAGAACTAAACAATAAAAACATTGTCCATGGATTTCCTCAGTTGAAGAAAAATATAGATCTCTGCACTAGTTGTCTAGTAGGGAAACAACATTAGACATCTTTTGGTCAAAGTTCCTCAAGAGCATCTGGTAAGATTGATCTAGTGAATATCAATCTATGTATCCCCATGAGATCCAATCACTATGGGTTTTAGTATTTCATGTTTTTTTTGATGACTACTCATGTAAGCTTTGGGTCTATTGTCTCAAGACCAAATACCAAGCCTTAAATACTTTCAAAGAGTTCCAAGCCATAATTGAAATTGAAACTAGTCATAAAATCAAGGCTTTACACTTAGATCAAAGGGAAGAATTCACTATTAAATATTTTTCTTCTCATTTTAAATAACATGACATTCATTGATAAATGATTCTACCATACACTCCATAACATAAAGGTGTTGCAAAATGATGAAACTACAATATCATGGAAATGGTGTTTAACATGATTGAAGATTTAGGTTTGGCACATACATATTGGGTAGAAGTAGTGAAAACAATAGTCTAATTATTGAACAAATTACCCACTATAGATCTTCATAATATGACTCCATATTAGTCTTGGATAGGGCATAAACCTTCCATTCCTCATCTTCAAGTTTTTGGATGTATAAATTATATGCGTATTCTAAAAAAGAAGAAAAATAAACTAGATAATAGATCCATTCCTTATATTTTCTTAGGGTACAATGAAGATTCATTAGCTTACAAATTGATGGACCCTAAAACAAAGAAGATATCCATCAGTAGGGATGTTGATTTTGACGAGAAAATTAAAACTAGTTTGCCTTCCACAAACTCATAAGATTCAATAATTAGACCTCTAGATAATTCAAAAGGTCATAACCACACTAAAGTTGATAATAATGATGAGTATGATCAGTCAATTAATATAGATCAACCCACAATAATAGTGCAACGTATACCTAAATGGTATACAAGTACATTAAGAGATGATAAACTAGATAGAGTTGTAGACACATCAACTACTAGACCAAGGACTCATAGCATGACTAAAGATGAGGTCAAATTGGATTTAATGAGAATAGTTGTAGAATTAGTAGATCCATCGACAATTTAGGAATCCCTAGAGTCTAAACTTTGGAAAGATACCATGGATGTAGAATATCAATCACTGATGAAACACAAAACATGTAAGCTTGAATATCTTCCACTAAGAAAGAAGCCAATCAGTTATAAATGGGTCTACAAAACAAAATACAAATTAAATGGCATTATTCACAAGTACAAGTCATGAATCGTAGTAAAGGGTTATACACAAAAGGAAGGCATAAATTATGAGGAGACATTTTCTCCTACAACCAAGATCAAAAAAATCATAATGATATTTGCTCTGGATACACAATTTGGATGGAAGATCCACCAAATAGATGTAAAAATTTTATTTCTCAATGAATATCTATAAGAAGTTTACATGACATAACCAAAAGGTTTTGTCTCCCCTGGTAATGAAGGAAAAGTATGTAAACTCATAAAATCTCTGTATGGTCTCAAATAGGGGTCTCAAGCTTGGTACATAAAGATCGATGAACATATCATCCAACATGGATTCTAGAGATGTCCCTATGATATAAATCTCTACCTAAAATAGCAAGGGGGAGAGATTGTAATTATTTTAGTATATGTCGATGATCTATTCATTATTGGTAGTTCAGTGGAGATGATAGATATAACCAAGAAAGATCTTAACTAATCATTTGGCATGATAGATCTTGAGCTTATACACTATTGTCTTGGATTATAAGTATGGAAAAAGGAACACCACATATTTTTGTCCTAGATGAAATATGCCAAGATAATTCTCAAGAAATTTAGGATGATGGACAGTAATCCAATTACTAAACCTATGTAGATAAGGATTCAATTGTTTCATACATATCCATCACCATAAGTAAATAAAAATCTCTATTGGTATTTTCTTGGGAGTCCTATTTACTTAACATATACTAGGCCAGAAATTAGCTATGTAGTTAGACATCTTTCAAGGTTCATGCAGGTGCCAAAGATGTCTCAATGGAAAGCAACAAAACAAATACTAAGATATATCAAGGATACAATGGACTTCAGCCTAGAGTATAAGAAGAATGAATATTTTTTCTTGATAGATATTCCAACTCAGATCATGTAGGAAATCTTGATGACAAGAAATTCACTTTTGAATATGTGGTTTTTTAAGGGTTTGGTCCTATATCCTAGGGGAGCAAGAAATAAAACTTTGTTTCTTGATCTTTTACTAAAGTAGAATATTGTGTTATAGGAGGAGCTATCTATGAATCAATATGGTTACATCGCATACTAGAAGGATTAGGAGTACCAACAAAGACACCTACTATCTTTTACTGTGATAATGAGGGTGTTCCCAAACTTGTTCATAATCTAATTTTTCATGAATGCAAAAAACACATTGAGGTGCAAGTTTATTTCATTCGTGAACATGTATAATAAAACAACATCTATCTCCAGTATTTCTTGATAGAAAAACAACATGCAGATGTCTTCACCAAGTCACTTGCACATGACAAATTTGAGGCATTCAGATAATTTCTCTCTTGCTCACTTTAAGTTATGCTCAAATAAGGGGGAGAATGTTAGATAATATTTTATGGTGATTAATTAACCATAGGGTAAATAACTCTAAATAAGAGTTTTAAACTAATTTGTTTGTATTTTTTCACCCATGAACTTTATTATAGGTTTTTTGTTTGTGAACCATCCTATTTCTTAGGAGGTTGTTTAAGTTATCTTCTTGGCTATATAATAGCCATTGTAATACATTATGTGTTCAAGCTGAATAAAATTATTTTTCAAGCTCTTATACATAATTCATTACCTTAAACTTGTTAAAAAAACCTTAAAATATGCTAATAAGACCTAAAAAGACCATTTCAAGACCTAAAAAGGCATAAAAATGGCTATAAACAAGGTTATAAAACATGTCAAATCAATTTTTTTATGAACCTCTCTAATGGTATCCAACATTTGGCTAACAATTATCATTATTTCCAACCCACCACCTCTTTTGAATCTAGTCATATGAGTATCATCATCCTTATGTGTAACAAGTGAAATTTTTTTATTAATAAATTTAGGATATTTTGATAATGGTATGGATTTTTTGAGCTTTGGTACATTTGGTATATCATTTGAATAGTATGCACCATTTAAAGAATTTGTTTCATTTTATTTTGGTAAGGGAATAATAATTTTATCTTTGGAAAAGTTTGGTAGGGCTAATGTTTTTGATATGAAATTTATTTTAAATGAACGTACAAAAAAAACATCACCCTTGGATAAATGGAAATTGTTTATAAATGTAAGAATGTTGGGGGGTTTAATCAATGTTTTTGAAGACATTTCCCCCTCATTATTTGTTTCCACATCATCTATAATCTCTTGATGTAGTTATCAAATTATTTGATGATCACATGAAAGAACATCATGGTCATATGTACCCATAGTTTTGGTAAAATGTACATGTTTATATGGCTTGAATGGTTTTCCATTCAAGGATGTTTATGAAAATCCTAACCCTTGCCAATTTGTATTGCTATATTTAAGGGATATAGGGTGGGTTATACCTTTCTCATGTTTGCCCAATCCTTGGCTTTGGTATCCATAATTTTTTAAGTATCAAATGCCAAAGTCATATAGTGCTTATAAACTATGGGTAAAGGATTTGTATCTTACTTAAGATGGATAAACTCATCTCTTAAAGTGGTTGGAGAATGGACCTAATTATAGGGATAATAACTACCACCATTCAAGGATTTTATATTACATTATGTAGCACTTGGAATAATACAAGATTAATAAACTTTAATTCTTTACTTGAGGGAGCATTGGATGGTTTCATAATCATAGTCATTAAAATAATCAATATCATCCATGATAAAAGATATGAATTATATCAAAATTAATAAAAGGCAGGTAATAAGCATCCCAAAGGGTATGCTTAGGATTTTGATGTTCAAAAATTGGGTTCAACAAATGTTTAATCCTAAAATAAAATATAAGTACTTGGAGATATCCTTAAGATTTGGATTAAATGGGTATATATAAAAAAAATGGCACAAGGGTGATAATTATATATCTAGTAGGATAATTCAATGTCAAACTTAGATATAAGCATACACTAAATTTATTATGTTGAGATAGTATAAATATAGAAATTAAAACTATTCTAGATATAGAAATGACAAATAAGTGAATTAATTATCTTATTCTAATGTTAGTGCATTTATGCATATAGAATATGATGAAAGTAGGCATAAAGTAGATTCTAAAATAGTCATCAAATTCTAGATATAATGCCTCTGGCTATCTAGATAGTAACATCAGCCTAGGATGTTTGCATAAATTCTATTATCTGGGTTCAATGTTAGTGTCATGTATGGAATATCTCCTAAAATAGGATGTGACCACCTAGATGATTGTGTTCTATTTTACCTCTGCTCTGCTCTATTTAGATATGGGTCATGGATAGTTACTACTTATGAAATGAAAATAATGACCTATCTTGTAGCTTGGAAAATCATGTTCTTGGGATGCTCGTTTAGTACTTTAGACCTATAAATGTGTAGTCCCTATGACTGGTATGGAAATAAGAATAAATAGGGAATATTTTGATCAATTGAATGTTCTTTGGTATTTTACTAGGTATTCTTAGGTGAGGAATGAATGAGGGTTGATATTGTATTTATATCAATCACTTTGGACTAATAACTCACATTAAAACACTTAGACCAACCATTAAGATACATTTCATTTACAAATTGTATGGATTAATGACACTAGACACTTGTGTCAAGGTAGGACAATAATGTAAACACTACTATCTGACCTAGATGTTAATGTCTGAGGAGCATGAGAATAGGTATAGGTTTAAAACTTGTAGACATAGAATATAAGTACATTTTAAGCATTCTGGGCAAGATAGAATTATTGGGTCATCAATATAAGATTAGTTATACTAAGATATATAGGCCAAGGGGATAAATTATATAGTAGATGTAAGTCTTTTAGAAGTGAGAATGGTAGAGAACTAAGAGGAAAAACCAAGGTTTGAGTTTTCCAAGTGGACAAGAATAAAGTCTATATAATCACAAAATGGCATCTATAGATAGTGATGGTTAAAGAGTTGAAGGTAGAGGAGAAGGAAGTGGGGAATAACATGGATAAATATAATAGGATAGTTGCATGACTATTTTGTACTTTCTTACTAGTGTCTTTGAGTAAATCAATGGAGCCAATTTTTTCTTCTTGTTCTTAGACTAGAAGGTCTATACAATAGGTTGTTGTTCTACTCACTATTCTTATTCAAACTATTCCTATGTAATTTATGACATTACATTAAATGTGCCCATTCATTTTGTGACTCTTAGAGATAGTCTCAAATTTGCTTAGTCCCTCTCGAGTCTTTATCTAATCTACCCCCTCCCCCTCTCTAAAAAGAGAATATTATAACCCCCCACCCCTGGGGGGAAATGCCCTCACCTCCCTCCTTTTCAGAGTCCCTACCTCCCTCCCTATAGATAGATATATAGGAGCTAGGAGGGCTTAGGAACTATTCAATGTTTGGACACTCTGTAGTCGAGGGGTGACTGGCAGCTATACTCAGTAACTAGGGTAGCTAGTGGATAGGCCTAAAGCTAGGTAAGGTCCTGTTTAGGAGAGGGATAAGAGAGGGATAGGAGAGGGATAGGAGAGGGATAATATCTCTAGGAGAGGGAGAGGGATAGTCTAGAGAGGTGGGGCTTGGGTTGATCTATAACTACACTCCTCTATAAAATATACTCTACTCTACTCTACTCTACTCTACTATATAGAACTATACTCTACTATACTATATAGAACTCTACTCTACTATACTATATAGAACTCTACTCTAGTCAACTCTACTCTACTCTACTATAATCTACTCTAGTCTACTATACTATACTATACTCTAGTCTACTCTACTCTACTATACTACTCTATAAACTAAACTGAGTAACCACCTAGATACTAGAGAAGCCATTTGTAATGTGGTTGAGAGAGGTTGATTTGATATTATTTTATCTAGCTTAGAAGAGCAATTTTGAGAGTTGAATATGATTTGTATTTGTTATATATATCTTAGAAGATCAAAGGTGAGAGAGAGGAAAGAGATGTTGTATTGAACTATCATTTGTTGATATAGCAACATTGAGAGATAGGTGTGTGGTATACATAAAGTGGTTGGTGCTCATGTGGGTTGGTGCTCATAAATAATAGCTCGGTTGGTGCTCGGCAAAGGGGTATGGTGCTCATGTGGGTTGGTGCTCACAAATAGTAGCTGGGGTGGTGCTCGGCAAAGAGGTATGGTGCTCCTACAAGTTTGACTTGCAAATATTGTTTGGGGTTGTGCTCATTCATATACTTGAGATTGTTCTCCATGGTTTTTCCCACATTGGGTTTCCATGTTATATCTAGTGTCTCTCTCTTTCTTGTGTGATTTTTATTATTTGAGTTTTATTGCATATCTTGAATGTTTGATTAAGGAAAAGTTTTATAAGATATATAATATACCGATTCACCCCCCTCTCAATATATTTCATGCTTAACAATTGGTATCAAAGCAGGTTCCTTTTTGAAAAAGTTTTATAGCTTGAAGGTAGATCAAGAAAGCACAAGATGGCCATGCATAAAGGTGCCTCTGCAAGTAAAAGAATAGTTGATCAAGAAGAAGAGGATGAAGCCAAAGTTAATATGGAAGGAGAACTCATGTGTGCCTTAGAAGAGTTGAAAATTATTGAAAAGAAAAATTGAATATTGAAGCATCAAATTGAGAAAAATGAAAAGGAGTCAAAGGAGATAATTGAAGATCTACAAGTGCACTTTGAAGAATCCAAGAAAAATGAAGAAGATCTAACGGCATAGTTGGAAATATCAAGAAAAGAATGTGAAAGGCATGTTACTAAAATTACCTCTTTAAAAGAAGAGATTGTGAAAGCAGTCAATAATAAAATAGTCAATGATTCAAAATTTGAGAATAGCACTAATATGCTGAATAAGATATTAGAAATCCAAAAGGCAATATCAGATAAGACAGGTATCAGTTTTGAAAAGAAGAAGAGATATGTTGAAACTCTTACAAATAAAGAAACAAGAAGGGAAGGAGTGAATAATACAGAGGACAAAGAAGGCTGGAAGGAACAAAGCTATAAAAGGCAATCAAGTCAAACATTCACAAACAGGTCCTATTTTTATGGTTACTATTTTTATTTTAATGGATATGGTCATAAGAAATTAGAATGTAGAAAAAGATCTAACAATCTCAAAAATAAGGAAAAGGAAGGTCATGTAGAGTCAAGCAAAAGCTATAACTCTTTTGCTCCTCTATCAAGCTTTGATGAAGAGACCATAATTTGTTATAAGTGTAACAACTTCAAAAACATAGCTCGGTATTGTAGAAGTGTGTTCGAGTCAGTCAAGAAGGACTAGAGTTTTAGGGTTCCATTCATCAAGAAAAAGGTTCAGACATGGCAGAAGAAACAATCTGAAGGTTCTACGTTGGTCCAGACAACTTTGCATGTAAGAAATGAAGAAAATCCATGGTTTATTGATAGTAAATGTTTGAGGCACATGATAGGATACAAGAACAAGTTCATAACCTTGAAGAAGATCAATGGTGGCACAGTGAAATTTGGGGACACTACTACTGCCAGAATTGCCAAAAAAGGTAAACTAAGTTTAGATAATGGTAGAACTAAAACTGAAAATGTTTTATATTTAGAAGGTCTTAAGCATAATATTTTGAGTGTAAGTCAAATGTGTGATTAGGGGAACACACTAAAGCTTTATGCAGAAGGTTGTGAAATTAGAAGAAAAGATTCATATGTATTGATTGCAGATGCTCAGAGAATAGGTTATAACTTATATATGCTATCAGACATCAAAGGTCAAAAATGTTGTTTGAGTCAGATTGAAGAAAGTTGGCTATGGCATAGAAGAATGGGGCACATAAATTTTGACAATCTTGTCAAAATTTGCAAAAAGCAAGTAGTTAGGAATCTTCCAATGATCACAAAGCCATCTAACATGCTTTGTGGACCTTGTCAGCATGGGAAGCAGGCTAGAAGGTGGTTCAAAACAAAAGAGTACTCAACCACTCAAATGCTAGAGCTTGTTTAAACTAATCTATGGGGACCTATGAGGACTCAAAGTACTCAAGGCTGTTGAGTTGTGGAGCTAAAAGCTTCAACTCTTTGCAAACAGAAGGAACAGAAGGTTGCTGAGATCCAGGAGCATCGGCATCGACAGCAGGACTGATGTCGGTCGTGACCAGTGCAGAAGTCCACCAGTGACGGCAGGATGTCGGCCGACGTCGGCAGAACCAGACAAGAAGGGACCGGCGTCGGTCACCTGTGTGTTCCAGAATTGTTCATTGCATAGACAGTTAGTTAAGTGAATGAATATTTTGCATGTAAATACCAGTTAGAGTCTTAAGCTGTGAGGATAATTGTCTAAATTAAGAGTCTAAGCTATTGTTTAAGTTAGGGATCTATTTATAGACCCATTGGCATGTATTGTAATTGATATAAGATAAGGAAGGCAAGGAAGTTCCTTCCATTATAAGATCATTGAGTTGCAGGTTGTTGTAAGCTCATAGGAGATCTACATGTGTGAGTATGGTCTGTTGAATTGCAGGTTGCAGGTTCATGGGAGATCAACTTGAAGTACTATAGAGTGCTTGGTGAACTGGCAGGGTTATTACTGACTAGTTGGAGAGGTGAACACCAATTCTATTTGTGAGTTGGTTGTTGGGACCATTTTTTTGGTAGGAGAGTGTTGTAGAGGAATTACTGTACACTTGAGGTGTGGGAAGCCTCTGTAAGGTGGAAGAGTGTGGCGGCTCTTTATTGTATTATTTTCTGTAAAGTGTTAATACAAGATAGTGTATTGTCTCTCATATTTTGTGCTATTGGTGAATTCTAGTTACTTGTGTTTCTGGTTATTTTTGCATTTATAATTGCTTATATTTGGTAATCATACTGTGCTCTTTCTGAGGAGCAAGATCCTAACAAATTGGGATCAGAACAGGTGTTGTTCTTATGATCCCCCCAACAAAGTGGTATCAGAGCTGTTGGTTGGGATACTAACAGATTGGATTAGATATGGTTAGTGTGTTTTGATTACAGGTTACTCACAGGGTTTCTGTTTGAGTGGGAGTTGAGCAATGGCAGAAGACAGTAAGCTACGAATGGAAAAGTTTAATGGCAAGAACTACCAATTATGGAGGATGCAGATTGAGGATTATCTGTATCAGAAAGATTTATAATTACCGTTGGGTGGGGTTGTTTGCAAACCCTCAGATATGAAAGATGAAGAATGGGAGGTTCTTGATCGGAAGGCTCTGGGATCTATTAGATTGAGTCTTGCATCATCTGTGATTTCTAGCTTATCACAGTGTAAGACAACAGTGGAGTTGATGGAATCTTTGGCAAATTTATATGAAAAACCCTCAGCTTCTAATAAGGTATTTCTTATGAAGCCTTTATTTAATTTTCAAATGTTGGAAGGTGGATCTGTTCATAGCCATCTTAGTGATTTCCATGGTTTGGTAAACCAGTTAAGTTCAGTCAATATTGTATTTGATGATGAAATTAGAGCTCTCTTAATCTTGTGTTCATTACCTGAAAGTTGGGAAGGTTTGGTAATGGTAGTTTCTAACACTGTGTCTCCTTCAAAAGTCTTAAAAGTGGATGATGTTGTGAGTGTGATCTTGAATGAAGAGATACGCAGGAAAAGCACAGGTGAGTCATCAGGGAATGCTTTGAGTGTTGAAGGTAGAGGAAGGCAAAGAGAGAAGATAGAGCATGGGAGATCAAGGTCCAAGATAGGCAGAAGATCCAAGTCCAGGTATGGCAGAATAACCTGCTGGAAGTGTGGAAAGCAAGGGAACTTAAAGAGAGATTGTAGATCAGGTGAAGATCAGCATGAAGGACAAGAAGAAGAAGCAGATGTTGCAGATTACACTGCACGGGATGCTCTGGTATGTTCTTTAGATAAAGTAGAATCTTGGGTTTTAGATTCTAGTGCCTCTTTACATGCATCCCCACATAGGGAATTTTTTCATGAGTATGTCCAGAGAGACTTTGGAGAAATTTGTGTAGGGGATGGTAAACCTTGTCAGATTGTTGGCAAAGGGAAAGTGAAGCTGAAACTGCAGACATGTAACACATGGGTGTTAAAAGAGGTCATGCATGTCCCAATTCTGGAGTGGAATTTGATTTATGTTAGAAGTTTGGGTGATGAGGGTTGCACAGTAACTCTCACAATGAACTCTTGGAAGGTTACCAAGGGTACACTTGTTGTAGCTAGAGGTAAGAAAGTAGGTACACTTTATCTATCTACTTGTATTACTGACTCTCTTTCTAGGTTATCTACTTCAGCTGTAGACTCAGAGATGTGGCTTGATAGGCTTGGTCACATAGATAAGAAGGAGATGCTTGTTCTTGAGTTAAAGGATATGCTTTCGGATTTGGAAGGTATGGCTCATGGTTTCTATATACAGAAGAAGAAGGTGACATTTCTTGAGGAATCCGATGTTAGTGACAAGAATAGGAAAGCCTTGTTTTTCAAGGAGAAGGTGATGAATAGAGTTCAGCACAAGATGCAGAAGAATTTTGAGCAGAGCAAGGGTGTTTTGGAGAAGGATTTGATCCAAAAAGATCTCGCGAGAAAAAGTCAGGTCTCACTAGAAAAACACAGAGGCTGACATCGGCAGGAAAACTGGCATCAGTGTCCAGACAGGGACCGACATCAGCTAAGTGCAGCCTGACATTGGTGACTCAGGGTAGATATCTACTAGTGTCGGCCAGGGGAAAATGACATCAGCAAAGGGGCAGTCATAGGGATCTGACATCGGTCGAGTGCAGACTGAGATGTGACCGGCATCAATTACTGAGATGAATTTTGGGTGGATAGCACGCTGTCATGGAGTCTCAAGCACCCATATGGAGGACTGAAGGCGTAAGTAAGTTCTTAAATTCATCATTTCCCTTCTTTACACTACTTGTTGCTCACTTATGGCATAGGACCAGGAAGTTATTGAAGAAGCAGAACAGGTAGATCCAGGAAATAGTGGGAGCTTGGCATGGATGAGGATGTGATTCCTTAGAGGAGAACCAAACAGGTGTTTTGGGTAGAGTGGCCAGTTGGAAGTAAGCACTGAGAGACGAATGGATGTTCAAGATGAAGAAGAGCAGAAATGGATACGTGAGATGGAAGATCAGGGTATATGGTCTTGTATTAGCTGTAGGGCAATGGAGGTTTGATCATTGTGTTTCTCTTTACCAGGTTGGATAATTATAGCTACATTATCCTATTTATGTATGATGTGCTTGTTGCAGGGTTACATATATAGGTATTACTAAACTATAGGTAAAGCTAGTTCAGGGGTGTGTCATGGAGAATCTGGGAGTAGCAAGATTCTTTGGCATGAGTGTGTTCTAGAGAAATGGTAGGTCATATGTTGACTTTGTTTCAGGATGATTGTGTGAGACCGGTTAGCATGCCGATGGTTGGACAGTTCTATGAACTGTGTCTTGATTCACATAATGAGGTTGAGTGCATGGTATGTACTAAACCTAAGTTTTCCCAAGCAGTGGGAGTTGTCACAAGTTGGATCCAATCTGGGAGAGAACCATTGGAGGACAGTTCAGTGGATTCTTACAGGGACTAGCAGCAGGTGCACATGTTATGCAGGTTCAGGTTATTTTCTACATGGTTTGTAGATGTGGATGTGGCAGGTGATTTGGATGACATGTTTTGCACTACAGGTTTGTGATGGTTGGTCTTCAAGAGTGATCTTGAGGAGGGATACAAAGCCAAGGGAACAAACTAGATGGAGTACAAGTACAGGTATAGGTTGCAGCTATTTATCTCCAAGTAGGAGATTGTTGAGTTGTGGAGCTAAAAGCTTCAACTCTTTACAAATAGAAGGAACAGAAGGTTGCTGAGATCCAGGAGCACCGGCATTGGCAGCAGGACCGACGTCGGTCGTGACCAGTGCAGAAGTCCACCGGCGATGGCAGGATGTCGGCCGACGTCGGTAGAACCAGACAAGAAGGGACCATCGTCGGTTGCCTGTGTGTTCCAGAACTGTTCGTTGCACGGACAATTAGTTAAGTGAACGAAGAGTTTGCATGTAAATACCAGTTAGAGTCTTAATCTATGAGGATAATTGTCTAAATTAAGAGTCTAAGTTATTGTTTAAGTTAGGGATCTATTTATAGACCCATTGGCATGTATTGTAATTGATATAAGATAAGGAAGGCAAGGAAGTTCCTTCCATTGTAAGATCATTGAGTTGCAGGTTGTTGCAAGCTCATAGGAGATATACATGTGTGAGTATAGTTTGTTGAATTGCAGGTTGCAGGTTCATGGGAGATCAACTTGAAGTACTATAGAGTGCTTGGTGAACTAGCAGGGTTATTACTGACTAGTTGGAGAGGTGAACACCAATTCTGTTTGTGAGTTGGTTGTTGGGACCATTTTTTTGGTAGGAGAGTGTTGTAGAAGAATTACTGTACACTTGAGGTGTGGGAAGCCTCTGTAAGGTGGAAGAGTGTGGCGGTTCTTTATTGTATTCTTTTCTGTAAAGTGTTAATACAAGATAGTGTATTGTCTCTCATATTCTGTGCTATTGGTGAATTCTAGTTACTTGTGTTTCTGGTTATTTCCGCATTTATAATTGCTTATATTTGGTAATCATACTATGCTCTTTCTAAGGAGCAAGATCCTAACAAAGTGGGATCAGAACAGGTGTTGTTCTTGTGATCCCCCCAACAAAGGCGATAAATATTTCATGTTGGCTATTGATTATTTTTCACGTATGACTTGGATAATGTTTTTAAAGAAAAAATTAGAAGCTTTTAGACAGTTCAAAGCATTCAAAGCATTAGTTGAGAATGAAACTAATCTAAATATTAAGTGTCTAAGATTAGATCAAGGAGGAGAATTCATGTCAGATAAATTTATTGAGTTTTTTGAAGATCATGGGATAAAGAGATAGTATTCAGCAGCCAGAACTCCACAACAAAATGGAGTAGTTAAATGAAAAAATAGAACAGTTCAAGAGATGGCAAGGACAATGATAAATGAATCCAAGATAGAAAATAAATATTGGAGAGAGGTAGTTGGTACAGTAGTGCATATTCAAAATAGAGCTTTATTAAGAGTCAACAACGACAAGACTCCTTATGAGCTATGGAAAGACAAACCAACAACAATTGATTATTTCAGAGTTTTTGGTAGAAAATGCTTCATAAAGAGAACCGATGAAAAACTTGGTAAGTTTGAATCCAGATCAGATGAAGGTATATTTCTTGGTTATTCTTGCAAAATTAAATCTTATAAATGTTATAACAAAAGAACCAAGAAAATTGTTAAAAGTGCAAGTGTCAGGATAGAAGAAGATGGAACACAAAAGATCAGTGATGCAGTAGACATTCCTAAAATCATTGAAGAGGAAGGCTTTGAAGAATCAGATGAAGATGAGGAAAAGGAGAAAAAGGGCACCAAGACTCCATCCAAATATGTTTAGAAAAATCATAATGAAAGTGACATCATCGAGAATATAAAAGAAGGAATTTACACAAGAAGAATGATGGTAAGTGAATCTGAACAAGTTAATTTCTCTTTGTTATCTAAAATTCAGCCTAGAATTTTTTTAGAAGCCAGACATGATGAGCATTGGGTTAAGGCTATGGATGAAGAATTAGATCAGATAGAAAATAATGATACTTGGGAATTAGTGCCTAGACTAAAAGATCACAATGTGATAGGGACAAAATGGGTTTATAGAAATAAATTGATTGAAAATGGAGAAGTAACTAAAAATAAAGAAAGATTAGTATGTAAAGGATATGCTCAGATTGAGGGAATAGATTTTGAAGAAAATTTTGCACCAGTAGCAAGGTTAGAGGCTATTAGAATGTTTCTTGCATATGCAGTATTTAAAAATTTCAAAGTATTTTAGATGGATGTCAAATCTACCTTCCTAAATGGGAATCTTGAAGAAGAGGTCTACATTGAGTAGCTTGAGGGGTTTATTCTCTCAAATATTAGTAATCATGTATGCAGATTGAAGAAAGCATTGTATGGATTAAAATAAGCTCCCATAGCTTGGTATGCAAGACTTGATAAGTACGTAAAAGATCAAGGATTCAAGAGAGGATTTGTTGATAGTAATCTTTACATCAAAATAGAAGGTGAGCATCAATTGATTGTTGTGGTTTATGTTGATGATATCATTTTTGGAGGAAATATTGAAAAGATGACAAAAGAGTTTTTTTATAGAATGTAAAAAGAATTTGAGATGTCTATGCTTGGAGAATTATCATTTTTCTTAGGATTACAAATATTTCAATCAAATAAAGGAATTTTTATATCTCAAAGTAAATATGCCAAGGAAATGTTGAAGAAATTTGGTTTTTAGGATTGTGTACCATTTGGCACACCTATGTGTATAGGAAATAAGGTGAACAAGGATGAAGATTCACCTGTTACAGATCAATCTTTGTATAGATCTATGATTGGTAGTATTTTATATTTGATAGCATCGAGACCAGACATCATACATGCAGTAGGTACGGTTGCAAGATATCAGTCATCTCCAAGAGATAGTCATGTTCAGTTGGTGAAAAGAATATTTAGATATATCAAACGGACATTGGATTATGGATTATGGTATCCCATATGTAAAGATTTCACTTTAGTTGATTATACATATTTAGATTGGGTAGGGTGCTTAGATGACAGAAAGAGTACAAGTGGAGGAGCTTTCTGTGTTGGTGATAGCCTAGTATCATGGCTAAGCAAGAAGCAGAACTTAGTATCACTTTCTACAGCTGAAGCAGAATATATTGCAGCAGTATTGTGTTGTACTCAAGTTTTTTGGATGAAGCAAACTTTGGAAGATATCAAGGTAAAGTATGATGAACCTATTTCCATTTTTTGTGATAACACATGTGCTATAAATATTTTAAAAAATCCAATAATGCATTCAAGAACAAAACATATTCCCATTAGATATCACTTCTTGAGAGAGCAGGTTGCAAATCAACAGGTTAAGTTGGAATATATTAGTACTACAGAGCATATTGCAGATATTTTCACAAAGGCACTACCAAAAGACACATTTGAGTATCTGCAAGAGAAGTTGGGAGTAATTTCCTTTACTTCCTGCCATTGAGGTTCAGCATCAAGTGAGGGGGAGCTAAGTGTTAGCTCCAAGTAGGCCCTTTGCCATTAATTTCAAAGGGGGAGAATAACAAGTACAGGTACATGTGCAAAAATATGTACAGGGAACATGTACAGGTTGCTACAATAAGGGGGAGTTAATATATGTTTTTAGATGATAGTATGTGTAGGTGATAGGATGTGGCAGTTTTAGGATTGAGGTTGCCATCAATTACAAAGGGAGAGATTGTTGGAAATATTGTCATTGATGTCAAAGGTCTATTATTATTGGTGATAAAGGCCCCATTGCATTTAATGTTGTTTGTAATAAATATATCTTGGCTAATATGAGTTAATATTTATATAATATTAATGAATATATTTTTGGTTGCATATGAGAAAAAAGAAGGGCCCGTGGAGAAGTCAAAGAGCCATGGGGTAAAGACAAAATAAGGATGGGACACATTTTCCCATGAAGAGTCATCTTGGGGAATACCAAGAGTCACCAAGTGAAGACAAAAGAGTAAGGGCACAATTTCTCATGAAGGGACACTTTGAGGAATACGAAAAGTCACCAAAGATAAGGACAAAAGTGGGAAGGACATTTTTGGTCATGAAGGATCACCACATGACTTTTCAAAGGCTTGAATATGAAGGGTCATCCAAGATTCTCATCATTTTCCATGAGGATTGAAGGGTCACAAAGGGGGAAGGCCAAAGGTCATTTGGAAAGCTATAAATAAAGTCTTGAGAAGCCATTCGTAATGTGGTTGAGAGAGGTTGATTTGATATTATTTTATCTATCTTAGAAAAGCAATTTTGAGAGTTAAATATGATTTGTATTTGTTATTTCTAGCTTAGAAGAGCAAAGGTGAGAGAGAGGAAAGAGATGATGTATTGAACTATCATTTGTTGATATAGCAACATTGAGAGATAGGTCTGTGGTATACACAAAGTGGTTGGTGCTCATGTGGGTTGGTGCTCACAAATAATAGCTGGGTTGGTACTCGAAAAAGGGGTATGGTTCTCCTATGGGTTAGTGCTCATGAATAGTAGCTGGGGTGGTGCTCGACAAAGGGGTATGGTGCTCCTGCAAGTTTGGCTTGTGAATATTTTTTGGGTTTGTGTTCACTCATATACTTGAGATTGTTCTCCATGGTTTTTCCCACACTGGGTTTCCACATTATATCTAGTGTCTCTCTCTTTCTTGTGTGATGTTTATTATTTGAGTTTTATTGCATATCTTGAATGTTTGATTAAGGGAAAGTTTTATAAGATATATAATATACTGATTCACCCCCCCCTCTCATTATATTTCATGCTTAACACATGACAATGTGAGGACATGTTTATCTTTCACCTATATAATATACCTTCTTAAATATTTTATGGCTAATGAAGGAGTAAATGTTGCTAATATAATTTATTTATTTTAAAGACAATATTCTTCCATATAAATTGTTTTATTTTGATTACAATACTAGATATAGGGTTTTCTTTGTGTATTCGATCCTATTTAGACAAATCTTCAAGTGTGGCCCACTCTAACATGGAATCATATCTTTTCTGGTATGTGAATGCCATTTTTCCTATTGTGTTATTTAGCATTCTAGATTATTTAATTATTTTTCATTGATTTCAATTTTCAAGGTTTTGGTGGGGTTTTTATAAAACTCATGCAAATCTGACCGCTAGAGTTTTTAGATGAGAAAAGGATAATGCCACTAGATTAAGAGGGTGACAAATCCCTAGGAATGATTATAAACATGACCCAAATTTTTGAATACCATGTTTCACCTATTTTTTGATGGCTTTAGGTATTTTACTAGTTTTTAAACATATCCATACCATTATATTATTCAATAAAATATGTTTTCTAGGTTTTACTAGGTTTTTTAAAATATGAAGTGGGTCTTTGTTGGTTTTTGAGTAAACCATACATAATTTTCAAGATTTAAGGTTTTATTTACTAGTTTCACATCATTTATATTCATTCAATGACCTCTAAAGAAACATAGAATTAGAAAAAAAAAGTCCTTGGATTTCTCACTATCTTGTCCATATCATCTGCACTACCATGAACCATGCCCACATGTCCTTGATAGCCACATAATTATGAATAATGACCATAACTACTTATGTATCCTAGGTAGTTTCATTGATGTGATAAATCATTAAATCCTCTATGAACATGTTCCCATGAACATTCAGCCCCCACATCCATGTTCTTACCAAGCCCATGTTGCTACACCCACCCATGCCGACATGCCTCAGCCCATCGAAGTCATCACCCAGGTTTGTTCACCATTCTTGTGCATCATGTCTCATTGTGTCCACCTATTTATCCTACACATTATTGAATATGTTCCTTCCATATCCTTCTTCCCATTCATTTTAGTGACAATCATACTACCATCAAATTATAGGTAGTGTATGTCCATATGACCATCAAATTTAAGCTAGTTCATTGGCAAATTGGAGGCAATTTTGGGGTGACACCACTCAACCATCAATCAAGGTATGAAGCATTCATCCTATTCTTTGGCCCCTGGTCACATGGGTAGTGATACCTTAGTCATAATGAAGCGAAGGGGACTTAACCTTTCCTCACAAAGTTGGTCAAAACTATTTACATGTAAAAAACATTTATGCAAAGTGGAAATCATTAAGTTTTATGAGAAAAAAAACATTCAAATTTACATAACCTTCAAATGAAAACTCATTTTTAGTCACCTTTTTTATTTAAAGTGTGATTTATTTCAATATTTTTGCATTGATAATATTTTTTTGATTTGTAAAATTTAACCTATACAAATTCAGAGGTGTTGCACATTCCTAGTCTTTTAACACATAGTTTAATACATACTTATTTTCTACACCATGGATCAAATTTAATTACAATTTTTACATCATTCAAATATAATGAGAAGACATTCAAATTGAAAATCCTCTCTATGAGTAAATTCTTACACCAAATCATGATGGGTACAAGAAAACTAACTCTTGATGTAGAAAAGGTGAAGTGGTTTAACAATAATGATGATGCCTACGGTCTACTATGCATGTTTATGTATCCCGACTTGATATTTCATATTTAATTTATAGCTACTCTTTATGAATTTCAAACCACATTGAAAAAATGCTTTGAGAAGTAGTACATAATGAGAGGTCATGAGTTGGAGAATGAGTTCATCAGTTTGAGCCCAAGTGGCTTCAAACTTCTTCACAAAATTCAAATCACTCAGGTTACAGTTGAAACTATGTAGTATTGATAAAAAATGATGGTCAATTAATTCTTTCCATCCTTGAAAAATTAGGATCTAACTATTTTCTCTTTATTTATACATTCCACACTACCAATCATATCTTTAGAGCTACATGGACCACGTCATCCTTAGATTACTTTGTTTCTGAATTTACTTGGGATTAAGACAAGCTTATTCAAATGGGTAGACTGAAGTCATCTAAATCTCATGCCTTAATTGTGAGTCATTACAAACATAAGGATTCCATTAGTAAAAATAAGAAATAAAATAAGGAGCTAGAGAAAATAAATGGTTATAAATATGATGCTAAGTCTGAAGCATCAAAAGAGGCCTCTTCATATGGGAAAATTAAGAAAAAGTGACTCGTATGTGTTTACTAAAAGAAACCTAGGCATGATGAAACTAAGTGCATGAAAAAATAAATTGACCAACTGACTATGATGCTTGAAAAACATAATATTAGTATCACTTATTTAGTCAATCATAGTTCTCATTAGAATAAGAGTATTCCTAAGGCCAAGGATAGTAGCAATGGAAAAGATAAGAGTAAACCATTTATTTTTATTACATCCTAGACTTAGACATTGGTAATTGACTCTGGTGCCTTGCACCACATGACTTCATCATAGGACATATTCTCATCTTTGGAACCTTGTTCCTATAAACACCTAAAATTAGCCACCGATAACCTCTAATCAGGGTTTTGACCAATTTCCACATAAAATATATAATTTAGCCTTAAAACACTAAAACACATTAAAAGATTTGAACTTGATATAGTCAAGTGTTGATTTTGGCTAGAGTATCACTAAATAGGGCAATGCAATTTATGGGCTAGCTAACTTTGATAAGATCATTCTAAGTGAAAATGCTAATTTTGTACCTAGGTGCTCTGGATTGTTCATTTTTATCAAATATATTGCACAAGACATGTTCCTTTGTTAATTTCTATTAGTGACATCCTAAATGGGATAATGGATCCAACACATCTGACATTTCCTTTCAATTCCAATCTAGTTAAATTTTGGACCAATAACAAGGCATTCTAATCAATTTGAGTAATTTATGCACAAAGTGCTTAATCATGATTAAGAGCTAATTAATCCAAATCAAGGATTAATTAATAATTTCATTGAAACTTATTGAATAATTATTTTTATAAATGAATATTTAATATCTGCATCATCAAGTGACCTCATTCCTTGGGAAGACAACCCTAGGCCATAAATGCCACAAATATCAAGATTAGTGCCCTCCATGCCTCATAAATACCTTCCATGATGCCCTCCATACATCTTAATTTACCCTTCTTCCAATGTCAAGATGAGGATAATTATAAACTTAATTCCAAAAATTTAATTTATCCTCAACCACACATCTCAATCTCAAGATGGATGGTTCAAGTTGATTATAGACATTCACAAAAATCTATAAATAGGAGGCCTTACCACATCATTTGTAAGCTATTTTGGTGCAAAGTTATAATGCACAAATGATTCCAAAAGCCATTGAAATTAGTGTTACCATTTCAAATTGATTCCAAGCCAAGCCAATCCAAAGCCATAAGGTTCTAAGGAGAGATGGAGGTAGCCAAGCTTCCATTGCCTAAGACTTCATGAGCACAAACCAAGTAAGCCACTACAACAAACATTTTGGAGCATCCAAAAAAGGGAAAAAAGGGTTTCTTTTGCATTTTAGATGTGTGTTTTATTCATGTTCATTAACTAATCTCTCCCTAGTGTCTAGGCCTAGAGATGTTATGCTAGTTAGTGTGTTTCTTTTATTTTGTTTTCATTTTGAAACTAACACCATACTAACCATCCTCTCTTGAGTCAAATTCCTAGATTCACAGTTCCATGCCTTCCATATTATTGGGTGACAATACTTTTGTATAAGTTAGTGGGAGCATATTTATTGAAGTTAATGATGGAATATTTCATGATGTTCTAGATGTTCCATATTTATCCACAATTCTCCTATTTGTTTATCAGATCACTCACATAGGTTTAGGTAAGAAAGTTGAGTTCACCCCTAAATAAATGGTTAGTAGAGAATTATATAGTGATTCTATTGTTTCATTTAGGAAATCATATCACTAGTCATGATTGTATAATTTCTCACATTTTGGTCCTGATCAACCCTATATTGCAATGCTAACTCATTCAGATGGGCTGAGTAAATTATGGAATAAGAGATTTATCCATCTCAACTATCAATACTTGGAGCAACTCATTCATCATGACAAGTTTTTTGGTTTTTTAAGTTTTTGGTTTTATGATGAAGTTTGCCAAGGTTACATATTTGGTAAACATCTTAAGGATAATTATGACAAAATAAAGTCATGGAGAGCTACATAAATAATAGCGATAGTTCACCATGATATCATTGGACCATTTCTAGCTCCTTCATTCAAAAAAATTAAATAATACTTAATTTTATTGATGACTTTTTGACGTATACTTGGGTGTATTTTATTAAATAAAAATATGAGGTATTTAATTAATTTTAGGACATCAAAGTGGTTGCATAAAAATAGTCAAGTATATCCATCAAAAGTTTATGCAATGATAATGGTTACTAACCATTTTGAGAAATTCTAAATTTTAGAGGGAATTGAACTATAATGTATATTTCTATATATCCCTTAGCATAATGGCATTTTAGAGTGAAATAATATGTCCTTGAATGAAATGGCCAAGTCTATGCTACACTCCAGGTCTCTTTCACCTCAACATTGGGATGAGACCATCAATTGTGCTTGTTATATCCAAAACTAATTTAGTAATAAAGCATTAAATTGATTCACTCCTTTTAAAGCTAGGAGTAGTCATAAACCCATAATGAGTCACTTCCAAGTTTTTGGATCTCCTACTATGGCACACATTATAAAGAAGAAATGTAAGTTAATGCAACCTCATATTCATCATTTCATCTTTGTTGGATATCCTGAGGGTGTTAAGGGATGCATGATTCTCCATCCCATCACTCATGACTTGTTCATCAAGAGGAGTGTTTATTTTTAAGAGGGTATTTCAAACTCCAAACGAAAAAATTCTCCCCCTTCCTTGGCTGCACTAGGATTCAATGACACTTACAAATATTTAAATATACCTATGTAGCTTTCTGATGATCTAGATTTTTATTCTAGTTCTGATGATGATAGTATTGATGATAATTTAGCTCTTCCTTCTCCTATAATATATTTAGAGGATGAATAATCTCATCTTTAGTCTCCAATAAATGGTCCTCTTTGGGCTAGACAAACACTAAAAAGTATTGGCTAATGAGTTGGAGCTCCATTATATAATAGGTGAACCCATTCACAATCCCAGAATGCTCCACATGCTTTCATTACATATGCTTCTGATCCATAGTCATTTCATGAGGCATCATGCACTCTTGAATGGGATATTACTATGGAAGAGGAATATGGTTCCTTGATGAGGAAAAACACTTGGTATTTAGTCCCTCTTCCTAAGGGATGAAATTTTTTTTGATGTATGTGGATCTACCAAATAAAATTTGTAGTAGATGGGTCTATAGACAAGTTCAAAGCATGCTTGGTAGAAAAGGGTTTTTCTCAGCTACCTAACATTGACTATACTGAGACATTTTCACTAGTTTCCAAAATGAGCTCAATCTGACTCACTCTCATCAATATTATAACACATCACTAGGATATTCATTAGATGGATGTGACAAGTGACTTTCTTCATGGTGAATCATCGAGTAAATATACATGGAATAACCACAAGGATTTGTTTAACATTCTTCCTTAGTTAGAAAACTTCAAAAATATATCTATGGGCTCAAATAAGCTTCTTGAGCTTGGTATGCCAAGATGGAATCCTTTCTTCTTTCAGTTAGTTTCACTAGATTCCATTCTAATTTGAATGTCTACATATTATGGCATAATGATTTATTGTTGATTCTATTTTTAAATGTGGATGACCTATGAGAGGATGCTCCTATAATAAATTAATGAAAATGCATGAAATAATAGATTAATTTATTAAAAATGTATGAAATAACATGTTTTTATGATTATCAAAAACACTAAAGGAATTATATTGGTTGCATACCACTTTGAGGGGGAAACCTCCTTTGAGAAAGCTCAATATAAATAATTTTTATATGCCTCTATTAGCCTCAACACTTTAATATGATCAAATACTACTTCCCATGAATGTGGGATAAAATAAAATGCTCATGGGATGATTTACATGAATCCATAGAAACTAATATACGTACAAAAGTAAAGCTAAGGGGTCGCATAGGTTCTTAACATCCCCTCCATCTTTGAAAAAGCTTTATCCTCAAAGATTTAGATTTGGGAATTGGTGTTGAGTATAAAAGAGTGGTTCCCATGTTGCATCCTTTGGTTGTATTTTGTGCCACTAAATTAATAACTTTATGATGGAGTAGCAGTGAAGTGCATGTGTAGGTGCCTATCAAATATTGCCTTCATTTCAATAAATATGGAGTCTTCATTATCAAGTTTTAGTAAAATAGTCTACACTTTGATGTTTGTGCCAAGAACTTGCTTCAGACAAGAGACATGAAATATTAAATGAACTCATGAAGAAAGTGGGAGCTCTAACTTATAAACAACCAAACCAATCTTCTGGATAACCTTATATGGCTCATAGAACTTGGGAGTTGGTGTATGATTCCCTTTGAGTTATATGGAGGATTGATTTTATGGTTGTAGGTGAAGAAAAACCATATCACGTACTTGAAAAGTACACTCAGAATGGTGTTCATCAGCCTATTATTTCATTCTATTTTGTGCCGTATGAATATTATCTCATAGGGTGGGTGCTAAGGATCTAATCTTGGGTTTGGAAAGTCATGTTGATCACTTGAACTGGTGAACTACTAGGGGTGTACAAAAGGAACACTAGTGGTGCTTGACCATAGATTGCTTCATAAGGAGTTATTTTAGTTAAAGTGTGGTAGGAGGTATTATACCACCATTCAATGAGAGGAAGCCAATTTTCCCACTGGTGTTGTTATTCTAAGGTGAAGCAATGAAGGAAAGTTTCTAGGTATTTGTTGACAATTTTATTCTAGCCATCCATTTGTGGATGATACCCAAAAAATCATATTTAGTTGGGTGCCATTGCATCAAAATAATTTTATCAAAAAATGGCTGGTGAAGGTTGCATCACAATCTAAGACAATGGAAAAAGGCATGCCATGAAGGAGGAAAATCTAGTCGAAGAAAATTTATGCAAATATAGAGATGGTATAGGGATGGATAAGGACACAAAATGACTATATTTGGAGAGGTGATCAAACATAACCAAGATAATTATTTTATCTCTATATTTGAGGATACCCTTAATGAAATCCATATAAATATCTATCTAAATCCAAGTAGGGATGGGCAAGGGTTTGAGTAACCTAGGAATGAGAGTGGTTTAACCTTTGTTGCATTGGTAGGTATCACATTTAGCCACTGTCTGTTGAATTTCATTTTTAATTCCCTTAAAAAATATAGTTAGGTGTTCCCACTCATAATTTTTAAGAAACCCTAAGTTCCCTATGGATGGAGAAGCATGAAGTTCATAGAATACAACCTGTTGAAGATCTATGCTCTAGGGAAGCACCAGACAACCCTTGTATTGCAGAGAAACACCATCCCAAGAGTAATGTGGTATTTTAGAAGGGTTAATGGAAAAATATTGAATTATTTTAGATAATGAGGATTCATTAACATACCCTTATTGTACAATGTCAAACCAATTTGGAATAGGCATGGAAATAGAGGAAAGGGAAGCTTGGTCCACAAATGCAAGAGATAGAGCATCAACCACAATATTGTCCTTAACCTTCTTATAAGTGATCTAATATTCATAACCCACGAGTTTTATAACATATTTATATTGTGATGGGGTAGAGACCCATTGTTTTAGGAATTATTTTAGACTCTAGTGATCAGTTTTGAAGCAAAAATGATTCCCTAGTAGGTATGGTTGCCACTTCTATACTACATACAAAATGAACATCATTTCCTTCTCATAGGTAGAGAGTACTAAATTATTTATAGAAATGTATTTTATGGTGAACACAATGGGGTGTAATTCTTGGAGGATAATATCACAAGTCCATTATTGCAAGCATCACTCTTGATAATGAAAGTCTTGGTAAAATCTAGCATAGTTAGAATAAGGGTAGTACACATAGCTTGTTTTAATTCTTCAAATGTACACTCAACAAGTTGTGTCCATGTAAAACTATCCTTTTTTAACATAGCTATTATAAAATCCAAAATCTTCCTGTAATCTTTGAAAAATTTATGATAGTATCCAGTCAATACCCAAAAACCATGGAGGCTCTTTAGTGTCTGAGGATGAGGCCAATTTGTCATGGAAACTATTTTTTTGAGATCCACCTAAACCCCTTGAGATGAAATAATATTCTTAATATACTCTATTTCATCCTAGACAAAATCAATTTTTGACTATTTTGCATAGAGATGATGATAAGAGAGATGTTGTAGTGTGAGATCTAGATGTTGGAGATGCTCAAACCATGTTTTACTATAGATGAAGATATCATCAAAGAAGACTACAATGAATATATATAGGTAGGGACAGAATAATTTATTCATCAATACTTAGAATTTTTTAGGAGAATTAGTAAGGCCAAATGGCATGACCAAAAAATCATAGTGGATATCATGCATGTAAAAAGCTATCATAGTGATATCATCTTCATGAAGCTAGATTTGGTGATACCTAGATCAGAGATCCAACTTGGAGAAAAAATGAGCACCATGAAGCTCATCAAGAAGCTTATCAATAATAGGAATTGGGAGCTTACCCTTGATTATAATATGATTAAGTGCATGGAAGTCAATGCAGAGGAACCATGACCCATATTTTTTCTAGACAAGGAGAAATAGGGAAGAATATGGGTTGGTATTGAGGCAAATAATGCTTTGCTTCAATAAGTCTCTAATGAGCATCTCAATCTTGGTATTTTGATAAAATGGGTAGAGTTAAAGCTTGATGTTGGGATGAATTATTATAAGAATTATTTGAATATGATGGTCCTCTAGCTATGAAGGTGGTAATACCACTAGTTTGGAAAAGACACATTTATACCTCTATAGAATGGTTTATAGATCATGAGGAGTACTGGAGACTGTTGACGGTTGTATTTGAATGGAATGGAGTTGGTAAATGATGTCATGTGAATTATTCTTAAGAATATTTTCCATGTAATGTGAAATTTTATGTTAAGGGACCTTAGTTTTAATCCTTTCAATGTGTGTTTTTTCCCATTGTCTAAAAATTACATTCAAAGTTTAACAAAATCCCATAAATGGGTCCAAGTGTGCATAACCATAGTCTCTTAAAACAACATCACAACCACCTAAGGATAAGGTAAACAAGTTAGAGCATAAGTTATAATCTCTAATAGAGATATGCACATTATGATACCTCCCTTTCCAAAGTAATGTGCTCCCATTGGCATTCATGCTGTCAAAGTTGGAGTAAGGATGGATAAAATAATCAACCTGTTTGGCAATCCAAGGGTTAATGAAGTTATGGGTTCTATCCAAATCAATGAGTATTATGAGAGAGAGTTTCTTGAAGTAACCCCTAACCCACATGGTTTAGGGGGTGGTGACTCCTACTAAGGCATGGATAAATATCTCTATTTGGTCTTACTATAAGTAGGTTCCATAATCAATGGAGCTTCTTCTAGATTGTCTACTATATCCTAAGCATCTTCAAAAAAATTAGTTTTAGGTGAAGAATCCACATCTAGTAGGTAGATATTTTTCTATATACATCAATTTCCTTGAATTACTTTATCATCACAATTATAACATAGTCCTTTTTCTCAATGAGTTTGCATCTCTACTTTAGTCAAATGCTTGATAAAAGTGATTCTAGGTTTGGCATTATTTGAGATCATTATGGAGTTGTATTTATAATGGAACATAATTGGATCTGAGTCACTACTGAGATGTGATCTTATCCTCTACCAATTTAGCTAAATTTAGGGATTCCATCATTTTGTTAGTCCACAACATTTTGAGATTTTAGTGAATCTCATCTTTTTATCTACTAATAAAGCAATTCCTAAAGAATTCATCAGATAATCCCTCTATGTGAATGGCTAGTTTTTCAAATTCTATTTGATATTCTCTCATGATTCCTATTTGGAAAAGTTTAGTGAGTGCTCCAGTGAAGTCATTAAAATCACTAGGTCTAAACCGTTACAAAATAAGGGTGAAAAAATTAATCCATATGGGCTCTGCATGAGCCTTGGTATACCAATGATACCATTGAAGGGCCTCATGTTCCAAGTGAAAGAATTCAAGTGGGACCTTGTTGGCATAAAAATTAATATGTAGACTAAAATATTATTTTACATGATAGATTCATCTAGTTACATTGACACCATTGAATCAAGAAAAATTAAGCTTTGACACACAAAAATTGCTAGAAGAAGAAAACCCAGTGTTTGAAGATTAAGGCTAAGATTATTTTCATCAATATCTTTGATGTGGGTCTTGAGGCTGACAATTTCATCCTCCATGTTTTTTCTCCTATTTGGGTTACTACCATAACCAGAATAATTTTTTTTTGGTTATTATGTTCTATAAGACACATCTACTAGAAATATGGTGAAACTAATATGACAAGTCTACAAATTTGATATGTTATTTTTTGATACTCTATCAGTATAATAAGTTTGATGATACTATTCTACCAATATGATATGGTAGATTTTTTATACTCTACTAGTAATATGTTAAAACTAGTACGATAAGTCTAAAGATCTGATATGGCAAGTTTTTTGATACCCATAGTAATATGCTAAAATTGATAAAAATGGGCCCCAATTTTTAATGGTTGCATAAGGATTTAAATATATCACTCTAGCTACCAATACCATATAAGTGAGTATCACTCTCCAAAAAAAATTTGGCCACAAATTTATCTCTCAATGTTAGCTCTTGGTTTTCCTCATGGATGTAAACTACTCAATCGAGAAGGGGATGTTGTCCATTTCACTGGTAGGTCCTCTCAATGGGCCAACTACTTTGGGGTTCTTGTGGTACTCCTTACAATGAGTTTTATGACTTTTACCCAAGCACTTCACATAGTTAAGTGGCTAGGTTTCTACCCTAATCCAAAATAGATTATTTTGATATAGATAATTACTTAAATAAATTATGTAGTAAAATAGAGTTAAGACTTGCTAAAAATTTGCTTAAATGGATGATGTAGCAGAAGAGATTGAATACTTTTTAAGGAAAAAATTAGCCTTGAAAAGTGCTCTGATACCAAATCATAGGATCCTCCTACAAAAAATTAATTAAAATGTAAGAAATAGCAGATTAATTTATTGAAAATGTATGAAATAATATATTTTTACGATTAACAAAAACACTAAAGGAATTATATTGATCATAGGCCACTTTGAGGGGGAAACTTCCTTTGAGCAAGCTCAATACAAATAATTCATCGATGTCTCTATTGGCCTCAACACTTACTTATACACTAAGTCTAATCTAAATAACTACTACTTCCCATGAATGGGGGATAAAATAAAATGCTCACAAGATGAATTATAAATAATATGCATCCATAGCAACTAATATACTAAAAAAGTAAAGAGAAGGGGTTACACAGGTTCCTAATAACCTATTGATCATAGGGAGTTCTCTATCCATCATCATATTAGTGAAAAATACTTTGTCCAACAAGTTATGGATGGATTACTTGGGCTTGTTGTATTATTTCATCAAGATTGAATTTTATTGGTCTGACTCTAGGATCACTATAACACGATCCAAGTAAGTTTTTGACTTGATGGAATGGCTTACCATCATTAAATATAAGCCATATTAACTCCTTTTATATTTGGCATGATTTTTTAGGATGATTGTCCATCTCTTTTAGTTGATGTTAGCTTGTATCAACACCTTAATGGCATTCTCATCTATATTACACACACTATGCCTAACATTTCATATGTAATGATAATGGTCTTTAGATTCATACATGAACCATATGAGCTACACTATAAAGTATTTAAGTATAATCTTCACTACATTCAAGGTATTCATAGTTCCAGGATTCACTTATGAGAAGGCATTTATGTTGACTTGATTAGCTATATAGATTCAAATTAGGCTAGAGATATCAAAATCATAAGTATAGTTTAGGATAAAAGTTATCCCTTGGTCTATGGATGATTATTTAGTCAGATAAGAAGTAGAATACTATTTATTTATCATATACAAAGGCATTATATATAATATTTGTTACACTTCAAGATATTCTCACTAAGTTTTGCATCAAATTTTGACAACCAAAAATTATCCTCTATGTCAACCAAAGCACAATCTAAACCTATAAGAATCTAGTTCTCCATTAATAGACCAAGCATATGGATATTCACATGCATTTAATTTAGGAGCTACTCCATAAGCAAGTCATTTATCTCTATTACATCTAGACAATAGAACAAATTATTGATATATTCACCAAATCCTTCACTGAGATCAATTATCTTCATTTGTGATCTCTTCTTTGGGTTTGAAAAACTCTAGAATCCTCCTCTAGGGGGAATTTTATTATACTTGGGTACCTCATTAGGATTTTTTTATCATGACCTAATTATCCTACCCACCTAAGCTATGATTAAGGGGGATGGTAGTGTAGGGGTTTATTCCATTTGATGATTTTTTGCTACACATATTTAGTTAGCTTGATTATGTGTCACTTAGGTGTTTAATAAAGGACATTGTGAAAGTTAATCCCACATTCATGAGGATGTGAGTACATGTTTATATTTCACCCAGATAATTTACCTTCATACAAATCTTACAGATAATGAATGAGTAAATTCTACTAACATAATTTATTTATTGTGAAGACAATTTTCTTCCATCTGTGTTGTTTTATTTTGATTTCACTACTCCATATATGGTTTTCTTCATGAATTTGATCCTATCCGGACCAATCTTAAATAATGGCCCACTCTATTTATTTTTTTTGCATCCATTTGTGTTGATCTTGGTATTACAACTAATGAACCAAAGCATGATGTTCCCCCTTAAAAAATGGCATTTGTTTTATGTTTGGTTTCTTCCTCCTCTACCACCATATCCATAATGATGAATTATGGATGCATGGGTATATAGACTAAAATTACAATTAGAATGTTGTTCTATAGCTAGCATGTGTACACTTCTATCTATAAAAATAATTATTTCTCCTCCTCCTTGTAGATGTATTTGTCAATGCCTTCTACCATGGATGTTTATATTTCCTCCATAGTGACCCCCAATTTATTAAAGTCATACTTGATGACAATCTTAGGCATGCACTTATCATTTAGCCATGGGTTTGTGCTAGATTCCTCTTCTTTGATGATGGTGATGCTTTGTGAGCTTGATATTTCAAATTTCTAGGTTCTATTTGTGACAAGGATGCAAATGGTTTTGTTTATGCCTAGTGTTATGCCTATGATTCCCATTATGCTTACAAAAATAGTTATTTTACACTTAGGGGCCTAGATCAATAAGGTGAAACTGATATTGTGACCATGGTTTTATGCCTAAGTATATACACTTGTGCATCTAACATTTTTATGAATAAAAAGAAAGGTATGATTTGTGACTTTATAATCTTGTGGATTCATATATGAATCCTAATATGAAGTTTGATGACTGTGGTGAATGGTCCTAGATACAAAAAACATTTGTAGGCACTCAAAGGTGTCTGGCAATCATCCCATGGACTTATATCCACCATTCATTAAAGATGCCAACATTTACATAGTATTTCCCTATTTTCATAAATGTGGGGTTCACAAAAATTAGTGGTAGGCCAATATTATACAACTTACATAGTAGGGTTATCAAGGAAATTGCATTGGGTAAAATAAACTAGAAATACCAAAAATTGGTATTGGAAAGTCTATGTTGCATTTGTGATAAGCTTTTTAATGTTGGTGACAATTTTTTTTAACAAAAACTTAGGATAGTTAATTTTTTATCCAAGTCTAATCACATGATATGTGATATTGATGACCCTCTTAATTTATTACCTCACAATTTTCATCATTTTTAATATCACTTTATGATGCATAATGTGAGTATTTATACAATGACATCATCCACTAGATCAATCAAAATCCATTTAGACACTCATGATTTTTTTCCTTGATGTCTGAATGGATCATAGGACTCTTGGTTTTATACTGCACCAAGGATTTTCTTTTTGTTGGGAGTCTAATCACCTATGCGATTATGCTTGCATTGATGCGGATGATAACATCCTTCAACAAGTGTATGTACCATTAATAGTAATGACTGAGGAGGGTCACCATCACTTTATCTAGTTAACCAAATGTGGGGATATTTATTTGACATTATGTGTTTAATCTTCATAACCTATTAGGTATGGCTAGGGCTATTAGATGTAACCCTATTTTTATTTGATAGGTAAAGATGGGTTGAAGGGATCAGGACCTAGTACAAAAGAGAATAGACAAAAAAATGAGAGAAAACAACAAAGCCCAAATGAGATAAGGGTGAAAACCCTGGTGAATATCCTAACTACCACTAAACTTCAGCCAATAGTTGGCCAAAATATTAAAAATACCCAACCAAAATAGGAAACAACAGATTTATTTTGACTCAAAGTAAGCAACCAATTACTTGGTCACTATATTTGATTTTTTGTGACATTTGCCTCTAGTATAACTACTAATGAATTACTCATCCTCATTATTTGGATTTTTCCTTTTGAAATCCATGTGAAGGGATCCTTTTATGATTTCCACCTAGGTATCTTCCTCCTCATTATCCTTTTAGATAGAGTCCTCATCAAAGTTGTGAGTCTCAAGAGTCCTACCATCATGAATGACAAACTTGTTAAAACTGATAAAATTACTTAACCTCTCAAATTCCTTTGAGATTTCACTGCAAAGGATATTTTGTATTGTAATTTTGGTATGGAGTTTCTATAATTAATCTTTGACACCCTTGTTTCCATCAGACCCTAGAGTGGATATTCCTTTAGAATCAAAAGAGGGTTTTCCTAAATCAAATTTATTATTTTTCTATGTACGGGTGATAGAAGCCCCCAACTATTTCTCTTAATTCTCATATTCAAAAGTTGAGGGTTGATCACCATCCACCTCCAACTCTCCCTTATCACTATTAATATCAATAGCCTCTAAAATGGTTTTGGACTAGACTGGTTCCCCCCTTTTAATTATTAAGAAAATGAGACCCTGGTGGATGAGATCCATGATAGGGTTCTTCTTGAAATTTCAAATAGAAACCTCCAAAGATTATAGTAGAAAAAAGGGATACTAATGAGATGACCCTTGAAGGGGTTCAAAATCAAGAAATGATGTGAATACAGAATGGTGTGTTTACCTTCCAAAGTGATATAATGCATTATTTGGAAACATACCTCTAGACATTTATTTGGTAAATTAGTGTGCATGTAACCTTTATTGGATAATGTTTTTGGCTTGTATT